>CM076573.1:955277002-955628842 GCA_034641835.2 Pinus albicaulis
GCAATTAAAAAAATATTAAACTCGAACCACGTGCGCGCTCCGCTCCTCCATGGCTTGGGCGCACTGTAAAAATCTGAGTTTATATAAAAACTTCAGGCGG
This sequence comes from Pinus albicaulis, assembly GCA_034641835.2. Lineage (NCBI taxonomy): Eukaryota > Viridiplantae > Streptophyta > Pinopsida > Pinales > Pinaceae > Pinus > Pinus albicaulis. Next base: position 955,277,103 of record CM076573.1, read on the forward strand.
ATTTACCAACAAAGACTGTTGGCACCTTGGTAAAAATTAGAATTCGTTGAGGAGAGGTCGGGGGGTCAAATCCCACCCCTCCATACTTGGCATACCTTTGTTTTTTAACCCAACGAATAATTTAAATGGGGGGGGTCGGCCCCCACTTGGGTGGCCCGCCCAACCAATTCCGCACATGCATTATGGTTGATGTGTTGAACGTATATCATATACGTTACATTGTTTAACACATAACTGTTATATGATATATATATAAACGATGGCTGGAAAAGGTGTTCCGTGGGGTCCGGCGGGGGTCATGGCCTGCCGGCCCATAAATATATATATTTTTTAATATGTAATATGTGGATTTGCATGGGGTGGCAGGGTTGGTGGCCCGCCACCCATATATATATATATATATATATTTTGTTTTATTTGTTATTTAAAACAAATTAATTCTTTTCGAACCTTCAGATTTTTGACTGAAGGAGTGCAATTAACGGTCCCACAAATTCGACCGGAATCTGGCCTGAGTGTGCTGGAATCCGGTGGTCGGGCTTGGTCCAAATTGCGTCCTCTTTAAGGGCACCTTGATGACCAAGTCAGCTTTGGAACTTTATTGCTTATAACTTCTTCATTAGGACTGGAATTAGTCTTTAATACTGTGTAGGTGGATTCGAAATTACGAGATATATAAGCAGACATGATTTGAGAGCAATCCAAACACTTTGATTTTTGAGCCTTTTACTCAAGCCACTTGTACCTGTACCTAATTATTCCACTTGGATCAATCCTCCCCATTGAGGAGCTTTTGGTCCTCCAAAAGCATCAAGCTTTACATATCATCAACTATCTGCAACTGTCGTTGAAAGGCACATCCCCACATGACTCCTTCACCTGGCATACTTTGGAATCAAGATGCAAAGCCATCATGTACAACTGCTACAATGTGATGTATGAAAAGGCACATCCCTTGAAACTCCTTCACCTTACGTACTTCAGAATCAAGATGCAAAGCCAACACGTGCAACTGCTGAAATGCAAATGTTTGAAAAGGCACATCCCATGAAGACTCCTTCACCTCACGTACTTCGGAATCGAGATGCAAAGCCAACACCTGCAACTGCTGAAATGCAAATGTCTGAAAAGGCACATCCCTTGAAGACTCCTTCACCTTACGTACTTCAGAATCAAGATGCAAAGCCAACACCTGCAACTGCTGAAATGCAAATGTCTGAAAAGGCACATCCCATGAAGACTCCTTCACCTCACGTACTTCGGAATCGAGATGCAAATCCAACACCTGCAACTGCTGAAATGCAAATGTCTGAAAAGGCACATCCCTTGAAGACTCCTTCACTTCTATCTTTCGGAATCGGAATGCCAACACCTGCCTAAAGCTGCAATGAACATTACATTCTCAATGTGACCAATAATGACCCAGATGTTTCCATACTTGCCACGAGTTTATAACATGTACTCGGTGGTCAAGCTTACAGCAAAATGGAAATCATACCTCAACAAAATTACAAGACCAGACCTCATCGTCGCATTTCGAAGTGATGGAAAAACTCCTCATCACTTTTACATGAAAGAAATGCATCAGACGACTCATACAACATGACCAAAGCATAATCGTCGCATCTCAAAGTGATGGCAACAATCATCACTTTTACATGAAAGAGATTCAACATACGACTTATAAAACAAGGCCAAAAAAATGTCATGTCACTTAAACGAGTGAGGGAAACACATCATCACTTTCATAATAAAAATGCAACAAATGACTTACAAGCATGGCCATAACAAGCTTAACATCTCTAGAAAAACAATCTAGAGGAACCACTTCTCATTTATTAAAACGAGTGGATCATTTCCCTGTGGCAAACTTGCTTGTCGATTAGCTCTTTCAAATGGTGTATGCACGGGCTTTTTTGGCTTTACGGCGCTGCTCTGGATGAAGTTTCCAGCATGTGGCTCTTTGGTGGCCACTTCGGTCGCAATGGGTGCAAAAGTTTTTTTTCCTCCAAACCTGCTTAACTGATTTCCTTTCCTGCTGGGGAGAAGGATTTTCATGCCTCTTCCGCCTTTGTGCTGCCATCCTCTTCCAGCACTTAGAAATCACATGGTTGTTTAAACCACAAAAATAGCAAGTTTTACAATGCCATATTTTACGACCGTGGTTATCGACATTCTTGTAATCAAAATGCACTCTGGAATAATGAGACTTAGTATACCTTCTGGGGTGGTCTCTGGTGTGCTCATGATGATGGGAGCTCGCCTCGGTTCCTTCACTGCAACGGTTGCCGTGGAACGATGGCGAAGTGTCCCTATCATTCCTCTTCCTTGGAGAGTTCATCAGTATCTGTTTGCCCTTGATGTCCTTCGAACATCCTTCACCATTGTACCCCAAACCTGCATAACGAGGTCGTTGCACAACCTCCAAAGGTTCGGTGATGCCTTAGCCACGAATGCCAAGTCCTCCTCCTCTATACCCCATTTTGGTGAGGAGTTTCATGCCGATACCTGTGATGGGTATCTCCACACTTCCAACTGAAATTATATCATGTGAAGAAACTGAAGAAAAATCAACACTGTTTACCTTAGGTGTTGATGGCGAAACAGATGAAGAAAGTTGTTGTAAGCCTTCGTCACGCTTCACTTCTGTCACTGCCTCTGACACGACTTGTAGCTGAAGCTGCATCTGCTGCATCTCCTCCTTCTCTTTATGTAGGGATTGTTTTAAGGCATCATGATCTCTCTGAAGAGTTTCGTTGTTGCGTTTCAAATCTTCCCACGCCTCTGTCGTGGCTTGCAACTGAAGCTACAACTACTGCTTCTCCTCCTTCTCTTCATGTAGGAACGCCTTCAAGGCATCATGATCTACTTGCAGAATTTCATTATTGCGCTTACAATCTTCCCACGCTTCTGTTGTGGCTTGCAACTGAAGCTGCAATTGTTGTTTGTCCTCCTTCTCTTTGTGTAGGAGGGTCTTCAATTCTTCGTTCTCTGCTGCTTGTTTTTCGTATGCCCCGTACAATATGTCCGCTTTCTCGGACACCTTGAGCATGGTTTCATACATGTCCTTGACACTTTCCATGACTCAACTCAGCAAACGTCCAATGTTCACGCCTGCAATCCAATCAGCAAGAATACCTACTCTGATACCACTTGATCCGGGTAAAATCTTGATACCCCTTAACCAAGACCTTTTACTTCGGCTGATAAATAGAATTGCATTTATTTAAGACGTTAAAGAACTAAAATGAAGAATTGTAGCTGTAAATAAGAGGAACATAAATGAACAAGATCAGCAATCATAAGAATAGGTGGCCTGAGTAAAAGGCTCAAAAATCAAAGTGTTTGGATTGCTCTCAAACCAAGTTCAAGTTGTAGATCTCGTAATTCTGAATATCAAGTTGTAGATCTCGTAATCTCGTAAATCAAAGAAGAAAATATGGTTCAAGGATCAGGCATCTGGCCTACTTAGAATATTATTTCCTGAATTCTTGACACCTTCAAGAAGATGCCATCCCCATGTGGAGCCACTGTTAGCCACCTAATGATTTTTTGGCAAGAAAATAGGTGGCTAAATATTTTTCTGAGCCTTCAAGAGATACATTTCCTATGAAAATCTGTCATCGTTGAAGCCTATGTGTAACCTTTACCTTTGAAAATATCCTAACTTCTGTTCCCACTCGCTAAGACTCACTTCCTATAAAAATTGTGCTCAGAAAATGCCCCATTTTCCCTTGTACCTCTGCAAATTTCCTCATTATTAACCTTTTTTCCCATTTTTAAAATTTCCCCTTTTGACTCCCAAAATCCCTCCTAAGTCTTCCAAAACACCCATTTCATCCTTAGAACAAAGTTAAAATCCTTCATGTGATTTTAAATCCCTCTTTTACCTCTACCGAAAGCCTCCTTTTAGCCTTAAAACGCTGTCCCTAAGGCTAAAAAACCCATTTTTCTCTATAACAGGCTAGCCCCCTTCGGCCCAGCCCCAAAACCACTTCCCCACATGACCCCAGCACTAGGACCAAGCGCTAGCCCGTAAGGTCCTTGTCGCATCATAGGATTGGAGCGGAACGCTTTTTTCCTTTGTAAACAAAATCTCTTATGCGATAGTGTAATGGTTATATTCGTCTCGGGAACGATCTCCATCGTCGATCTTAACATATACGATGGTCCACACAAGTCTCATCGCACTCTCGCCCGATCGCTAATCAAAAATTGTAAATGCTTCCATCCTCTGCACTCCCTGATTACGATCCTCCCATTTTAATCTCCACTGTTGATTCCCCTTCAGATCTGATGGCCATCGCAACCTCGCTCCAATCGCAATCACAAATTTCAAATGGAGCCACCTTCCATTCCTCCTGATTGCGATCCTCCGACGCAATCCCGGCCGTTGATCTCACATAAGATCCAACGGTCATGAGACGATCGCACCATCACTCATCGGAGTTTTTACCCTCCCATTGCTCCCCTCTGATTAGATTGTAGCCGTCGATCTCCTCCTAAGATCTGACGGTCCTAATTGAATTTCCCTCCACCCATGACCGGGTCCCACCATATCAACCCATTTCATATGTTTTCCGCGCATTTATGTGTATTATGTTCAAAGGCCCAAACCTTGGGTTTTACATTAAAAAATTATATCATACCGCCCGGCATTAAGATTTTAATGTTTTACATTAAATTTTTTTCATTTTTCCCAACTTCCACATGCATTTTCCCACTGTTTCACTGGATGTTTCCCACCGCTTTCCATTACATCCATAGCATTCACTCCTGTTGCGCTGCCATCGTCAAAGCATTCCACCGCAACCACCTTTCCCCATGCATGGATTTCTTAACAAACTTGTGTGTTTTGCGGGTGTACAGGCGGTGAGAACCGTCATTGCTCAGGGTCACTATTATAGTGGCAGAGAGTGCAAATGAGGTTTTTTCAGGGCCCGTGATTACAAAGAAGAGCCTGGGAGGGTACTAGAGTGTAATTTTCATTAAAAGTACAAAGTTCAACTGTGTGAAACCTTTCAGTGCCATCAAAGCTCAGATTTCACTGACAGAGACAGTCACGAAGCGGCAAAGAGTATCAGTACACAGTTAAGGAGTTCTAATGCACACTATCGAAGATGTTAAGCCTTAATTCATTGTTTTAAAGGAAAAGTACCAGATTGAAGACCTCAAGAATCACACAGAATGCATAATGCGCCGAAAACAATATCATCAAGGTTTCACATCAGCAGAAGTACCCTCTCGAGAAACGACAAAATAATCATATTGTTTTAGTCTATATTGTGTCCATGAGAAGGTTTCGACCCTGACGATAGTCCTAATGCTACCAAAGAATTTGTTACACGGTATGGAAGATTTTGAAGTCATTTATCTACCTTTCGTTTATTCACCAAGAGTACTACGAGTACTGCAGTGAAATCACATCAAGAGCATACCTGGAGTAAACTGCAACTTGTCAAAGACTACTCTTTTATCCAAAGAGTACTGAAGATTAATGCTCAGATATTAAAAAAAAATGGGTTTCGACCCACTTCTTCTACTATGTTTTTAATGTCTCATTTAGTATTTCATCTACCTCCTCTGCCTCTCTTTCAGCTATAAAACTCATGAAGAAACTCATTGTAAGGGTTGTTGATCGGATATCTGTGAACTGTAAGCCGTTTCTCTTGATATTTAGTTCTCTATGTAAAGTTGTACGATAGGCTTAGGAAGATGCTTTCAGACTGAATATAAAGCTGTTGGAAATGTTGTACATGACTGGTGTTGCTCTTTAATATGACAAGCAGATTTATTTGGATCCTGATTTAAAGCAGCGGTGATGTTTTTCTTACTTTTTCTTTGTTTTCCTTCGTAATTCATCACTTTTCGTTTCTTAGGTACACATCAGAAATCTGGTTTAGGATATACCCTCGCATGGGATCCTAAGCTTCTACTCTCCCTACCTTTTATTTTTTCCACTATATGTGCTATCTGAGCATTGATTTAAGTTAATTTAACCAGTGTAGTGGCTATAATTTACTGCTAGCTGATGTATGAATTAACCAATCTATTCTTAGATGTTCTTGTCAGGCTTTAATTGAATGAATTTCCATACTGGGAGTTTAAACCACAGTATCTGCCTCATTAGGATCCTTTTAGATTAATTGAGCCTTTCTAAGATCCCTTAAGATGGATGTCGAAGCATTGAGAGTTTGAAGTCTCTCTCTGATCTCAGGTCTTCACCTTCGTGTTTGAATCTTTACTGTTCCCTTTGTCTGAAGATTTTACCTTTAGGAGTTGGTTCATAGGTGTCTACTGGCATGTCCTTTCCCCGGACTTGATTTCTAAGTGGTCACCTTGGAGGTTTCCTTGCCTTTCACTTTCTTTCTCACCATTTCATATCACACTATCATCTTTAAGATCCAATGCTTTAGATGAATAGCCCAACTGAAAGCCTACATATTGAATAGCAAGTAAACCCTTTCTTGACTCCATTGCCCAATGGTCTTGAGTGTTCCCTGAAATCATTTCTCTTTTACCTAGAATCCTCTTTATTCAACCTGGTTTGACAGTGAACCCTTCTTTCCTGTTTCCCAACAACCAAACAAAAAATTAAACAAACAAAAAAACCTGTGCCTATAACTAGCCTAAAACCTAAAAACAGAGCTTCAAGGACATAAACATTTTCCGGTTATAGAGAGATCCCTCTCTCGACCTAGGAGAGCTAGATCCCGAGGTTTGAAAGTGGTTCTGATGTTGTCTCATCTTTTGGTATTGCCATATTTGCGAAAACATGGGAACCCCAACATAATGGTGATTTTTCTGGGGGTATCTGAGTGTTTTCATCTTATACATCCTTAAGATCTTAGAAAACCAAAATCTCTGGTTAGTCTGGCAGTAATCACTATGGTGGACAGTACACCCTCTTGAAACATTCTAAACCTTCCACCTGGCGACTCCATAGCACTTTAATGATTAAAAGACTCCACTAGTGATCAGTGGGCCTACTGATTATCTCGGTTTACATAAGACTCCACTGGGAGACCAGCCTTCATAGCAACACCAGTCATATTAGAAGTAACAAGTAGGAGTGAGCTTCTTTGTTAGCAGACAACATTCTGGCTCCAAGAACCATTCACACAAGAGCTTATCCTAACCCAGACCCACTCGAAATAGTTGAAAACCCCGAGAGAATTATTAGGAAATATCCCACACCTAGAAGGCCAACTATTTCCAGTCATATCCATAGAGCTAACTCTGCACCAGAAGACTTTATAGCTCTATCGGACCCTCTGTTTGACTTAGACTCTCCAAGCAGATTACCTAGAATTAGGTCATTCAGTGCTTTAGACCAGTCGGACCTTGAGTTTCTCATTTCACCATCTCACAGTGGTCAACACATTAGGGATAGAGAGACTCCCCCATCTACACCTCCAGATATTCATTTCATTCAAAACTTGGGGCTTTTCCATCCTAAATCAACTCAACAGAGTGCTTCTAGTCCTAATATTCCTGCCATCCACATACCAGCTGCTCAAGCTACTCCTTTACACCCTTATAATACCATTATGGCAGCCTCGTATGCACCTTTGGTGTTGCCTTAGCCTCTAGTGCCCTTGCCCAATGATTACCAATAAAAAAATCCCACACTTCACTGCAAAAGAGTCTACCACTACTCAGCACCATGTAGATAGGATGGAAGATTCATTTGACTATATGGAGATAGATGATGAGACCGTCAATATGAGAATTGTTGCACAGATTCTAGGAGGTGATGTGAAGAAATGGTTTAAAGGGCTACCTCCTAATAGCATCCAGGATCTTCCCTCCTTATATTAGACCTTCGTAAACAAATGGGAAGTCAAGACCAACCCTCTCCAAATCTTAGAAGAATACAAGAACCTTAAAAGAAACATAGGAGAGAGTGTCCATGACTACTCTAGAAGGGTCAACAGTGTTTATAACGCTCTTCCTCCAACATGAAACCCCCCAAGGTATGGCTCTAGTGAAATATCCCGAAGGCTTCGATGTCGATATGGCCTACCAACTTAGGGAAAGAGATTACAACACATTGGAAGATATGCAAAAAGGAGCGGTGAGTGTGGAGGCCAACCTAATTGAAAATAAATACAGAATGAGAGCTGAGAAGAGGGTAACATATAGGGATGACACTGCAGCTTCCACATCTGATCCCAAGTACGACCATCTAGCCAAAAACATGGAAAAGATGCAACAAATGATGGAAAAAATGGTTTTCTTAGTTAGTAATCAAAACAGAAATCAAAATCATAACCAAAACTTTAGGAGAAACAATACCACTCCCAATAGACAAAGAGACTCAGATCAACAACTTATTCCCACATTTCGAGAGAACTTTCTTGATGAAGATGAGGGAATCATAGAAGAGTCTGAGCGAACCACAATAAACATGTTTGAAATAGAAAACTCAATCCACAACTATTCCACAGAAGGAGATCAGCCCTCACCCTCATATTGGGATGAGGAAAGATTGGAATCTGAGGATTACAGGCTAGGTTTTTAAAATGCCATCATGCAGGTCAGAGAACAATATGAGCTTAGAAGCAAAAAGAGGTTAGACAATTCCAAACCAAAATCTTCTGAGATTACCATTAAGAAAATGCCTGAGAAAACTCCTAAAAAAACTACTGAAAATAGTAAATCAGTAGTTGAAAGTTCTGGGAAGAACAAAGGAAAAGACAGCCAAGTCCCTGATAAACAAAGTCAACCAACTAGTAGCACTAGCACTGCAGCTAGTGTTCCTGATAAAATTGCTACAAACACTATACATAGTGCGAATCAGCACACTAATTCAGCCACTAAAATAGTGGCTAACAAAACAGAGTTGAGTATCACAAAGAGTCAATCTCTCTTCAATTTGGAAAGTGAGATCACAAAAATTAAAATCTCTGTCCCACTCTCCGAGCTGGCCACTCAGGACGTATATAAAGGCCAGATTTTGAGAGCCTTAAATCTAGGAGAAAATAGTGATACTGTCAATCTGAGTGATGATCAACCAACCCTTCTATTTGGCCCCAAGATAGAAGGTAAGTTTCAGGAAGGGGTGGTACCTCCTTTTTATATCAACCTCAATATACATGACAATATACTTCACAACACCATGCATGACTCTGGGGCATCACACAACCTAATGCCTAAAGTAGTTATGGAGAGGTTAGGCCTAGATATAACCCGTCCCTATAAAGACTTATATTCGTTTGACTCTAGCAGGGTAAAGTGTCTTGGCCTAATCGAAGACCTATGTGTGAACTTGACCCAGATTCCAGCCAAATGTATGGTTATGGATGTTGTAGTGGAAGATGTGCCACCTAAGTATGGTATGTTATTATCGAGGTCATGGGGAGCCAAGATGCAAGGTACCATGCAGATGGATGGGGTATATGCCACAATCCATTTCTTTAGCCAACTTAGGAGACTGTATAGAGAGTCACAAATCAAATTTTTGGTCAGCAACCCTGAAAAGCCTTAAAATTCACCTTTGTACTCTGTACACACAGATATGGACTCCTTTATCCTCTACAACGATGAATCCTTAAAGGAGACATAATTAGAAAACGAATATACAAACCATGAGACAACGCCCGTAGATTTTGACATAATGGCCACTTTGGACTTGGAGGAAAATGAAGAAGAATCCTCTGGACAGTGCACTGAATCTGAAACTCAGAGTGAGCTAGAAACAAAATGAAAACAACTGGCTAGTCACCCCTCTAAAAGTCATACACCACACGAAGAATGAAACCATTCACACCATAACACATGCCCCCCATTATAGCATAACAATGAAACTAATGCTAGGAAAGAAACCAATGATAAACCCGAGAATGAACCTTTATGGGAAATGAATTTGGATGGTTCTTGTACTAGAAATAATAGGGGCAGGCGTGTGGTTACATAACACTGAGAGTGACTATGTTGAGATTCATGCCTTTAATCTGAACTTCAAGTGTACAAACGATATTGCAGAGTATGAGGCTCTCGTCCTAGGCTTGAATCTACTAAGAAAACTAGGAGCCTGGAGGATAGCTGTGCATGGAGACTCTGAGTTAATCATAAAACAAGTGAACGGAGAATACACAACGAAACACCCTAGGTTGAGAAAATACAGGAATGATTCCATGGATTTATTGAAAAACTTCATGGAATATTAACCGGTGTTTGTTCCTAGGAGTCAGAACATAATTGCCAATGGATTAGCCTGCATAGCTAGTTCATATCATAAGCCTCCGAGTGACAAAAAAATAATCATTTAGAAAAAATACAGACTTGCAGTGCCTGACAACGAGAAATATTGGTAGGTATTTGAAGGCAATAAGCAGATTGAGGATTTCCTGATAGGCAGGAATGAGTTTGAATTCTCTGATTCAGACTCTAAATCTAATGATAGCTGCCTAAGTGAGGAATTGCTCGACGAAGGAAAATCACCCCGTAACATTGAAATAAACACTTTAACTGAAAATATTGGAAATCCAACCGAAGAATACAAAAATGCAGATAAAGAGGAAATAGAGGTGCTACAGGCAAAATATAAAAACATACCCAGAGGTCTGGCACCTTTAGAGGATCTTTTCGATTTCGATGATGTAGCAAAAAATCCCACCATAGAACATGCAGACTATGACGTTGAGGAATGCAATATAGGCACTGAAGACAACCCTAAGATGATAAAATTGGCTAAGTCCTTTCCTGCAGACATGAAAAATAAATCCATTGACTTATTTAAAGAATTTATTAATGTGTTGCCTGGAGCTACGAGGACTTAAAGGCCTACGACCCAAACATTATAGAGCACAAACTACCCTTGAAAGAGAACCAGAAACGCTTCAGATAGAAAATTTGCAGAATAAACCCAAAACAGTTGCATGTAGTAGAAAAGGAAATAAAAAATATGTACGAGGAAGGAATAATAGTTCTTGTGAGGTTCTCTGATTGGGTCTCGAACCTTGTAGCTATGAGAAAGAAAACATGCGAGATCAGATTGTGCATAGATTTCAGGAATATTAACAGAGCCTCACTTAAAGACAATTACCCTTTGCCAAAGATGGAACACATTCTTCAAAGGGTAGTAGGCTAAAAAATGATCTCCCTGTTAGATGGTTTTTCAGGTTACAACCAAGTTTTAGTACTCCCAGAAGACCAACTCAAAACCACTTTCACCACTCCATGGGGCACTTTTATGTACGTAAAAATGCCTTTTAGACTGATGAACGCTGATGAAACCTTACAACAAGTGATGGACATAGCCTTTTCGGAAGAGATATGGCACTTCATTGTCATCTACTTGGATTACATAACAGTCTACTCCAAGACTGATGAGGAACACCTAAGACATCTGAGAAGATTTTTTGAAAAATGTAGAAGGTTCGGTCTGTCGTTAAATCCCAAAAATACTGTATTTTGACTACAAGAAGGTAAGCTCCTTGGCCACATTATATCATAGAAGGGAATTAAGATAGACCCACAAAGAGTTGAGGGCATACTATAGATCACACACCCAAGAAACATTAAAGAGTTACAGTCTTTTATTGGGAAAATTAAATTCCTAAGGAGGTTTATTCCCAACCTAGCTGAACACCTCAGGAATATGACTAACATGCTAAAGAAAGGTGTAGGAGTTAAGTGGACTGTAGAGGCTAAAAAATATTTTGAATCAGTTAAAATTGCACTTACCCGAGCTCCTGTCCTAATTAGCCCAGACTTCTCAAAGGATTTCCTAATTTTTTCTTTTGCCTCCGAGTATACAGTGGCTGCAGTTCTACTCCAGAAAAATACAGAGGGAATGGAACAGCCTATTGCTTTCTTCAGCAAAGCTCTGAGGGATGCACCCTTGAAATACAACATAATGGAAAAACATGCTTGTGCCTTGGTTAAGGCCTTGAAAGACTTTAGGGTGTACATATTGCATTCCCACATCATAGCCTACGTGCCAAACATAGTGGTTAAATACATTCTATCCCAAGACCCGGATGGGAAGATGGGAAAATGGATTGCCATGATTTTACATTATGACCTGGAAATAAAACCCACAAAATTGATCAAAGGTCAGGGCTTAGCTCAATTAATGGCTGAATAAAATTTACAAGCCCTCGACATTAAGATGGTAGATGCCTCGGATGAGCAGGAAGGACTTCCTGATGCTACAGTTGAGGAACAATTTCAAAAATCTCCTTGGTATTCTGATATCCTATATGTGCTCACAAACCTCAATGCCCCTCCTAAAATATCAAAAACTAAGGCTAGATTCCTAAAGCTAAAAGCCCGAAACTATTGCATACTGAATGAATGTTTATACTGGAAAAATAAAAATGGCCTATTTGTTAAATGTTTGCCTGAAACTGAAGCAGAGAGGATCAAATAGGAGTTGCATGCAGGAGAGTGTGGAGGCCACTTGAACTGGAAAGACACTGCTAACAAAATACTCAGATCCAGCTATTATTGGCCTACACTTTTAAATGACATCCATAAAATGATAATTTCCTTCCATAAATGCCAAATTTTTTAGGGCAAAATAAAGCTCCTCCCATTACCATTACAACCCATTTCTATTAAGGGTCCCTTTTTGCAATGGGGCCTAGATTTCATTAGAGAAATACACCCTGTTTTTTCTGCACAACACAAGTGGATCCTTACAGCCACATACTACTTCACAAAGTGGATAAAGGCCATAACTTCTATGAATGCCATAGATTCTGTTATCATTAAGTTCCTAGAAGACCACATCCTCTCTAGATTTGGCTGCCCAAGAAAAAGAATCACTGATAACATTGTTACTTTTGGATGCAAGAAAATGATTGATTTTTGTCACAGGTATCAGATAGCACTCATTCATTCAACTTATTATTACCCACAAGGTAATGGGTTAGTTGAATCATCAAACAAGAGCTTGGTGACCATCATCAAAAAACTGCTTGAGGAGAACAAGAAGTCATGGCATAACAAGTTAGTGCATGCTTTGTGGGCAGACGCTTACAACAAAGAAATCCATTGGCATGTCACCATATTAGCTTGTTTATGGAACAGAGGCAGTGTTTCCTACCAGCCTTGGGGTACCAGCGATTAAAATTGTCCAAGATTTAGACAGAAGAAGACATCATGGTAAGGAGGATAAATCAAATAATTCATCTCCAACAAACAAGAGAAGAGGTCTATAACAGAGCTCTAAAAGTCCAGGAAAATATTGAGAAGTTATTTGATAAAATAAAAAAGGCTTGTGACTTCAAAATTGGAGATAAAGTTCTGAAGTGGGACTCTAGGAGAGAAGACAAGGGAAAGCATGGCAAGTTCGACAGTTTATGGCAGGAACCTTACATCATCCAGGCCACTGTGGGTCCAAATGCCTTTTTTTTGAAAAGGCTAGATGGTACAGAGCTGTTTGGGGGTCCTGTCAATGGCAGGATGCTCAAACACTACTACTATTGATTTTCGATTTCCAGTTTTCATTTCCATTGTAAATACTGTTGTTGTGTTTTGTTTTCAAGAAAAAGAGAAAAGGTTTCAAAAAACAGAGAGAAAGAAAGGTTCAGACATGCTCATAACATGAACCTTTGAAGTGAAAATATTGGCTCTAACACGATCAAAACCTGAGCCAAAAGAAGTGAGGACAGTTGGTTCTAACATGCCCAAAATCTGGACCAGCAAAGAAAAAAGAAGAATCAGCTCTAACAAGCCCAAAACTAGAGCTGAAATGAAGAAGAAAGTGACTCTAACAAGCTCAAAACTTAAGTCACAAAGAAAAGAAGGATGCTTCAAAGTTTCAGACTTCAAGCCTTCAAGACCCTTGTTTTTAATTTTCTGTAATTTCAGTCCATGTGCAACTGCCTTTATGCCTTGGATCCACAGCAAACTAGACTGTCTAATCCTAGTTTGACTATTTTTAAATTTCTGTTGTAGAATGTAGAGAAGAAATCTGCTGAACAGTTTAATCCCAACAGATATCAGATTAGGTCGAGAAACATATGAGGCCAATAGTTTAATCTAGTCTCATGGAGTGATAAGGGTAGAATTAGATTAGTGTGTTTTCTGTTTTCAATAAAAATGATGAAGAAGGTCTGCAAATTCAAATGCACCTTGTAGAAAAAATGTTAGGACTGTAGGATGGGTAGGTAGATTGTTTGGGGAGTGTTTTCTGCTCATCAATATCCATCATGTTTGTAACAGCTGAAATCAAAGAAGAAAATATGGTTCAAGGATTAGGCATCTGGCCTACTTCAAAGATTATTTCCTGAATTCTTGACACCTTCAAGAAGATGCCATCTCCATGTGGAGCCACTGTTAGCCACCTAATAAATTTTTGGCAAGCAAACAGGTGGCTAAATATTTTTCTGAGCCTTCAAGAGATACATTTCCTATGAAAATATCTCATCCTTGAAGCCTCTGTGTGCCCTCTACCTTTGAAAATATCCTCACTGTTGTTCCCACTCATTAAGCCTCACTGCCTGTGAAAAATTGTGCTTGGAAAATCCCCCATTTGCCCTTGTACCTCTGCAAATTTCCTCATTATTAACCTTTTTTCCCATTTTTAAAATTTCCCCTTTTGACTCCCAAAATCCCTCCTAAGTCTTCCAAAACACCCATTTCATCCTTAGAACCAAGTGAAAATCCTTCATTTGATTTTAAATCCCTCTTTTACCTCTACCAAAAGCCTCCTTTTAGCCTTAAAACGCTATCCCTAAGGCTACAAAACCCATTTTTCTCTATAACAGGCTAGCCCCCTTCGAACCTAGCCCCAAAACCACTTCCCCACATGACCCCAGTGCTAAGACCAAGCGCTAGCCCGTAAGGCGCTTGTTGCATCGAAGGATTGGAGCGGAACTCTTTCTTCCTTTGTAAAAAAAATCTCTGATGTGATAGTGTAATGGTTCTGTTGGTCTTGGGAACAATCTCCGTCGTCGATCTTAACAAATCTGACAGTCTGCGCAAGTCTCATCGCACCGTCACCCGATCGCTAATCGCAAATCTTAAATGCTACCACCCGCTGCACTCCCCAATTGCGATCCTCCGATTGTAATCTCCACCATTGATTCCCATTCAAATATGACAGTCATCGCAACCTCGCTCCAATCACAATCGCAATTTTCAAATTGTGCCGCCCGCTGCACTCCTTGATTGTGATTCGCGATTGTAATCACCGTCGTCGATTTCCCGATAATACAATGATCATCACAAGTCCCATCACGCTCGCATCTCCCTTTCATCTCCCTGCCAATTTCACACCCACCATCGATTCACTTTCAATCCGATGGCCCTCGCATCCCCGATCCGATCGCAATCGAAAATTTCAAATGGAGCCACCTTTTTTTCCTCCCGATTTCGATCCTCCGACACGATCCCGGCCATTGATCTCACATAAGATCCAACGGTCATGAGCCGATTGCACCATCTCTCATTGGAGTTTTGACCCTCCCATCGCTACCCTCCGATTAGATCACAGTCGTCGATCTCTTCCTGAGATCCGATGGTCCTGATTAAATCGCCCTCCACCCATGACCGGGTCTCATCATATCAACCCATTTCATATGTGTTCCGTGCATTTCTGTGTATTACGTTCAAAGGCCCAAACCTTGGGTTTTACATTAAAAAATTATATCATTCCGCCCGGCATTAAGATTTTAATGTTTTACATTAAAGTTTTTTCATTTCGCCCAACTTTCACATGCATTTTCCCATTGTTTCACTGCATGTTTCCCACCGCTTTCCATTGCATCCATATCATTCGCTCTTGTTGCGCTGCCATCTTCAAAGCATTCCACCACAGCCACCTTTCCCCATGCATGGATTTCTTAACAGAATTGTGTATTTTGCAGGTGTACAGGCGGTGAGAACCGCCATTGCTCAGGGTCACTATTATAGTGGCGCAGAGTGCAGATGAAGTTTTTTCAGGGCCCGTGATTACAGAGAAGAGCCTAGGAGGGTACTAGAGCGTAATTTTCATTAAAAGTATAGAGTTCAACTTGCGAAACCTTTCAGCACCATCAAAGTTCAGATTTCACTAACAGAGACAATCACGAAGCGGCAAAGAGTATCAGTACAGAGTTGAGGAGTTATAATGCACACTATTGAAGATGTTAATCCTTAATTCAGTGTTTTCAAGGCAAAGTACTAGATTGACGACCTCATGAATCACACAGAAGGCCTAATGTGCAGAAAACAATATCATCAAGGTTTCACATCAGCAGAAGTCTCCTCCCGAGAAAGGACACAATACTCATACTGTTTTAGTCTATATTGTGTCCATGAGAAGGTTTCCACCCAGACAACAGTCTTAATGCTACAGATCATTTGTTACACGGTATGGCAGACTTTGAATTCATTTATCTACCTTTTGTTTATTCACCAAGATTACTACGAGTACTACAGCGAAATCACATCCAGGAGCATACCTGGAGTAAACTGCAACCTGTCGAAGACGACTCTTTCATCCAAAGAGTACTGAAGATTAATGTTCAGATATTAAAACAGAATGGCTTTCGACCCACTTCTTCTACTCTGTTTTTAATGTTTCATTTAGTATTTCATCTACCTCGTCTTCCTCTCTTTCAGCTATAAAACTCATGAAGAAACTCATTGTAAGGGTTGTTGATCGGATATCTGTGAACTGTAAGCTGTTTCTCTTGAGATTTAGTTCTCTAGGTAAAGTTGTAAGATAGGCTGAGGAAGATGTTTTCAGACTGAATATCAAGATGTTGGCAATGTTGTACATGACTAGTGTTTCTCTTTAGTATGAAAAGCACATTTCTTTGGATCCTAATTTAAAGCAGAAGTGATGTTTTTCTTACTTTGTCTCTATTTTCCTTTGTAATTCATCACTTTTCGTTTCTTAGGTATGCATCAGAAATATAGTTTAGGATATACCCTCACATGGTACCCTAAGCTTCTTCTCTCCCTACCTTTGATGTTTTCCGCTATATGTGCTATCTGAGCGCTGATTTAAGTTAATTTAACCAGTGTAGTGGCTATAATTTACTGCTAGCTGACGTATGAATTAATGAATCTGTTCTTAGATGTTCTTGTTAGGCTTTAATTGAATGAATTGGGATATTGGGAGTTTACAACATAGTATATGCCTCATTAGGATCCTTTTCGATTAATTGAGCCTTTCTAAGATCCCCTAAGTTGGATGCCGAAGCATTGAGAGTTCGAAGTCTCTCTCTGATCTTAGGTCTTCACCTTCGTGTTTGAATCTTTACTGTTCCCTTTGTCTGAAGTGTTTACCTTTAGGAGTTGGTTCACAGGTGTCTAATGGCATGTCCTATCCCTAGACCTGATTTCTAATTGGTCACCTTGGAGGTTTCCTTGCCTTTCACTTTCTTTCTCACCATTTCATATCACACTATCATCTTTAAGATCCAATGCTTTAGATGACTAGCCCAACTGAAAGTCTGCATATTGAATAGAAAGTAAACCCTTTCTTGACTCCATTTCCCAATGGTCTTGAGTGTTCCCTGAAATCATTTCTCCTTCACCTAGAATCCTCTTTATTCAACCTGGTCTCACAGTGAACCCTTCTTTCATGTTTCCCAACAACCAAACAGACAAATTAAAAAAACAAACAAATATGTGCCTATAACTAGCCTAAAACCTAAAACCAAAGCTTCAAGGACATAAACATTTTCCGGTTATAGAGAGATCCCTCTCTGGACCCAGGAGGGCTAGATCCTGAGGTCTGAAAGTAGTTCTGATGTTGTCTCATCTTTTGGTATTGCCATATTTTCCAAAACATGGGAACCCCAAATAATGGAACCTTCAAAATTCAAACCAACACAATCATTTTCTTGCATGGTAAAGGACATAATTAATAATTTTACAAGACTTTGTATTAAACCTCTTATTAATGTCACTTTCTTAACCTACTAAGCTCTAATGTCTTTCCCCTATTGCGCAATCATAGCCCCACTTATCTTGTCCTTGTCTTCTATAGTTGTGATGTAGTTTTATTAACATTAATTTATTAATTAAAAACAACATTATTTATCTTATAACTATTCATCATGTACATACACAACATTCAACTGGGAATTATTTTTGGGGTTCTACATTCCCATCCTCCTAGATTTTTGACTTCCCTTGGTTTACATCAACATTATATATAGTAAAATAATATTTACCTTAATATTTTCAAAATAGATTTGGATATGACTCCCTTGTCACATCGTCTAGACCCTATGTTGCTTCTTCAAGACACTAGTGGGTCCATTTGGCCTTTACTTACCCTATGTATCTATTCTTGAACATGTTAACCTTCTTGTCCATTATGAACATTGACTATACTTAGAAGTGTCCTTGTAGCACCTAAATTAAAGTCCAATCATTGAAGTGGTTAGGGTCATGCACATACATTTTACTAAATAAATATGAAACACATTATTTAGTTTTATGGAAAAAAATGCAAGCATGTGTAATGGGCCCTACCATATCCACAATCTCGAAAGGAATACACTATCTAGCTACTAGTTTACTGTAACTCCCCAATTTCAATGAATTTTTCTTTCAACTCACTTTTAGAGACAAATGCTCCCCAACTTTAAATTTCCTTAGTATTTTCCATTTATTTGCATAATATTTTATCTGCCTTGTGCTACATTTAAATTCTATTTGATATTCACCATATCCTCTTACATTTATTTGAGCAATTCTACTCTAAGTTCTACTATGTTTTTTCAATTGTCCCAACTAATTGGAGTATTACATATTTTACCATACAATGCTTCAAATGGACTCATTCTGGCAAATATTTATCACCATTATTGTAGGAAAATTCTTCTAAATGTGGGTAACTTACCACTTTGATCCATCACATCCATTCTTAAAATGTATTGAATCAATTGATTGATTCTCCTTGTTTTTCCATTAGTTTGTGGATGACAAGATTTGCTACAATTTGAATTTGTACCAAAACCGTTGAATAATCATTTCAATAGTTTGAGGTGAAGTTTCAATCTCTCTGTGAAATAATTGCCTTCAATATTCTAAGTAACATGGAAATTTTCATCAAGTATATATCTATTGTACTAGCTATCTTCTGAGCCAACTTAACTAGAATAACATTTGTATATTTGGTTAAATTTTCAACCACCACAATTATTGAATCATTTTTCCTTGTTGTCTTTGGCAACACGGTAAAAAAAATCAATATTTTCTACTTCCCATTTCCACTCTATAATTGGTAATGGTTATAGTGAATCTACTATATTTATCTGATTAGCCTTTACTCCTTAACATTCCATTCACCTAGCTATCTAATCAACCAAATTATTCTTCATTACTAGCCAATGTATTCACGCATTACTACTATAATTGTATTTCGATAACCACAATGTATAGTATATGGAACATTATATGTTTCTTTTAAAACTAGTTTCCTCAATTCATAAGAACTAGGAATATACATTCTATTTTAATGCATAGTAATGCCATTCTCTTTCAACTTAAAACCTTCATACTTCTTCCATGCATTCTCTTGATGGAAGCCTTATTTTATTTGAATATAATGCACATCAGAGGTAAAAAATTGAAGAATTTTGGTTCTCAAATCACATGTTCCCATACAAATGGTTGTAACATACATTTCTTGTTATCTTTCCATCTAATATGTTTATTATCAAAGTCATATTCACTAAAAAATTCTAGTCATCAATTTTCCTGAATTTAAATCTATTTTTCTAATAGTTATTTTAGATCAACACTTTGGTTTATTCTTAACTTATACTTTATCCCTATCAATTAATGTCTCCATGTCGCTAGTGTACGAACTATTGCATTGAGTTATAAATTATGTGTGACATTTATTTTCATGATCCTTAAGCTTTCTATATTTATAAAATATTACATGCACACTTTGAGTAAGCACTCCACCCTATCCTTCTTTGAAAGCATATGTACATACCATTAAATCATTAGTTGGGTCAACAATCTTAGAAAGGTGTGCACAAGTAAGTAATTCTTCCACTATATGGAATATTTCCTCACACTTTGGTGCCCATTAAAAGTTTAGTGCCTTCTTCTATAAATATATAATGAGTTGAGAATTTATGGAAAATACTTTTATGAACATGCTATAGTATCTAGCAAGCCTCATGAATTGCCTTAATTCAGCAAGATTTGATCAAGGATGATCCTCATGATCGATAAAAAATAATTCTTCAAAATTTTATGAAACTGTCTCCATGTTGAATATCTAGTCAACACCTTTCCAACAATGCTTGAACAAATTCAAATAAACGTTGCATGAGAAATTTATGGTGATTTTAAATTTTCAAGAAAATAGGAAAAAAAATGGTAGGGTTTTCCATGTGGAAGAAACATAAGAGGACACATGGAAATATGATGTTAACATGGAATTGTGATTGCTGAAAAATATAAAAATCACCGTGTGCCACGTGGTAGGATCTATTGATGTGCTTGATAGGTTGTAGTAGGACACATGGCATGGATGACTCAACAAGTTGACATGGAAGGTTAGCATGGAAGCTGAATAGACACGACATGGGACAATTAGAAGATGACATGTGGGAGCTTCAATTTTCCATGAAGGTTTTAAAATCATACGAATAAGTAAGGAGGGCGGTTTGACCCCACAAAATCCTCAATGCTAAACCAATGGGCTACCCTTGCACCATGTGTTTGTCATTATCATGGATAATCGGAAACATATATTTAAGGATTTTTGGATACCGAATAGGAAAAAATGGAGGTCCGTGGATTTGACCCTATGACCTCTAAGACACAACTCCAATGACTTAACCACCAAATAAAATATAGGACTTAAGAAACACCACAAGGATTCTAAATTTAAATTTTGTTGATAACAATATGTCCAAATGGGAGTCTTTGGGTTTGAACCCATGACCTACTAGTAGCCATTCAAGAACTCTAACCATTATGCCAATGTCACTTCTTATTCGCTAAATCAAATGAAATCCTATTTGGATTTATATTATGATTTAGTGCTTGGAAATTTGCTACAGCTTACCAACTCGAATCTTCAACTTGAAGTATATAACTAAAGATTGTTTTCCAATAGACCAAAGGGTCTTTTGATGTATTGAGAGTGAATTATTTTGACATTAAAATCTTCTTACACAGTGTAACTTCGTCAAAAGTGGGTTTTGATCTATTTTTTCAATAGAAAGTGGTTTTGAGGAAACTAAAACTTACTTAAGAGACCTATAGATAGATTTGTACATAGGTTGAAGGCTTGGATCATGTATAAAATTATTTGCATCATAATAGAGAGGCCACTCACTTGGAACCTAGCCTAGAGATGTAGCCCACACATGATGAAATCCATTATCAACATATTTGTCTTGTCTCTTATTTATGCTACTATTCATCTCTTCATTAAAAAATTTCATTTGTTGCTGAAGCTAACATACACTCATAATTAATGAATCAAGTTTGTTATCAAAAAATATTTGAAAGGATTTGAGGGTTTGGATGCTTACTTAATCAAAGGTCAAACATGTTGAAGGATAGTTAGACTAATATGACCCTAAAATTGTTCTGAGTTTTACAACCCAAAGACTAGAAATGTCATCACCAAAAGGAGAGAATCCTATCAATTCTGAAGAGGAATTCCATGAAGCTTTCACAGAAATGAAATCCCTGGTGGAGGAGTTGTACTATGAGCGAAAGAAGTCAATGGAAAGTGGTCCATCAATAAAAAATAGGAATATGGTGATCCTCCTCCATCTCTACTATATCCATTATCATCATCTTCTCCTAGCTCAAGTGGTATTCCTACTTCAAAGAAATGTCCTAAGAAAACTAAGTATGATATAAATTTCTGAACATAATACATAGAAGTTGGATAACTGGATCAGGAAAATTCAAGTTTATTACAGGATTCATAAGATTGTGTATGAAAATACAAAGGTCCAACTTTCCTCCAAGTGAAAGGCATAACCTTGGTTTAGTGGGAGAGTCAATCTCAACAGGATTTCCTCCATACTGTTAAAACCATTTATTTTTTCTATGAATTTAATATTTCATTAAGAAAACAAAATTATCCATTACACTACATGCAACAAACCATAATGAACTAGAATATTTTAAGGGAATGTAAGGGACAAAGTGTTCATAGTTATACTTAAGAATTTAGGAAGAAATATTTGAATTTAGGTATTCTATTATATACATAAAAAGCCATTCTTAAGCTCATTGGTGGTTTGTATAGGTATATAAGGCACACCGTACTTATGTTTAATCCTACTAACTTGGATGAAATCTTTGTTAAAGCTACTCATTTTGAATCTAGGGGAAAAAGTGTTCATGATGATTCTTTGAAGAAGTCATCTAAGTTTATTGAAGGAAAGACAAAAGGAAAAGGAAAAGGAAGGAAAAAAAATATCATAAATAAAGATGGTGAAAAGTGTACATGTTCTCATTGTAATAATATTGGACAAGATGAAGATAATGATTGGAAGCTAAATCTAGAAGTAGGGCCAAACAAGTTCAGGAGGAAGGGGAAGCAAAACAATGCTACTACAAATCAATAAGATCTCGAGTCTGACTTAGGTGATGAGTCTAAGCTCAAAACTTTATGACTACAAGGTATATCATCTTCTCATGATAGTTATAACTATGGTATTGAGTCTCCTAAATATGACAATGTAAATGATGATAAAAAAATAAAAGAGTTTTTCCATATCAGGGCATCACAAATTATATTAAAGTTGACACACTTTTTTACAGTGGTTCGTGAGTAAATATTATATTTAAATAAATTTTCAAGAAATTGGGCTTGAAAACAAAACCTCATGTAAAGCCTTACCCTTTGGGATGGGTGTGTGAGAATGAAAAATTTCAAGTAACTATACAATGTAAACTAAGATTTACAATCATCACCAATTTTATAGATGGGGTTGAATTGGATGTAATGTCACTTGAAATTTGTGGAATTGTATTGGGAATACCATATAGTTATGACTAGAAATCCATATTCTATAGAGAAGAGAGAAAGTACCATCTCTTCAAATATGGAATTGAATATGTTGGAAGAACCCATTGCATTAAGTTAAATTTATCCCTTCTTAGCATAGGAAAAATGAAGAGACTCTTAAATTATAGTAAGAACTTTGTACACATGATTGTAAAGGCTAAGGATTTTGATAAACACAATTCTTTTAAAGGATGTGATCCTATGTTTAAATATTACTTTGTGAAATTTATATCAAAGTACGATGATTTTTTTTGGAGCTTGAAGGATTTCCTTCAAAAAGGTAGATACATGAGATAAAGCTGTAGCAAGATGTACCACTTCTTAAAATTTGTATGTATAGGTTGTTACTACTCAAGAATACAAATATCAAAAAGCAGTTTCAAGAATTACTCGAGAATGGGGTCATCAGACCAAGTACCTCTACATGTGCATCACTTATTATGTTAGTACCAAAGAAATATGGTACATGGACGATGCGCATAGATTTTGAAGCATTGAACAAAACCACAGTGAAAAAACATTACCCTCTTCCTCAAACTGATGATTTTTTAGATCAACTAATGAATGCCACTAATTTTACTAAGTTAGACTTAAGATGTAGTTATCATTAGATAAGAATTGTTGAAGGTGATGTGCAGAAAACTAATTTTAGAAAAAAAAATGGGATTATGTGAATGGTTAGTAATTCCTTTTTGCATTTATAATTACTCTGCTAAATTCATGTGGGTGATGAACAATTTGTTCCAACCATTCATTGATAAAAAATTTATAGTCTACTTAGACAATTTTTTTTTTTTCAGTAAGACTTGGACAAGCGGGTGAAGAAAGCATTAGATGTGTTAAAAAGAGAGAAATTGTACATAAAGATGTCAAAATATGATTTTTGTAAAATATAGTTAGTATAATTGGGCCATATTGTAGGGGGTGGGGAATTGAATATAGATCCCTCTAAAGTAGAAGTTATTATACATTGGTCCAAGCCCAATTCTCTGACAAAAGTGAGAGGCATCTTGGGAGTAGCTCAATATTGGAAGAACTTTATTGCTAACTTTTAATCTATTGAAACACATTTACATGCCTTGAAAAGTGTTAATCAAATCTTCCACTAGGGATGAAAGCAATAAAAAGGCTTCCACACTTTAAGGAAAATATCGACACTACACCAATACTAGCATTTCCAAATCTACAACAACAATTTGAAATTCAAATCAATGAAAGCAAGTATGCCATAGGAGCAGTACTAATGAAACAAAGAAGGGTGATATGTTACCACTCTGAGACCCTCTCTAAAGTGGTAATTAACTATCCTATCTATGATAAGGAATTATATGCTTTAGTTCAAAGTGTGAAATAAAAAGAAACATTATTTAATGGGTAAAGGAATAGTCATACATGTTGTTCATCAACAATTATAATACCTCCAATAAAAAAAGGGTACAAAAATCAAGGCATTTTACATCAATGGAATTTTCACAACAATTTCACTTGGTTATCAGATATAAAAAGGGTACACAAAATAAAGTTTAAGACATGTTGTTTACATTAGAGGAAATTTCAACTTAAAAGTGCCCATGAAATTTTCATGTAATTTCCATGTCATAATATGTAAGAAAATCAAAATCCTTTAAATTTAAAAAGAGGTACATGTAAATATTTTGGAGGGAAAAGAAGAAAAACTATTTTTTTAATTGTATTTTTCGCTTATATCCTTATAATTTTACTCAAATTTCAAGTTTAGACACCTATTGGATGTGGAATTTCATCCTAAAAGTGGCCTCCTAAGGAAAAATAATAAAATAATAGTTAAACTAATAAAATAAGAGTTATTAGTTTTGGTGGGAAAAGAAAAAAAAATATTTAATTGTATTTTTGGCTTGTCTCTTTATAGGTTTACTCAAATTTCAAGTTTAGACACTTGTTGGATGTGGAAATAAATTCCACATCCAATTTTCATACTTTTGAGAACATCCACATTAATAAAAATAAAATATACATTAAAAAATCACGTTCAATGCGTTTTTTGAATGTATCTTCAATTTTTACTAATGCAGGTTAGGTCTTCTAAAAAATATGCAGAATGGGTATTCATTGGATGTAGAGTAAATTCCACATCCAACAAGTACCCATTATGCATACTATAAAAATTATGCAGAATGGGTACTCGTTGGATGTGGAATAAATTCCACATCAAACGAGTACCCATTCTGCATACTTTTGAGAAGACCTACATTGGTAAAAATTAAAGATGTATTTAAAAAAAAACGTATTTTAAATGTATCTTCAATTTTTACCAATGTGGGTCTTCTCGAAAGTATGTATAATGGGTACTCTTTGGATGTGGAATTTATTTCTGCATCCAACGAGTGTCTACGCTTGAAATTTGAGTAAACCTATAAAGAGATAAGCCAAAAATACAATTAAAAATTTGGTTTTTTTATTTTCCGACCAAAAATCATAACTTTGATTTTATTATTTTACCTATTATTTTATTATTTTCCCTTATGAGGCCACTTTTAGGCTGAAATTTTCTCTAATTGACCTCCTATAAATGCAGCCATTTTTCTACCACACAAATCTATAACACATGATAGTTATGTTGAACAATAAATTCAAGATGATGAATTTAAGGATGTATATGAAGCATTAAATCATGGAAATAATATGGAATAATTAAATCATCACATGCATAACAAGTTACTTTATTGTCTTGGTAAATTTTGCATTCTGAGGGATGAAAGAATTTATGTCATTAAGGAAGCTCATACTTCTCTTATTTTTTTGGCAGTTTGGGTAGGTAAAATAGTGGCTCAACTATAAAGGTATTGTTACAAGCCTCCAATGAATGATATTGTTTCCAAGAATGTAAGATGATGTATTGTATGTGCTTCAAGTAAACCAAGTAACATGAAATTGGGTCTGTATACACCACTTCCTGTCCTTTCTCATCCATGGAAAAGTTTGTCCATGTATTTTGTAGGAGGGTTAACTATGTCTAAAATGGGTCATGATTAATTATATGTAGTTGTGGATAGGTTGAAAAAAATGCATTTTAAGTCATTGCAAGAAGTAGGTAACTGTTGAAAAACCGCACACATGTTCTTTCACTGTGTATGGGTGCATTTTAGGTTAACCACATCTATTGTATCAAATTGGCATTTTCATTCTCTTGGATATTTTTGGTCAATTTTGTGGAAATTAATGCACACTATGCTGAAGAAAAGAACAAAATTTCATCCACATATTGATGGATGGATAGAGGTGGTCACATAAAAATAGTTCATCTACTTCAAGGATAATGCATCAAGCATCCTAAGATTTAGGATGGACAACTACACTATGTGAAACACTCCTACCACCATGGCCTACATTCTTCCACACAAAAATATTCATTTCAAACTTGTTTTCGATACTTGAGTAAGACTCCTCTGGATTTTAATTTTTGGAAAAGATATTGTAGTAGATGGAAACAATTATGTGGAAAAATATATGAAGTTTACTTAGAACATCCAAATGTTGCATCAAGCAGTATAGGAACAGTTGGACAAGAGCCAAGACAAGTACAAAGTGAGGCATGATAAACATTGGATGGATAATCAATTTCAAGTTGGTGATCAATTTTGGTTACATATCAGCAAGGGAAGATTGAAAGGTGAAGGTAAGAAACTTATACCAATCAAGATCTACCACCACATATGTAAATATATTTAGTTGTAAATGTTGAGAACTTAAAGTAGTATAAACCTCGTATTATCATGGATCAAGATGAGAGTATTCAAGTTCCTACTATTGATAAATTTTCTCCTAATTACTCATATGAATGGTAGGAATATGTTATCCTTGACATAAAGATAAGGGATTCACACAAGGGTGATGTGGATTTTCTTTGCGTGGGTGTAAAAGGGGTACATCCAAGTAAATCACGTTGGATATAGATTTGTAAAGCGAGGGAGGTGTGAAGTCACTTATTTAAAGAGTAAAACATACTTTTGGTGGTCCAAAAGCTTCTAGCAAGGAGTACTTCTCTAGGAGGATCCTCATGATCAATAAAAAAATTTCTCCTCAAAATTTGAGATAAAGGTATCCATGTTGAAGAGCTTTCCATTGAAACATGAGTGAAGTCAAATGAACATTGTATGAGAAAGTTATGGTGATTTGAAGTTTTCGAGAAAATAGGAAAAATGTTGGCAAGGTCTGCCAAGTGGTAGCACCATATGAGGACACATGGCAATACGATGATGAAATGGTAGCACCATATGAGGATACATGGCAATACGATGATGAAATGGTAGCACAATTTTTGATAGATGGACTAATCATAGTGACACGCTTTCTAATCAGGTGAAAAATAAGTCCCATCTAACCTTTTCTAGGAAGATAAAGTCTATACTAAAATTATCCTTCTGCACATAATAATGTTTTATTAGCTTTAATAAGTTCTTAGGAATGTTTAGAGATAATTCCTTATTTTGTGCCTAATATTATTTATTTTAAATAATATTGTGAGAATATTGGGTAGATTATGAAGGTTGGAAGAATGAGAGAATTTTGGAACTTTCTCTCTACTACATGATGTACCAAGATTGGATAATAAATAAATAGTATATTTGGAAATTATTGAAAAAATTCATAATATCCATTGAATGAGAAAATCTAGGGATGTGTTCTCTGCTACAGGAGAATTCATAACTATAAATTTAATGAATGTTTCTGCTACTTGGGACCAGATCCACTTTTTGAGGATTTTTGGAGGGGAAAATAGAAATCCTTTTAAGGACGTTTCTTCCCCATGAATATCTATAAGTACTAATTTGATTT
The DNA here is from genome assembly GCA_034641835.2 of Pinus albicaulis. NCBI lineage: Eukaryota > Viridiplantae > Streptophyta > Pinopsida > Pinales > Pinaceae > Pinus > Pinus albicaulis. Next base: position 955,304,875 of record CM076573.1, read on the forward strand.
ATCCTCTACGGGAGAGGATTTTTTGGTACCTTTGAGAAGAAAACTTGTTATTTAATAGTTCTACTTTCATCTATAGCAGTGGTGTACTTGAATTGATTATTATAATTAAGTTTTGTTTCATTTTCAGCTTCTAAGGCTTGGCTTCCCTCATATGGATCTGAGTATCCTTGGTTATGGCCATCCCAGGAGCCTTAAATCCTTCTTGTGTATTTTATTTCTCTTCTTTCCAACATTTCTTTGCTTAGTTACATTTATCATTTATGTACTTAATGTTCATGTTTCATTTTTTGTAGTTTATATTGATTAAAAGATTGAAATGTATTTATTTTCAGGTTATTTAGACAATCAATAGTGTGATGCATCACTAACATAGTGTATTACAATCATTTTCATTGTTATACATATCTACTAAAATTTTTCACATGTAAATGTAGATATTTTGAGTTTATTCCACTTGTGTTGAAGTCTAAAAAAAATTCAAATTAATAAAAAAATTTACCCCACAACATTTTCACTTGATTAGCTTAGGCATTATGTTACTTAGATTATCTTACTACACTATTCTAAAATTTCTAATTTCTAGTAGTAAATTTCTTTTGAAATTTAGCACATGTTAATGAAACTATTTTGAGTTAATTTCACTTGGATTCAAGTGTAAAGACATTCAAATTAATAAAAATTTACCCCATACAATTTTCACTTGATTATCTTAGGCACTTGGCAGTTTAAATTAATAGACACGACTGCAAGAAGTTTCCTATAACATAACATAGCTTTCTGTGGCAGCTTATTTTTGAGCTTCTCCCTTGCCAAGATTCACTCCAAATTCATGGTAGAAGTATATTTATGTCTCAAAATAGCCTAGGAATGTTCTAATACCACTTTTGTTGAGTTGAGTCTTGGTTAGGTCACCATTTAGCTTATGCATTGCTTTCTTCTTGAATGTTGATTTCTGCAACTAGCCTAGATTTCTTTTCCTGCAATTTACTTTTAGAAAAGCATGATTTCTTTCCTACAAAATTAATTTAGGATGTTAGTTTTCTACAAAGTAAAATATATTTCCTTTACTTTCATCTCCTTTCCAAGAAAATATATTATATTTTCTTTGTTGTCATTTTTTAATGCAATCTTAGGGTTGGTGGCTTGACTAATCCACTACTCGCTTGAGTGTTTCATTGAATTATTTCACTTGCATAAAAGGGAGTCATACTAGGAAGATGAAGGTTTATATTTCTCATACATTTTTTTACCCCTCTTCAGTTAATAAAAACCCTAGGTTGATAATTAAAGTTGAGCCCTCATGAGTTCCAACATTATTCTTTCAATACTCAGGGTCATCACTTTTTGGCATCATTGTGAGGGAGGGTGTCGAAGAAAGCACTCTCTCTTTTTCTTTGATTGATTCCTTATTTATTTTATGAATTTATTTTTTCTGCATAAAAGGGAAACAATAAGTCAATATAATGAGTTTCTTCCTATATTTTAGAAAAATATAGAAAAAAACAAATTTCATCTACCAACCCCCACTTGATCACGTGGTGCAGTAAGAACCACATCATGATCCAATTTTGCAGATAGAAGAAGAAGAGGTGGCATACAAGGTCGAATAAATAGATGGAGATGATGACAATGAAGAATATCCTCTTGGATTTTCTATTCATGACACTATTATCAACATTCATATGAAGAACATCCTTCCATATTTTCTTCCCAACTTCCATGGTATGAGGTCAAAATACTCGGAAACCTTTATTTTTTAATTTTAAATACTTTGTAGATATTATGGCTACTTATTAAACTGTCAAAAATTAAGATTGTTTATGGAAATATTGAAGTATAGAGCTCTTAATAGTTCATGAGTTTAGGGACTAATTCAATAATATCATGGGATGATATGCGAAGTAAATTTCTATAAAAATATAAATACTATTGTATATATCATGATATTAAAGAGGAAATTTTGTAATGACTCAAAAATAATACGAGAGCCTTGAGGATATGATAGTGATATTTATGTATAATGTTAAGATATAAAATTTGTATAATTTAGGATTTAACACACTAAAATCCCTCCTACTTAGAACAAGCATAGATAAGTGGATTGGAGTCCTAAATCTAATGGGTAAAGGGTATTTAATGAAATTATCATTTGAAGAAAACTTTGAAATATCTTAGCACACATCAAGAGGAAGGGAAAGAGTAAGTAAATCAACTTCAAGGTCGATAAGTCAAATTGAACTTGGTGATTTGCTAGATAACTTTAAAATAGAAATTATTAGCAATATAAGTGAAAAAATAGATATTTTAATAATGTAAAATAAGAAAAATAAATGTTGAAATTTGTGTTATTTGTGAAAAATCACATGCTATTGAAGATTTCCCATCATTACTAGGGTTCAAGGATGTTTACTAGGAGGACAGTGGAGCAAATCAAATGCCATGAAAAATATGTTATGCAGCTCCAATAATACCATGGAATCCTAGTCAACTTGGTATGATGCAAGATCCTAATTCATAATTTCAAGGTTATGCACAACAATCTCAAAGTAATTGGAACATGCCCTATCCTTCGCAACCTTGGCCTTCTCAATCCTAGAACCAGTCTTGGAAACAAGGTTGATAATGACCTTATGGAATAAATCCACAATATACTCAATGTTTTCCTCAGTATCCTCCATTCCAAACTCAATTCCACCCATACTATCCACCTCGACTACAACCACAGCCTCAACCACATCCTTATCAAAGATCCACTCCCACTCAACTCCTTGCACAACCATTTTTGGACCCATACAATAGAGTGACTTAGCCCAATTAAAATGTTGAGGTACATAATTTTTAGGAAAATCCTTGTGATATAAATGGTAGTGATATTAGATCAAGAAAAATATTTCAAAAATAATACCCCACCTATTTAAGGAAAATTTTAAGGATGGAAAATTATCTTGAAGTTTAAAAACATTAACGAATCTCACTAGTCCCTAATATGCAAACTATAAAATGTTTTCTATATATTTGTCAAATTATTAAAATTTATAATGATTTTATATATATTCTCTATAAAATGTTGGCGATTTTTAAGGTAAAATAATTTATATTATAAAATTTGGGCGAATCATTTTTAGAAAAAATGGAAATTGACGAATCTTTTTTGTTGGAAAAATCATGGAAAATTAGCCCACCTGCGAATATTAGCCCCTAAAATATTCCATTCCCCTATTTCCATTGAAGAAGAACATCTAGAAGAAGATTAATATCTAGAGGATAAAAAAAATCATGGACTACATTTGTTGAAAAGTAACCATTAGAGCTTGAGATTGAAGAATTTATTCTATTCTTATCATCAAATCATGTATGTGTTCGAGAGACTAATCAACAAAAATTGCAAGATATAAATGTCATGGAAGAAGAGGACATAGAGAGTGATCCATATGAGAAAGTGAACCAAGGGAATCACAACTGTATTGAACATTAGTTCTGTACAATCATTAAGTTAGGGCTTCACGCTCCTCTTCAACAGTTCTTGATATCACCTTAATCAAAGAAGTTGATCTCTCATATTCTGGTATATATCATAACATATATTTCAAACATGAATATGAGTTTATTTTCCATCCTAGTACATACATGAATCCATTGGAAGTATTCATATGCTTCATAGAGACTTTATTTTTCAAGTAGGGTAGGAAAGAATAAATGGAAAAAAGAAAAGAGGAGGAAAGAATAAAATCTCAGGTTAAACCCTCCTTTTAGGCATATCAGATTGGCTTATTGGTTGAAAAACTCTATGAGATGATCAGTGAGTTGAAAAAGAAAAAGGAAATAATATCCTAGGTGAAAACCACCTATGAGGTTCCTAGGTAGAACTTGATAGTTGAAAACCTCATTGAGGCAACTAGTAGGCCTAAAAAAATGAAAAAAAGAAAAGAAAAAAAGAGAAAATAAAATGAAAAGAAAAAAAAAGGATCCTTTGCTCCACGTATTTTTCTTTGGTGTATGCATGTTCTCTCCAACCTATGCAAGCAACAAAAATAATTTAGCACCATAAGTAGAAATTGATCAGAAAAGCATGCATCTAGTCAAAAGCAGTCAAACTTTAGTTTTTCACCTTCTGTGCCAAGATGGTCCAATAGGTCCAAGACCAGGTCAATACATCTATTTTCATCCTCATAATGCATCAACGTTCCATTTCCCACTCATTCCCATTCATTTTTATCACATTTGGAGCCTTTCCCTTAAATGTTACATGAAACGCCTGAAATTATACAAGAAACTACCTATCTCAGTAAAAAGCTACAGTGCACAATTTTTTCTTTTTGAATTTTGAAGGGAAGGAAGGCATCCATAGGTTCAAAACATTTCCTGCACCACCTCCAAGTGTCAAAAGGGTGGTCTCATCACCTTGCATTACCTCTACAAGGTTTTCATGGTCTTATTTATAGGCATATTTTAGAGAAAACCTACAACAATAATCTTGTTTCACCTATTTGGCTAAGGGAATGTGTTACTTGGGTTCTAATTTAATACCTCATCAACCCCCCAAGTCAAAATTGGGATTTGAGAACTTAAAAAAAAGGGCCTAAAAAACCATAGCAAACCCCATACATTTAAGCTAGTATTAAAAAAAATAAAATCAGATCTAACCTTTTTTCACCTTTTGGGGAAAAGGAAGCCACAATCGTGTCTCTAATTATCATCCTCATTGATCCAATCAAGGAGAATCAAAATCACACCACTTTCAAAAATTGACATTTTTGGATGGGCTAGTTTCTTGCCTCCTTACCACCGTCGCAACTTGACCTTTCCATTTTCCATTTTCCACCATGTCCACATGAAAAAAACCCTTATGTGATCCCCATGAATTATCCATAGTAGTCACAACTCCAAAAAATGGTGATTTTATGGAGCCTTCGTGACTACAATAGTAAAATATGTCTCCTATAACAGCCTTCAAGGGCCCAACAAAGCCACCATTCATTAGCATATATTGAAGAAAAAAGGATAGGAGGGCCTTGACATCACCAAATTGAGCAGGAAAGGAGCCTGGAAATGAGAAAGAGAAGGTTGGGAAACAATAAAAGAAGCATATCTCCATGAAACCCAAAATGGGAAGTATATATCCATGCCATAAAAAATTAAGAAGCAAGCCTCCATACAACACTTGCAAACATTCTTCAACGCCAAGGTACCATCAAGCAACTCCATAGTGGTGTGGGTACCACAAAATTCTAGCAGTAGTCACAAATATTAGCTTGCATTCCAAGAACTCGCCTTCAGGGCCTTCAACCATATTCTCTGCATCCATCACACTCATTCTCTCACTTTTTCCAACCTTCCTCCATCATTTCCAAGTATCTTTCACTATTTTCAATCACTGTTCTGAAATGATATAGTAAAGTTCCTATATTGCTACATGAAACTGTCAAGCATAGAAATAAGGTGTATAATTGAAGTTTCTCATCCGTGGGCAAGTTATGAAGTATATGGAGGCCCCTAACACCTACCCATTACATTAGTCTTCGATCTCCTCATCACTATTCCACTAACCATCCATAAAAATTCAACCCTCCACCTATTTTTCACCTATCACTAGTAGAGAAAGCCTCTCTAATCACCACCAACAACCCCACCTTGAATTATCAGAATTTTGAAGGCCAAAATCAGAGGGGATTATGAACATGATGAGATTATGTGGCTGTTATAGGAAAACACACAATCCTGTAGAAACTTGCATAAGCCCTACAAGCCAAAATTTGCAACATCAGTCCAAGAAGTTTTGAAGACCACCATATTCTAGAACCTCAAAAGACAAACTTGAGTAACTATAGGACCCCCTGTAGATTGCTATAGGATCCTCTATCATTAGAAATTAAGAGCACCATGTCAACTACAATGGAAATAATTTAACAACCTGAACTAGAGAGGTAAAAACATCCATAAAATATATAGAGCACCTCCAAAAGTAATAAGAGAAATATTGAAGCCTCTAGGCGACATCAAAAGCAACTATAAAACCATAAAATTAGCTTCATCATTCACATCAAGAGCCTCAACCTCGCCTAAAAAAACAAATCCAGGTATGGCACAGGTATGCAACTCTAAAAAGTCATCCTTTGAACCTATTCTAGCTTGAGTAAACATTAACAGTGTGAGAAGGAAAGGTATTTTATGGCCATATTTAGTTAGCATGCATCATCAACCATATCTAGTAGTGGAATTCATATGTGTGGGAGAGGAACAAGATAAAAGTGAAAATGAATTGGGAAAGTGGGTTGTTATGATTTAGTCGTGATAGAGGATAAGGAGTGTGAAGGGGTACATGGGGGCCAACATAGTTAACTCACAACACTACAAGTTTATCTTGCATGAAATATTTCATATATAAAAAGAATTAAAAATAAAAAAAAAAAAGATAAAATAAAATGGTGGAACCACCATCTCTCGCATGAAAATGAGTCGCTACAAGAATATATAGGCACTGCCACAGAAGAAGACAGATTGTTATAGGAACCTATAGGTGCTACTATGGGAAAAGTTCAAAGAGTGTTACAAGAAGTTGAATCTTTCTCCCAAAACAACCACAAAAGATTCAAATGAATTAAAAGGCAAGGGAGTACTCAAATAAATGTAAGCCACAATCCTTCCCACTCATATTTGGAAAACGTTTTACATCGCTATTCAAATATTTTTTTTTCATTAGACAATTTGAAACAAACAACAAAGAAAATAGGTAATTTGATTTTTTTCAAGAGACAAAAAGTGGCAAAATGAAGAGGAGTAATCAATAACAAGTATTTCCTACATTTAAAAGGGTGTACATCTCTTCAATACAAAAACATAATAATTTTACTATTACTCTTATAGAAAATTATGTTTTCACAAATCTCGTGAAAATATATTTCAAATCATGAGAGGAAGAGAAACTAACACATACTTCAGAATACCAAAACCAAGAAGAATCAAAGAATGACAATAAATTGAGATAAACATAGATATTATCTAGTAGGGTAGTTACATCAACATAGATGTCAAGAAATTCATCATAAGTATACTTGAAGGAAAACATGGTAGAGAAGATGAGTAGTTTGCTCGCAGGGTGAGCAACAACTTCAATAGGGGGTAGTATGGGCCTCCCAATTAGGTGCAAAATAAGTCCTATATAACCTTTCCTAGGTACCCAAACGCTATTTTAAATTTCTCCTTTTGCACTTAATAATGTTTTTTTAGTTTTAATAAGTTCTTAGGAAGGTTTAATGATAATTGCTTATTATGTTCCTAATATTATTTATTTTGCAAAATATTGTGATTGTATTGGGAAGATTTCAAATATATACATAATGAGATAATTTAAGGACTTTCTCCTTGCTATGTGTTGGTCAATATACTTTATTTGACAACTTCTAGTGCTCCTCATTTAATTATCAACCTGGGGTAAGTCTTTTTATTTCAAGTGTGTTGGCAAAATATATGCTAGTCAGCTGGTCTACAGATGCTTCTTGTCAGTTGCGAGGAAGAATTTACTAACTATATGAACTTGTTTATTCTATGGAAGGTGACTTGGATGGATTTTTAATCTAAGATTGAGCAACAGGAATTTGTGTTTCTCTAATGGACTAAAACAACGGCTTAACTAAATCGAACAACAATCTAAATAAACCAAGCAGGTATTGAAATGACATTACTGGAGTTAAACAGAACAGTAATCTAACTAAGTTAATCAGAAATGGAATCGATTTAAATCAATGGTCTAGTTAACTAAGCAATAATGAAGCAACAATATAACTAGTTGTGCAGTAATGAAACAACAACATAACTAAGTTGGTCGGTAATGAAACAACAATACGACTGAAGCAGATTAAATAACTCATACATCAAATAATTAAGTAATTTTGCAATGGAGTTCTCTTTATGAATTAATTAAGCAACATTGATCAAATGGTTAAATGCTTCGTTATGCTATAAAGGGAATGCGATTCATAAAGACAGATAATACTAAAATCAACTTATCTATGATATGTAGTTCAAATGTAACGACAACAAAGGAATTAGAATTATTTAACACAACAGTGTCGTAATTCGGAAAGTATGATTGCACTTGTCCTACTCTAAGAACACAGTTTCTAACAATCTTAAAGAAAGAGAACTATATTTGCATTGAATGGAGATGTGCATTACAACTGCATCAGATTCACAAGAATGGATTCTGTAACTATTCAAAGTATGAAAAACGTGTGTGGAGCTTCCAGAGGTTGGGCCTAGACCACCAAAAACCTTAGCACTGCAAAAACCTCAAAAGATGATTATTCAAAGCTTTGTATCACATCCAGTAATGTTACAAAACATAATTAGACAGACTGTTCCTGATTTGTCTATTACAATATGGATCTCCTGTCTTGTTGTTCGACTCCCCTTCTCCTCTACCCTTTGCCCTCTTAAAGGCGATCTTCAAGAATTTCGAAAGTGTTTCTCAAACGATAGCCTGCTATGCGTGGCTGTCGTTTGAGTTCTTGAACTCGAATCCGTTTAGTTGCCTTCTACCGACTGTTGGAATTGCTAGGATTTCAAATGCTCGCATCCGTTAGTTGGCTTCCATTCCCTATTGGTCCAGGTATTCTGCTTTCCTGCATGTGGAGATAAGAGAAGTCAATTTCCTATTATAAAACATCCTTTTCATCATTAATCCGATTGTTCCCATTTTCATGATCTTTTATTCCTTATTGTTAATGTGAAGAGGGATTCCCTCAAAATTATAACATAATTTGAAGTATTTACAGGGTGAGAATTATACCTTAATTTGGGCTCAACACTGATGGACCATTATAAGATAATGAATAAATAGATATTACATAAATTATTGAATTAAATGAATAAATTATTGAATAAATTTTGAATATCCATGAATTGAGAAAATCTAGGGATGTGTTCCTTGCTATAGGAGAAGCCAAAACTCAACATTTAATGAAGATTCATGCTGAAGTTGGGACCAGATCCACATTTTGAGGGATTTTGGAGGATAAATAATCCCTCCTTTCAAGGAGAATACTTTGAAATTATTTTTTATAAGTACTTATTTGAGTTATCCTTTAGAGGAGAGGATTTTTTGGTATTTTTGAGAAGAAAACTTGTTATTTAACATTTATACTTTCATTTCCAGTAGAGATGTACTTCACTTGATTCTTATAATGAATTTTGGTTTCATTTTCAGTTGATAAGGCTTGGTTTCCTTCATAGTACTATGAGTATCCTTTTTCTTGGCCATCCTAGGATCCCTAGAGGCTTTCTTTATATTTTATTTCCCTTCTTTCCAACATTTCTTTGCTTACTTACATTTAACATTTCTTCACTTAATGTTAATGCTCTATTTTTTGTAGGTTATATTGATTAAATTATTTAAATGATTTCATTTTAATATTATTTATGTAAAGAATAGTGTGGTGCATCACTATCATAGCGTAAACATGTCATTTTCATCATTGGATTACTTAGATTAGTTTGTAATTCACGATTCTGAAATTTCTGGTGTTAGTAGTAAATTTATGTTGAGTTTTATCATGTTAATAAAAATATTTTGAGTTTATTCCACTTGTATTGAAGCCTACAAAAAATCAAATTAACAATAAAATTTACCCCACAAAATTTTCACTTTACTAGCTTAAGCATTTATGTCCTTAGAATAGCTTACTAGTTCATTGTTATGGAATTTCTAGTTTTTAGTAGTAAATTTCTGTTGAATTTTAGCATGTGTTAATGAGGCTATTTTGAGTTGATTCCACTCATATTTATGTCTAAAAAAATTAAAATTAATAAAATGGTTTACCCCACAACAATTTCACTTGATTAGATTAGGAATTTGGTAGGATAACTTGAATGACAAACTTGTTGGAAGTTTCCTCTAGTATAACAAAGCTTCTTGTAGTAGTTTGTTTTTTAGCTTCACCCTTGCCCAGATTCACTCAAAATTCATGGTAGAATTAGATTTATGTATTAGAATATCCTATTAACTTTCTGAGACATATTTTTTTGAGTTGAGGTTGGGTTAGGTTTCCATTTAGATTATGAATTCCTTGCTTCTTGAATGTTGATTTCTGCAACTAGTCTAGATTTCCTTTCGTGCAATGTAGTTTTAGAAAAGTAAGATTTATTTCTTGTAAGAGTAATATAGGAAAATCATTTCTAAAAATTAGAATATATTTCCATTACTATCATTTCCTTTCCAATAAGATATATTATATTTTCTTTGTTTTCATTTTCTTTTTGTGACCTCAGGACTAGAAACTTGACTAATCCACTTCTCACTTGAGTGTTTCATTGTGTTCTTTCACTTGCATGAAAGGGAGTCAGAGTAGGAAGAGGAATATGTTATCTACACATATGGTGTTGATCCCTCTTAATTTTTTACAAACCCTAGGTTGATATTTAAAGTTGATCCCTTAAGAGTTCCAACATTTTTGTTGCAATACTGAGGGTCATCAAATAGTGTGACATGTGGCAGGGTGTACTAATGTGCTTGAAAGGTGGTAGAAAGGCATGTGGAAAGAATAATTAAGAAATTTGATGTGGCATGATAGCATGGAAGCTAACTAGACGTGATGTTGTTCAATCAGAAGCCACCATGTGGTAGCCTCTTATTGTCTAGGAAGGTTGTAAAATCATAATGAATGAGTCAACAAGGTGATTCGACCCCATGACCTCCCTAGCAATAAACCAGTGGGCTATCATTTCACCATTTTTGGGTCATTAGCATGGATGATATGAAACCTATATTTAAGGTTTACGAGAGGATGAATAGGAAAACATGGAGGTCCACAGATCCCACCCCAAGAGCTCTGGGATACAACACCAACAACTTAACCACCAGAGAAAATGTATGCCTTAAGTGGCATTGTAAATATTCTAAATTTAAAATTTTCTTATTACAATATGTTGAAATGGGAGTTCATAGGTTTGAACCCACAGGCAATTTAAGCACTCTAGCCATTGGGCCAATGCCACTACTTATTTGTTGAATCAAACAAAAACCTATTTGGATTTCAGCTATGATTTAGCACCTAAACATTTACAGTGGTTTGTTGACTCTAACTCTCGATCTGTACTATTTAACCAAAGATTTTTTTCCAACATACCAAAGGGTATTTTTGTGTAGTGATATTGAATTATTTTGGTTTTAAAGCCATGTTACACTATGTAACATGCTCAAAAGTGATTTCTGAGTTGTTTTGGGAACAAAAGGTAGTTTTGAGGAAATGAAAATATTTATAAGGTATTGGTATAAAACATTGTATGTGAGTTGAAGGCTTGGGACATGTTACAGCTTCTTTACATCATAATAGAGATGTCACTCTCTTGGAAGCTAGTCCAAAGACAAAGCCCACATTGGGTAAACTTTGTTATTAACCTCTTTATCTTCTCTCTTATTTTTGTAGCTATTAATTTCTTCACTGCAACCTTTAATTTGTTGGTTAATCTAACATACATTCATAATTAATCCAAATTAAGTCATATCTTTTTGGATCAATATTCCTAGGTTCAAGTCATTCCTTAATACCTTCAATCTTCTCTAGATATACTACTATTCTTTCCTATGAGATTATCTATCCCAAGTAACGAATTTTCCTCTAATAAAAGGAATATATCTTAGCTTTTCATATGTCTAATACTCTCCACCTACTTGTACTATTAATATAAATTTATCATCATGCTCCCACTCTAACTTTGCAAAAATAAGAATACCCTCTAGGAATATAGTGACAAACTTGTCCAAGTAATTTCTAATATTCCATTCATTAAGCACATGAATATAGATGGCACACTTGTCAATTAGAATGGCACCACTACAAATTCCTAGTACCCATACCTCATTTTGAAAAATTTCTTAATAAATTCTTCTTCCTTTATCTTTATATAATTGTATCCCAAACTCATATTTATCTTTGAAAATATATTTTGTATTCCTAGCCAATCAAATAACTCATATATTTTTTATAAAGGATATTTATTTCTTATATTCACCTTTGTTGGTTATAACCATTATTATATAGTTACTAAAAATAGATTCTAAATAAAATAATGAAGATTCAATGGAAAACACATATATTAACACAAATATTTTATCTTGGAGACCCAAAATAGGAAAACCAACATTTTTTTTTTTCAATATATCTCATTACAATATTATAATACAATATGTATATGATGTAGAATTCATAAAATTATAATACCTTAACCTTATATTATAATAAATCCATGGTATTGGCTCCTTAACTGGATCTACAAGACCATGGGAACAAACACCATGTGCTCGAAAATCACTCACCAAAAATTGCCAAAAAATAAATGCATGAAACTACCATTTTTTTTGAGGTGTTGCCTTAAACCACATGCAGGGGAGCTATCAACCCCCTACATTACCCCAAATGTAAGGGATTAATGGCCCCTCATTTTACCCCCTATTAGCACTCCTCCAGATTCCCAAGGCTGAGGAAGAAATCCCAAGAGAGGTAACCACACACCAAGATTTTGAGTTGATAGATAGCCCTATCAAGCTGGAGAGGGCTCTCTCCAAAAGGGTCACAACCAAGAGGGCTGGAGAAATTAGGTTTTTTAGGCTAGATATTTAGTGTAGGGTTTTTTTTATATTTGAATTTGGTTGGATTATCACTCGATGAAGAAATTAGGTCAATGAAAGTTAGGTCAAGGAAAATGAGATAGGGTTGCAGGGATCAATGGGGAAAGGTAGGCACAAGGATTATCACTTGAAGAGGATTGTGATGGAATGGTGTTGAGACTGAAAAGAAGCTATGAAGAGCATGGGAGATTTATTCTTCTTAGACAGATGAAAATGGACAAACTATGATCAATTCCCCAAAACAAAGCATATGAAAGCATGTATTCTGATTATCTAACTTGAAAGAGATCATATCATAGAGATGAAGTGAACATGAATACAATAAATTCTAACATATGAAAATGAAGAAAATACAATGGTAGATATCAATACCACAAGTATCCCATAAAATAACTGCAACTCCTCTTTATTAGCTAGCCAAACTGAGTACAATATTTCCTTGATTAACTAGCAAACATACAAAATGATTCCAACCCTTGCTAAAAGTCAAGTGATGGAATAAATAGACATCAAAACAAGCATCACTAATCCTCACGGGTCAAATCCGTGAGGTGAGGAAGAGATCCACAAAATACTGAACTGCAAACTGAAGTGTAGGATGGTCCAAGTGACTCACTCCTCATTACATATAAATGATTCATTATGACCCAATGATTAATTTTACCCAATGAATATACCCCTAGATAAATCATACTTGACATATTTACATTTACCATCATTAATTACATGAGTAGAAGCATGATTTCTTGAAGAAAATTCAAAATTTCAGAGAAACTTGGAAAAAATCAGCAAATTTGTCATTTGCGCCCTCCTCTATGGATTTGCACCCTCTTAGTGTCATTTGCGCCCTCTGTGTTTAGGGCCACTCTTGTATGACCTATATGTGTCCAAATAAGGCTCAATATGGTTTTTTTGAAGGCATTTCCTATCCTCTTTTGAATATGCCTCAAGTTATAAAAATGGAGGTCATTTTCCCCTTCAAAAAGTCATTCTCCCAAGATTGGTATTTGCGCAACGCCATTTTGCAAACCACTTTTGGAGGTTTTTGCAGTGTCAAAATTGGTCCCAGGATAGCTCGTTGGAAAGATTATCCTATCTACATTCCATATCTACCTTTATTTTGTATAATGGACTTGATTTGAATTGTCAAAAATTGATTCTCCCAAGGTCACTCTAGAAGTGCAGAAAACCTTCTATAACACCTATATTGTTGACATTTCTCCCAAACCATGACACCTGTGTAAAAAATGAAGGATTTTTTTTGTTTTTGACCTATGATGGACAAAATTTCTCTCACTTTTGTCAAATTAATCTCTTTTTTGTCGGAAACATAGTTTGAAGCAAAACTAGCCCAATGGGTGGCAACTGATTTGACTCTTGGAATGACTTCTTGAAAAATGATGGAGAAACTATGTTTATGAGATGAAATGACCTCAGAATTACTGATATGACCTACCTTATGCCTCCTCTACCTATATGTCTCTTTTTCCATAGCAAACCCTAGCTCAGTGGGAGAGGAAATTAGGGTTTGGTGTAGGAAAAACAAGGGATTTAGGACTACCTTCTAGAGGGAGGGGAATGAAGGAATTAGGGGCTGTATAAATTCTTGGGGAAATTTTTGGGGATAGAGATAGATGTTATAGAGTATGGGGAAAGTATAAGTTCAAGGATTGAGTGAGGGTAAGTGGTACAAAATGGAAAAACATTGGCCTAGTCTAGAAAATTCTCAAATTGTAGCAATAAGCTAGGGTTTGTGGAAAAATGATGATTTTGAGGGATAATAATGATGGGAAGTGTTTAGGAAGGTATATTAAGGATAGGGAAAGTTTAAGAGAATCGAGATACAATTATTTTTTATGATTTTATCCATGGAAGTCATGAAACCAATAAAAATGTCCTCAAAACCCTAGGAGAGGGAAATGAGCTTTCCAAGCACAACCGAGAGACAAATATGGTAAACACAAAGCCACTTATTTGGAAATTATAGTTTGGAACCTTCAATTTTCAAAGACCTTTGAATATTACTATTCCTTCAAAAGATGAATTTGATGGTGAAATGACAAATTTTCATGATTTTGACCCGATGACCTAATGATGGCACAACATGGAAGAATGAGTTGAATTACCTAAACATGATGATTTCCATTGAACATGGAGGTGAAAGGAGTAGTAATGATCTCAATATCCTAATCAGTGACCAAATTTTTGCATGGCCTAGTGGAATGATAAAAAATTTCTGAATGAAACCTTAATATGAATATGAAAAGAGTTATTTTTATCATTGATGGAAGAATGAAAATTCTGACACTAACATCTGCCTTATTGGGGATGGAAGCTCCTTGGAGGTGTCAATAACATCGTAGACTAAGTGCCTAACCATTGGGCCAATACGGTAAAAAACAACTAAAACTGAAATGCAGGACTAAATACTGACAATTCAATGACACAAACTGACCAAAAATTAAAAAAATACTAAACTTATTGATGGCAGCATATCACTGAGTCTTGAGGGCTTCAAATCCTGATGAAAAACAACTTCCTACTAAAGACATATTTACAATAAGGAAATATCAAAATGCGAGTGTAACCAATCAAGGAAATGCCTCCTTTATTGATTCTCCCAATTAGATTCTTTGGACAACAATAAATATTTATAATTTGGTAGCCAAAAACATAGCTAACAATGATATCCATCATCACTGAATACTGCAATAATTAACTTCACTACTGACTGCAATAAAATTGCCACTGGATCTTGAAAAACATGAAAATTTACCTCATGTTGATATAGATGAAACAAGGTACCTTTTTCTCTTGATTATGATCTCTCTTCATAATGTAACTCAGCAAGAGTGTCTTCCTGGTTGTCAAAAATTTCTGAATAAGTAGGTGAGAAAATTTCTTCTTGAAATAAAAATTATAAACATGAAACATGAGAAGAAAAATTTGAATGACAATCCTCAATGTGTTGGTCCTATGCAATTGGAATACATTATTGATCATATTCATATGACTGGAAATTGAATTGTCATGTTTCCTATCACGCTCATCAATCATAAGAGGGAAAAATTTAGATTGTTCATGAAAGTAAAAACTGACATTCCTGTCATTTACCACATATTCATTCGAAGAATATTTTTCACTTACTTGAACAAATATCTCATCTTGTTTTTAAGAAAAGGACTGGATTACCTCCTCTTGAAGACTTTGCTCTAATGGGATAAGAACACTTAGGTCAATAACTCTTTTTTCTTCATTTGAGGTGATCTCAACAATAGAGCTCTCCTTCATGGGATCCAAAACAACATACTCTTCATTATTACAATATGAATCTAGATCTGGATCTGCCAGCTTGACTTTACCACAATCTAAAATTGGAACTTGATTTTCTTTCATACCATCTTCTGCTGCAAGCAGACCTGAAATAATACCTTGTCTTCCATCATGTTCAATTGTACAAAGACCTTCATCCTGCTGCAAAATTTCCTGAGCATATTGATAAGTATCCTCTAAGATTTATTTATGCTGCTGAAATGGATTTTCATACAGGGCTTTCAATGATCTCATCATCCATGAATTCATCATCTCTGTAAACATTCTCAGGATTTTCAATAAAAATATCAACATGTTTATAGAAGTTCTGAACTAGTGTTAAGGATGGACAAGATTATTTATACATTTCAAAGAAAATGGTATGAAAATCCTTTAAACAGTAAATACAAGCAGGCGACAAACTTTCATACCAGGATAGGGCTTCACTTTCCAAAGTGACCATGAATATCTTCATCAAGTAGTCTTTAAGAAAATCAATATTTAACCTACACACATGCATATGAAATCTCACCAAATGAAGAGCAGCATCATTACCTTTCACATCTTTGAACTTCGGAAGATATGTCATCCAATCAACTTGAGGTATGTGATTATGAAAACTTGGTATGTGATCTCGGCTCATGGGAGCATACCTTCGAGTGATTGAATCCATTTTGATAATAATGAAGTCACCAAGAAGTTCTTCAAGCTATGGGTTCTTGAAGAGTGAATTCGCCATGAGAATTCTGAACCTTGGGATTCTTCTACACTGGAGTCTCCAGGTGAATGATTCACAACCTTCTTGTGCCTGATCGTTTTTCACCATAAACAATAAGATCTGATCCTTGTTATTCTTTCCTAGGGAATATTAATCTTTTCGCTCCCCATAAATAGCGTTAGAATGTTAGTACTCCGCCAAGTTCCCAAGGTTGAGGAAGGAATCCCAACAGAGGTAACCACAGACCAAGATTTTGATTTGATAACTAGCCCTATAAAGTCGAAGAGGGCTCTCTTAAAAAGGGTAACAACCAAGAGGGTTGGATAAATTAGGGTTTTTAGGATAGATATTGAGTGTAGGGGGTTGTTTTGATTTGATTTTTGTTGGGTTATCACTGGATGACGAAATTAGGTCCAGGAAAGCTAGGTCGGGGAAAATGAGATAGGGTTGCAGGGATCAATGGGGCAAGGTAGGCACAAGGATTATCAATTGAAGAGGATTGTGATGGAATGGTGTTGAGAGTGAAAATAATCTAGGAAGAGCATGGGAGATATATTCTTCTTAGACAGATGAAAATGGACAAACTATGATCAATTCCCCAAAACATAGCATGTGTAAGCATTTATTTTGATTATCTAAATTGAAAGAGATCATATAATAGAGATGAATTGAACATGAATAAAATAAATTCTAACATATGAAACTAAAGAAAATACAATGATAGACATTAATGCCACAAGTATCCCATAAAATAGTTGCAACTCCTCTTTATTAGCTAGACAAACTGAGTACAATATTTCCTTGATTAACTAGCAAACATACAAACTGATTCTAACCCTTGCTAAAAGTCAAGTGATGGAATAAATAGACATAAAAACAAGCATCACTAATCCTCAGGGGTCAGAAGAGATCCACAAGATACTGAACTGCAAACTGAAGTGTAGGATGGTCCAAGTGACTCACTCCTCGTTACATTTAAATGATTCATTATGACTCAATGATGACTTTTACCCAATGAATCTATCACTAGATAAATCATAATTGACATAGTTACATGTACCATCATTAATTACATGAGTAGAAGCATGATTTCTTGAAGAAAAGTCAAAATTTCAGAGAAACTTGGAAAAAATTAGCAAATTTGTCATTTGCGCCCTCCTCTATGGATTTGCGCCCTCTTAGTGTCATTTGCGCCCTCTATGTTCAGGGCCACTCTTGTCTAACCTATATGTGTCCAAATCAGGCCCAAGATGGCTTTTTTGAAAGCCTTTCCTGTCCTCTTTCGAATATGCCTCAAGTTATAAAAATGGAGGTCATTTTCCTCTTCAAAAAGTCATTCTCCCAAGACTGGTATTTGCACAACGCCATTTTCCAGACCACTTTAGAGGCTTTCACAGTGTCTAAAGTGGTCCTAGGATAGTTTTTTTGAAATATTATCCTATCTACATTCCATATCTACCTTTATTTTTTATAATGGACTTGATTTGAATTGTCAAAAATTGATTCTCCCAAGTTCACTCCAGAAGTGCAGAAAACCTTCTATAACACCTATATTGTTGACATTTCTCCCAAACCATGACACCTGTGTAAAAAATGAAGGAGTTTTTTCATTTTTGACCTATGATGGACAAAAAATTCTCTCACTTTTTTCAAATTAATCTCTTTTTGGTCGGAAACATAGTTTGAAGCAAAACTAACCCAATGGGTGGCAAATGATTTGACTCTTAGAAGGACTTCTTGAAAAATGATGGAGACATGATGTTTATGAGCTGAAATGACCTCATAATTACTGATATGACCTACCTTATGCCTCCTCTACCTATATGTCTCTTTTTCCATAGCAAACCCTAGCTCAGTGGGAGAGGAAGTTAGGGTTTGGTGTAGGCAAAATAGGGGATTTAGGACTACCTTCTAGAGGGAGGGGAATGAAGGGGTTAGGGGCTGTATAAATTCTTGGGGAAATTTTGAGGGATAGAGATAGATGTTATATATTAGGGGAAAGTAAAATTTCAAGGATTGAGTGAGGGGAAGTGGTACAAAATGGAAAAACATTGGCCTAGTCTAGAAAATTCTCAAATTGTAGCAATAAGCTAGGGCTTGTCGGAAAATGATGATTTTGAGGGATAATATTGATGGGAAGTGTTTAGGAAGGTATATTAAGGATAGGGTAAGGTTAAGAGCATCGAGATACAAGTATTTTTTATGATTTTATCCATGGAAGTCATGAAACCAAGAAAAATGTCCTCAAAACCCTAGGAGAGGGAAATGAGCTTTCCAAGCACAACTGAGAGACAAATATGGTAAACAAAAAACCAATTATTTGGAAATGATATTTTGGAACCTTAAATTTTTAAAGAACTTTGAATATTACTATTCCTTGAAAAGATGAATTTGATGGTGAAATGACAAATTTTCATGATTTTGACCCTATGACCTAATGGTGGCACAACATGGAAGAATGAGTTGAATGACCTAAAAATGATGATTTCCATTGACCGTGGAGGTGAAAGGAGTAGTAATGATCTCAATATCCTAATCAGTGACCAAATGTTTGCATGACCTAGTGGAATGATAAAAAAATTATGAATGAAACCTTAATATGAATATGAAAAGAGTGATTTTTATCACTGATGGAAGAATGAAAATTTTGACACTAACATCTGCCTTATTGGGGATGGAAGCTCCTTGGAGGTGTCAATAGCATCGTAGAATAAGTTCCTAACCATTGGGACAATACGGTAAAAAACAACTCAAACTGAAATGCAGGACTAAATACTGACAACTCAATGACACAAACTGACTTTGAAACTGACCGAAAATAAAAAATTACTAAACTTGTTGATGGCATCATATCACTTAGTCTTGAGGGCTTCAAATCCTGATGACAACCACCTTCCTACTGAAGACATATTTACAATCAGGCGATATCAAAATTCCAATGTAACCAATCAAGGAAATGCCTCCTTGATTGATTCTCCCAATTAGATTCTTTGGACAACAATAAATATTTATAATTTGGCAGCCAAAAACATAGCTGAAAATGATATCCATCATCACTGAATACTGCAATAATTAACTTCACTGTTGACTGCAATAAAATTTCCACTAGATCTTAAAAAACATGAAAATTTACCTCATGCTGATATAGATGAAACAAGGTACCTTTTTCTCTTGATTCTAATCTCTCTTCATAATGTAACTCAGCAAGAGTGTCTTCCTAGTCGTCAAAAACTTTTGAACAAGTAGGTGAGAAAATTTATTCTTGAAATAAAAATTCTAAACATGAAACATGAGAAGAAAAATCTGAGTGACAATCGTCAATGCGTTGGTCCTTTGCAATTTGAATACATTATTGATCATCTTCATATGACTAGCAATCAAATTGTCATGTTTCTTATCACGCTCATCAATCATAAGAGGGAAAACTTCAGATTGTTCATGAAAATAAAAACTGACATTCCTGTCATTTACCACATAATCATCCGAAGAAGATTTTTCACTTACTTGAACAAAGATCTCATATTGTTTTTAAGAAAAGGACTGGATTACCTCCTCCTGAAGAATTTTCTCTAATGGGATGAGAACACTTAGGTCAATAACTCTGTTTTCTTCATTCAAGGTGATCTCAACAATAGAGCTCTCCTTCATGGGATCCAAAACAACATACTCTTCATTATTACAATCTGAATCTAGATCTGGATATGCCAGCTTGACTTTACCACAATCTAAAATTGGAACTTGATTTTCTTGCATACCATCTTCTGCTGCAAGCAGACCTGAAATAATACCTTGTCTTCCATCATGTTCAATTGTACAAAGACCTTCATCCTGCTGCAAAATTTCCTGAGCATATTGATAAGTATCCTCTAAGCTTTCTTTATGCTGCTAAAATGTATTTTCATACAGGGCTTCCATTAGGGGAATTTTTAGGTCTAAAATGGGCCTCCTAAGGAAATTATAAAATAATAGTGGAAATAATAAAATAAGATTTGAATACATCATCAAATTTTAGAGGGAAAAAAGAAAAAACTACTTTTTCAACTCGTATTTTCAATTTATCTCCCAAATTTTTTACTCAAATTTCGAGTGGGAGTACTCGTTGGATGAAAAATTTAATTCCTCATCCAAGGAGTACCCATGTTGCATACTTTCGATGGATCCTTCTATACGAAAAATGAGAAATACATGAAAAACATGATTAAAATCACATTTTTCATGAATTTCTCATTTTTCGTGTAGCAGGATCCATCGAAAGTATGCAACATGGGTACTCCTTGGATGAGGAATCAAAATTTTCATCCAACGAGTACTCCCACTCAAAATTTGAGTAAAAACTTTGGGAGATAAGTTTAAAATACGAGTTGAAAAAGTAGTTTTATTATTTTATTATTTTATAATATTTTTACTCTTTTACTTAAAAAATTGTGAATCATCCCCCATGGTTGACATCATCATCTTGAATCCTATTAGTTCTTTTAAAGTTTATTTTGTTTTTACATTTTTCTTAGGAGGCCTATTTTAGACCTCAAAATTCCCCTAATGCATGATATCATCATCCATGAATTCATCATCTTCATAAACATGCTCAAGATTTTCAATAAAAATATCGACATGTTTATAGCAGTTCTGAACTAGTATTAAGGATGGACAAGATTATTTATACATTTCAAAGAACATGGTATGAAAATCCTTTAAACAGTAAATACAAGCAGGTGACAAAATTTCATACCAAGATAGGGCTTCACTTTCCAGAGTGACCATGAATATCTTCATCAAGCAAACTTCAGGAAAATCAATATTTAACCTACGCACATGCATATGAAATCTCACCAGATGAAGAGCAACATCATTACCTTTCACATATTTGAACTTCGGAAGATATGTCATCCAATCAACCCGAGGTATGCGATTATGAAATCTTGGTATGTGATCTCGGCTCATGGGAGCATACCTTCGAGCAATTGAATCCATTTTGATAATAATGAAGTCACCAAGAATTTCTTCAGGCTATGGGTTCTTGAAGAGTGTAGTCGCCATGAGAATTCCGAACCTTGGGATTCTTCTACACTGGAGTCGCCTTGGTGAATGATTCAGAACCTTCTTGTGTCTGATAATTGTTCACCATCAACAATCAGATCTAATCATTATTATTCTTTCCCAGCAAATATTAATATTTTTTCTCCCCAAAAATAGTGTCAGAATGTTAGCAAATATTAATATTTTTTCTCCCCAAAGGTTGAGGAAGGAATCCCAACAGAGGTAACCACAAACCAAGCTTTTGATTTGATAACTAGCCCTTCAAGTTGAAGAGGGCTCTCTTCAAAAAGGTAACAACCAAGAGGGTCGGATAAATTAGGGTTTTTAGGATAGATATTGAGTGTAGGGGGTTGTTTTGATTTGATTTTGGTTGGGTTATCACTGGATGAAGAAATTAGGTCAAGGAAAGCTAGGTCGGGGAAAATGAGATAGGGTTAAAGGGATCAGTGGGGCAAGGTAGGCACAAGGCTTATCAATTGAAGAGGATTGTGATGGAATGGTGTTGGGACTGAAAAGAATCTATGAAGATCATGGGAGATATATTCTTCTTAGACAAATGAAAATGGACAAACTATGATCGATTCCCCAAAACAGAGCATGTGCAAGCATGTATTCTGATTATCTAACTTGAAAGAGATCATATCATAGAGATGAAGTGAACATGAATAAAATACATTCTAACATATGAAACTAAAGAAAATACAATGATAGACATTAATGCCACAAGTATCCCATAAAATAGTTGCAACTCCTCTTTATTAGTTAGACAAACTGAGTACAATGTTTCCTTGATTAACTAGCAAACATACAAACTGATTCCAACCCTTTCTAAAATTCAAGTGATGGAATAAATAGACATAAAAACAAGCTTCAATCATCCTCAGGAGTTGAATCCATGAGGTGAGGAAGAGATCCACAAAATACTGAACTACAAACTAAAGTGTAGGATGGTCCAAGTGACTCACTCCTCATTACATTCAACTAATTCATTATGACTCAATGCTGAGTTTTACCTAATGAATCTACCCATAGATAACTCATGATTTAAATAATTACATTTACCATCATTAATTACATGATTAGAAACATGATTTCTTTAATAAAAGTCAATATTTCAGAGAAACTTGGAAAGAATCAACAAATTTGTCATTTGCACTCTCCAATGTGCATTTGCGCCCTCTCGGTGTCATTTGCGCCCTATGTGTTCAGGGCCACTTTTTTCTGACCTAAAGGTGTCCAAATCAGGCCCAAGGTGGCTTGTTGGAAAGCCTTTCCTGTCCTCTTTGTGAATATGCCTCAAGTTATGAAAATGGAGGTCATTTGCCGCTTCAAAAAAGTCATTCTCCCAAGGCTGGTATTTTCACAATAGATTGTTGCAGATCACTTTTGGAAGATTTCCCGGTGTCCAAATTGGGCCCAGGATAAATCTTTGGAAAGAGTATCTTGTCTACGTTCTAGATATTCCTTTATATTTTAGAATGGACTTGATTAGACCTATTAAAAAGTGATTCACCTAAGGTCTCTCTAGAAGTGCAGAAAACCTCCTGTAGCACCTATATTTTTGACATTTCTCCCAAACCATGATACTTGTGTAAAACATGAAGGATTTTTTTGTTTTTTGACCTATGACGAAAAAAAAATATATCACGTTTTTCAAATTCATCTCTGTTTGGTCGGAAACATAGTTTGAAGAAAAACTGGCCCTATGGGTGGAAAATGATTTGACTCTTGGAATGACTTCTTGAAAAATGATAGGGACATGATGTTTATGAGCTGAAATGACCTCATACTTACTGATATGAATTATCTTATGCCTCCTCCACTCAGATGTCTATGTTTCCATAGCAAACCCTAGCTCAGTGGGAGAGGAAATTAGGGTTTGGTGTAGGCAAAATAGGGAATTTAGGACTACCTTGTAGAGGGAGGGGAATGAAGGGGTTAGGGGCTATCTAAATTCCTGGGGAAATTTTAGGGGATAGGGATAGATGTTATAGAGTAGGGGAAAGTTTTATTTCAAGGATTGAGTGAGGGGAAGCGGTCCAAAAGTGAAAAACACAAGCCTTATCTAGAAAAGTGTCAAATTATAGCAATAGGCTAGGGATTGTGGAAAAATGATGATTTTGAGGGATAGGAGTGATGGGAAGTGTTTAGGAAGGTATATTAAGGATAGGGGAAGGTGTAAGAGCATCAAGATACAAGTCTTGTTGATGATTTTAACCATGGAAGTCATGAAACCAAGAGAAATGTTCTCAAAACCCTAGGAGAGGGAAATGAGCTTTCCAAGCACAACTGAGAGACAAATATGGTAAAAAAAAAACCAATTAATTGGAAATGATAGTTTGGAACCTGAAATTTTTGAAGACATTTGACTATTACTACTCCTTAAAAAGATGAATTTGATGGTGAAATGACCAATTTTCATTATTTTGACCCTATGACCTAATGATGGCACAACATGGAAGAATGAGCTGAATGACCTGACCATGATGATGTCTATTGACCATGGAGGTGAAAGGAGTAGTAATGATCTCAATATCCTAATCAGTGACCAAATTTTTGCATGACCTAGTGGAATGATAAAAAATTTCTTAATGAAACCCTAATATGAGTATGAAAAGAGTGATTTTGATCACTGACGACAAAATGAAAATTCTGACACTAACACCCCCTATGTGCATGGTGGATATAAATCACACACGGAGTCGGTTGTGCTAAGAATATAACACGTACGCAACATTATCCCACGTGTTCTTTTATTTGCGTACGGGGGGAACATAAGTAGATAGTGAACAATTCAAGGAAATTATTCTAATTGTTTCTCTACACCAACATAAATTTTCAGTGTGTTGTAACTCCTAGAGACAGTCTAGAGTTGTTATAGACCAGTGCCTAGGACATCTTATGAGGTGTAAAGAGCAGGATATTTAAAACAACGTTTCATCCCTTAACGTGACAGAGCTCTTACACTACTTCCTTTGAAGCGGAGAATAGACTAAAATGGAACCAGAACTTCGGACAGTTTGAAGTATTGGGAATAACACTGAACAAATGAAATGTTAATGTTCAGATACTACTGCATCAGACAATTTTAAGACAGGTCACCAAAATCAGGGCCAGATTCACGATATATGGCAGAGAAGGTATATGTAAACGATTGCAGAGATGTACGGCAAGAAGGAGATGTCGGCTGTCAAATAAATGATATTAAGAAAAGCTTCATGGCATACATTGGGCTTAAATTTCTAAGAATCCATACATACCAAGAACTCCCGTCAATAACATTTCAATACAACCAACATAGTAGAAATACGAGTGAAATGTAGGTGGAACAGTATATTACTCCCGAGCCATTTAAAGTATCAAGTCGCTACTGATATAAGTATCAACACGATAAATTCATATCAAAAGACGAAAGACACTCGCATTCCAGGATGTAATACAAGAAACATGAGCATAGATGAAATGAACGATAGAGGAACACACACTACCATACAACCATGTCCAGAATCCTTGATAAGATGAAACTCCTTAGTATTGAGACCCAACGGGCTCTTCCGGGCAGTATCCGAGCTTTTACAAAACATACACACAGGAAATTCTAACACAATCAATTTTTCTGAAGAAAATGGAACCTGGCGATCTTCTTTTTCCTGTATTATATAGGATCTCTTCTGCCTTTCAGCGAGAAGATATTTTCTGAAAATATCTCTCTCGCGTGAACAAACTTGTTAACAGTCATTGTCAAAACCACAAAATGGCATGATGGGGAAAACAACCCTTCCATCATGCGTAACAGGCCCCGGGCCAAACTTAAAACCAAAATGTAGATCATTGTTCAATGTAAAAGTAAAAATGCGAGAGTGGGAGGTAAAACCACCCACTCGGAAATTTAAACAAAACATAACTAAATGAAAGTAAAGGCCGTTCAGGCCATGTCATGGATAAAACATGAGGTGTCATGTATGCTGTTGGGTCGAGGCTGTAGTAGAAGCTGGAGGAGGCACATCAGTGGAAGGACTAGCATGCTGAGTCAGGAACTGTGTCAACCTCCGCTGGCTTTCTGGATTCGGTTCTGACATCTCTGAGAGTCTCTCTACCCTGGTAAATGCCTCGCCGAAGGTGTGGATGTCTGCATGGGTGGGGAGCCGATACTTGATCATATGGAGGAGGCTAAACTCCTTCTGGAGGGCGGTGATGATGGTAGTAGCCTTAAGCTGAGTTCCTTTGCCCATCTGAAGATCTGACCGATCCCTTTCTGCCTCTAGAAGTGCTGTGTATTGATCGGGGTGCATGAGTATGGCAGGAGCGTTTGGTTCCCAACATGAAGGGAGACCGGTAGTGATGATTTCGTCCCACACCTTGTTGAAATGTTCCACAATGTCCGCGACCTGTTGGAGAGCTTTCGAAGCTGCCAATCGAGCCTCCTCTTTCTCTATAATTTTCCGACATTCATTGATTTCCATAAACCGGCTGGGAATGCCATGTTTTACCACGTCATTTGCTCTCAGTGTATAGAGAAAAGAAATATAAATTCCGGCCTGTCAAGCTCTATTTGGCAGATTATCCCCGGCCTCCTGCAACCTTCTATTAAGATATGGAAGGGTGGACTTGAGTTCACCTATCATTGTCAAAAACTCCCACTGCTCAGTCACTGCCATGATTATATCTGACCAGATCAAGCTCCTGGCCTCACGCAGGGTGAGGTTTCCCTTCGCTTTACTCTTCAATTCGGTAATAATCTGTTGCTGCTCAGTTGAGGTCTTTTTTCCTTCCTCCACTTCTCTTTGTAGCCCATCAATTACTCTGGCCTTTTCAGCCAGGGCACCCTCCAACTCTACCACCTTTTGCTTGGCCGTTGTTGTCTGCTTCCCCAACACTTCTATCTCAGCCATAGCTATGGATAGTTGCGCTGTTGCTGAGCCTGTCCCACTTGATGTTTCGGCTGCATGACAACTGTGCGTATCCCAGCGGGTCTGCAGCTCAGTAGCTCTGCTCTCCAGTTCTTCAATTCTTTTGGCCATTTTTTCTTTCTCCTCTCTCTCTCTGGAAAGCCTGGCAATCAGCTCATTTTTCTCCTCCTCCACCTACACCAGTTCATCGGTCTGTACCGGATGTGAAGCTGGTATGCCAGACCGTTTCTTAGCCGCTGAAATGTCCTTCTCCAACTTGGCTATTAATGCAGCTTGCATTCCCTTCCCTCCTTCGTCTGAATTTCTAATCTGCTCTTTAAGGACGCGCACCTGATGTGCGTTGGCATGACAGGGACTCTGTTCCGCAGAATAAGATTTGCTCAGGTTGTCGTATTTCTGCTCGGTCTTCCTTAGGGCAAGGGTGATCTGCGAAAGCTTATCTTTCATCATGTCACAGATTGTCTGGAACAGGTCATTCAGGTCTTGTATCGGAACCTTCTTCATTTCGACAACCAATTCGAGCACCTTGTAGCTAGGAACGTCTGAATTCGGGTCCAGGATAGCCTCGGTCATAGAAAGTACCAGGTCTTCGGTGTTTGCATTAACCGAGGCAGAGACTCTGGTGTGATATTTCTCCACGAAACCTCCTAGTTCGGCCCTGTATTTGTCTCGGACGGTTTTATTGGTTAGCTCCCTTTCTTTTGTTTTGGAAGGAGGAGGTTCGACGATGGCCTGAGTGACTTCAGTGTAGTCAGAAGAGGCAACGCTGTCTCTGAGAACTACTATTCCTGCCTTGCCTTTATCAAATTCCCCGAATTTAGTAAAGGGCTCCAAAATTATCCCTTCCCCGATGACCTCAGCTTCACTAGTGGCCACCCTCTGCCTTTTGGGTGATGGTGCTCTAGATGTGCCAGTTTCTTGCTCATTGCCCCCTTTATTAACTTCTTCTTCTTCTCCTCCTGTAGCAGACGAGTCCGTCTCCATCTGCGAAAACATAGGCGGGACTTCAAGATTAGCCCTCCACTCCAGAAATGGCCTGGACTCATGAATGTAGGGCGCAGACCTGTTTCTCTTTCTTTTATTTGAGATAATTTCCCGTGGGTCATAAACCCATCTCTCCCCTAATCTTAGGTCCATGTTCTGCAACATTTTTTCAACAATTGGGAGGGCATATCTAGAATTTACAACAAAGGGGCCAATATTGTCGGGAAGCTTCAGGATGTAGCCTTTCTTAGCGGGGACGAAATGAAGCTGGTCAGCCTTGAGGGCTTGCCGGATGTACTCAAGGGCGTAGACTCGTCGGACAGGAAAAGCTGGGAGCTGGTAGGCGGCTACCTCGGCTCCATAGACACGGATTTCAGTATACTCTTCTGATAGGAACCAATCGCCGGTACACTGGTACTTCCCAGCCTGTAACCAGCGCTTCATCTCTGGGAAAACCCTAGGGGAAGGCACGTCGTGAATGATGGTATAGGCAATGGACATGAAGGTATTCACGAAATTGACATAACCTTCCCCCCTAGGCAACTGACGAACAGAGTAATTCCAGTCGAAGACTGGCCTAGGCTGGGAATTCTCAGAATACATCCTGTCCAGCCCCAGATGATTAAACTTGTCTGCATGCTGGAACAGGAAGAGGTAGAACACCAACGAACAAAAGCGAAACTTTCGTTCCTTGGCTAGCTCCCGAAATTGAGTCCGGATGGTAAAAGACAGGAAACCTGGAATATCCAGTGTGACTCCATTCTATATCATAAGCCACAAAAATCGAACGCATACTGAAGAAATGTCCTCAAGGGTCCCTACTCCCAGGAGGCCGGCAATGAGGGACAGAACTGGTCGGACTTCTTCATTAAACAGACTCAATGGAAAAGGCTCCAACGGAGGTAGGGCCGTCGCCTGATCAACGGTTATGGCAGCTATGAAGGCACGGCGGGCTTCTCTCGACAGTTTATTAAACTGTGCGAGCAAGGTTTCATCTTTGAAACTGAAGCAGGCATCGCTGGAAGGGAAGCGGAGAGCCTTCTTTATAATATCGGGAGAAAGGGAAAAAATTATGTTACCCTGACGAGAAATGAAAGCATCCCGATGTGAATCGTAGGAATCTCTGAGCCAGACAATAAAATCGACACAGGAATGGACTTGGGGGGTAATGTGGTGATAGAAGCCAGACGCGACAACTCGGAAACGGTCAGCACTTTTACAGTGGCGGCCAAACAGTAGGGGTTTGATACTCCGTATGTCGAAAGGATATTTCATGTCACAGATACCTGCCTGTAAGTCACAGAGGGGTTCAAAACCAGGGGGGTTCCTTGACTCGTGGAGCTGGGGGGTTTCAGGTTCGTTCTTCTTGGGCGTCCCTCTCCCCATGGCAGTCATTCAACAATTCGGAAAAGAGAGAAAGGGAAAAACAATGAAAAAGAGAACGGGAAAATGGATTACCTGAGCAGAGGGTGACAATGCTTGGGAAAGCGACGAGGGGAACTGTGACAGTGACTTGGACAAACTCGGCATTCTTCCCTACTTAGTATTCGCCGTAGAAAACTACCTGAAATGATTTACCAGAGAAAAATACGGGAGTTTTTACCATTCGGGAGGACTGTTTAGGTTAAAGGGTGAAAATGTAAGAGAACGGAGGGCGAGTGTCGTAAGGACACTGACACTGAGACACGTGGCGCGTGGGAATTGGGTAAATCAGGGTGTAGGTGAGCGCCTCGTGTCGGGTTAAAAGCTGGTACGGGCCTTAGTACTAGCTCTCCTAATAGACTTACCTTACCGTTATTCCATATGCGCTATCCAATCTTTATCATGAAGGACTTCCCCTTTGCCGGACCTACACTTATCTTCCTCACCTGCGCGGGCCCACCTTAACTCCGCCACGAGACAGCGTCCCGCGGCCCATCCTTGTCGTTCTGTCTCTGCCGTGAAGTCTTACCATGCCACGTGTCGAAAGTCCGCGGGGGGTAAGGGCCTCATCCCTTTCCCACGGCTTGACCCCCTCGGACTTACTACGCATGTTGTTATGCATAATCAGGGGCCTTTTCCAATATATGGGTTGACATGTAACACCACGTCTCCAATACCTTTGTGTTGGATGTTCACTATTGTTCCGCCTTTCATCATTTAGTGTTATGTATCCATTGGTTTCGATATATGTGCGCTTCACCGTCTTTCCTCTTTTCGGCTTGATTTGATTTAGCACTTGCTACTTGATATACAACTTTAATGTGACCTGTTCGTCCTTTAGGCACTTCCGTGGCTATTGCTAAGAATTGAACAACACAGTGCTCATAAATTTTATTAATACATTTGATACTTTCTTCAAAATATCAACCTTTACGAGAAAAAACATTCTTTTACTCAATCATATCCCTCATAAAGTGATACTAAATAATAATATTCTTTGTTTTCAAGTGATAAGTAGGGTTATTCACTAAAAAATTACACTTTGGTTTTCAAAATCTATCCTTTTAGCTTTCTATACCAACCCCATACCTAACCACATTGTCTAAAACCAAATTTCTTCGTTGCATGCATGAGTAGTTTCCATGTATTCAAATTCTATAGTTGAATGTGCCACTACAAACTGTCTCTTGCTCATCCAACTAATTTATTCTCCAAATAGGTTAAACACATACCCACTTGTAGATATTCTACAATCCCTATGTCCACGTTATTTTACATCATCAAATCCATGTATGTACAACACTTTTTCCGGTGTTGATCTTCCTTGGTAGCACAATCCATAATCAACTATGCCATGTAGATAATTGAAGATCATTTTTATTTTTGCCCAATGCTCCTACCCTTGATTGAAATATACATACTCAATAACACCACTACATCTACAATGTTTGTTCTCGTACAAACCAATGTGTACATCAAAATTCCATCTACACTGGCATATGTAACATAGGACATATCGTCCTCCTCTTTCTATGTATTTTCACATTAATATGTAGATAAATTTACACCTATAGGAATAGGAACCTTCACCGATTCACTTTCATGCATATTAAACCTATGCAATGTTGTCTCAACATACTTTCTCTGATTTAACCAAATGGTTTCCTCTTTTCTCAATTAATTTTAGTTTCCATTCCCAAAATGAAATTTGTAACACCATTATCATTCATGTCAAATTTAGAGAAAACTTGAATTTTCACATCTTGGATGACTTCCCTATCATTTACAATCAACAACATATTATTTATAGAAAATCCCAAATAAACAATATCATCACCAAGTAATTTAAAATATGCTTAGTGATCCACTTTTCTCCTTGTGAGGCCAAGTACTTGTATATATGTATCAAAATTTTGATACCACATCCTTGGTGATTGTTTCAACCCACACAAGGAAATTTTCAATTTGCATAGGAGCTCTTTCTTACCCTTCACTATAAATCCTCTTGTTTTCTTCTTGTATATCTCTTCTTCTAGATCCCCGTGTATTTATGTTCACATCAATTTATTCTACCTAAAAATAAAAAGAAACAACAAATAAAAGAAACATAATAGAAGCTAACATTGAAATAAGATAAGAAATATCACCAAAGTTGATTCCATACACCTATGAATAAAATTTTCCTACTAATTGAGCTTTGTATTTCTCCAAATTTTCTTCTACAGTCAACTTCTTCTTAAACACCTATTTGTTGCTAGTGGACTTTATTCCGGACATAAACTACACTAGATCCCAGGCTTCATTTTTGTCAAAGGTTGTTATTTCTTCAACCATTTTATTTTTCAAACATTTTCCATCTACTAAACCCACTACCTCCCTAGCAGTTCTAGGATCGTCATAAGTAATCAACAAAGAAAAGTATGAATGACAATAAGGTGGACTATACCTTTTGTCTGCCATCTTTCCCAAACAAATCTCCTAAAAAATGGAGTATGTGGATCTTCTTATTCTAATTCATGTTCATCTATAGAGTTTGATTCATCATCTTTTATTTCAAACTCTACATTATCTAGTTCTTTCTCCCTTGGTAGGACTTCCGATTTAACAACATTCTCCACTTCTCTAAATACGACATCTTGACTGTACATGATCTTCTTTATTTTCGGGTAAATATTGTAACCTTTTAAACAATATTTACAAGAAAAAAATATGCACATTTTATATTTTGTATCCAATATAGTTAAATTTTCCTTTGGATAATGTACATATGCATCACAACTAAATACCATGAGATGTGTGAGAGATTGTTTCTTACTAGTCCATACCTCATATGGAGTTTTATCATACAACATTGATGAGGGTGATTTATTTACCAATTAAAATGAAATATCCAATCCCTCTACCCATAATTTATGTCCTAAACTGACACCATTGAGCATTCTCCTTTCTTTTTCCATCAATTTCCTATTCATCATTTCTTCTACTTCATTTTGTTGAGGTGCGTATGGGGTAGTATTTTTCTGTGTTATACAAAAATTCTTATGGAACTCTTCAAATTTGTTCCTACAGAAATATCCACCATTATTCCTCCTCAACACCTTTATTTTCTTCATTGTATGATTCTCCACCAGAGCCTTAAATTCTTTAAATCTTTCAAAGACTTCAAATTACTTTACTAGGAAATATATTCATGCATTCCTCAAAAATTCATCTATAAATGAAATGCAGTACATATATTTACCTAATGATGGAACCAAAAAATGTCTAAACAAATCATTATGTACTAGTAGTATTCCCTCTGCCTTCTTAGCAATAGAGGATAATCTCACACGATTTTTCTCCCCATATAAAAAAATTTCACAAATTTATGTAGAATTCTTTCGGTAATAATAACATTCAAATGAAAATTGTCAATGTGTTTTAAACCAACCAGTGTGGTTCATCATCAGGACGTAGTATTGACGATGAACCACATTGGTTGGTTTGAAACGCGTCAAAAATGTTCATTTGAATTTGATTATTACCGAAATAATTCTACATAATTTTATGATGGATCACAGAAGCCAAAATTCTATAAACAATTTCACAAAGTTCAAAATCCAAAGAAAATTTGACACACATTTTACCATAAAATTACAATGTAAAACTTGAAGGCACATCTCTCTAATATGTCCCAGTCTTTGATCAACATAGTATTTTATTTAAACACTACAAGAGGTTTTCCTTCTTCTACTGCACCCTCGTAAACAAAAAAAACTATTGCACCCATAAATAACAATACTCTCATCAACTTAGATATATTTCCAATCCAATATCCCCTCAAAAATACTGTTTCTCCTTGAATCATCCTACATATATCATTTTCAAACATTTTTCTTACACCTACATCGCTCATCTTTCATACATAAATCATATTTCTAGCTAATACTAGAATGTGCAGAACACCAGGGGGTGTTCTAATTCTTTCACCCATGAACTTCTACTTTAATTTGCATTATCACATGATGTTGGTTGTTGATTCAACTCCTAAGAAAAAATGACCGCCATCATATATTTCATACTCACATAACCACTCCTTCTGTAGAGTCATATGAAATGATGCAACTGAATTGACCTTCTATGCCTCATGATATACATGTGTACTTTAAGAAGCCAAGTACACATACCCTCCTTCATATGAGGTGGTTTTTTTTTTTGAAGAAGGAAAATATTCAAATTCCTCCCTGTCGTCACGAATTTTATATCTAAAATCCTTCTAGTAATGTCCTTCTTTTCCACATATCCAACTTACCTTATGAAATTTCCTGGAGATTTATATCTTCCTCTAGATTTATATCTCTCGCTTGAGGACTTATTTTTATTTATTTTCTGGAAAATTCCTCTTATATGCAAGGCATATTTATTCTAGATTTTTGTACTAAACCTGCAAATAGATTGAAACTGTTGATAATATAAATTTCATAGCCAATACAAGAATAGGATATAAAATGTTGCAGATCTTTATTAATAGAAACCTTTCAGCTAGGGTAACACCATACAATCACTTCTTAAGAAAGTAAAACACTCCACAAGCCATATGCTTGTCGCTACAAAACAATACTTGACATATCTCCAATGGATAGTCTCTAGCCTCTATATAGGCTTCATACATACAATACCATGGGTAATTCAATAAGCCATAAATACCATATATCCAATACCATGGGCATATCAGCTTATTTCCTAACTAATTGTCATCCCTTCCGTAATGTAGGTTATTTTTTGTTTTTTTACATCACATTATGCCCTTGGATACCTTCCTAAGTACCCCATATTATCCTCCCCTATGTATACTAGATTCCACCCCCCTTAAAGCATCTTTCATCCCCAAAACATGAGAAGAACACAAATAATGAGATCTAATCAAAATATTAGTGCAATGGTACCATGTGCCTACATATATTCCTCCAAAAAAAAACTAACTAATTATGGTCCCTCTATAATGAGGTTCTACCAATTACAATTATCATTAATTTGGGTAACCACTTATGGGCTTTATTTACTAAACTAACTAATTGTAGTATTTTTTTTTACATCACGTTATGCCCTTGGGTATTCCCCCTATGTGCCCCATATTATCCTCCCCTATGTATACTACATTCCACCCCCCTTAAAGAATGTTTCATCCTTGAAACATGAGAAGAATACAAATAATGAGATCTACTCAAAAGAGTAGTGCACTGGTACCATGTTTGTGCATCTATCCAACCAATAGAAAGGTGAATACTTGGTCAATATATTTTCTCGCTCTACTGAGATTGAAGATAGTTCTTTTGGTTCCCATTTGTTGATGTGTTGTGGTGTACCTCTTTGTGTGTCGTCCAAGTGCCTCCGTCCTTGTTAATTGGGTGCCATCTTGCTGGTTGTTGTCTTGCTGATTGGAGTCTTGTTAGGAGATGTGGGTAGTGATATGTAGAAGCCTTAACTGACTGTGTTTCCTTCATCGATACCCTAACTGATGATTCCATAGTGGTGTCTATTTCCTTTTGTGGTGCCTTCCTTGGTTTCTGTTAGCACTGAGAATGAAACTCAAGGCTGAGAAGAGGCAACTCTGAGGTAACCATAGACCAAGCTTTTGATCTGGCATCTAGCCCTACCAGACCAGAGAGGGCTCTCTCTTGGCCAAAAAAATGTGGCTGCAATAACTGAATCTTAGGCTAGCTATGAAGAATAAGGATTTCGTTGAAAATTGTGGGTTGAAAACAACAAGAGAAATGACTATTGGGCTATGAATTTGGGGCTAATTTCTATCGGCAAAATTGGGGCAAAGTAACTGGAATGTACAACCATATTAAATATATAATGAGAGAAGAAAAGGGGGAAAATACCGCTGCCCTATAGGCATCAATCAGGGGATGGATCTACAGTGACAACTTTAGAAGAAAGAGAAGCACCGGGTTACTCAACAGAGCATCTAACAGAGGATGGATTCTGAAAAGATAACCACTACATCAAACAACATAATCACTGTGAAAGGAGCATCATGCATAGATGGATTCCTAACACTTCCCTTAGAGAATGTTGTAACCAAATTAGCAGAAAAAAACAAAGCATGGAAATGAATTTACAAGAAAAACATGCTGCACATTAAACACCATGATGAATCCCAAATTTAAAGAGCAGAAAAAGCTTTATTAAAATAATATTCGAGGAAAAATTTACACAGTCCAATAGCAGCCTCACTCTGCTGCAAAAATCCAACCATTACACTCTGAAATTCATAAAGTATATACAATTTTCTCATCCCTGTATTAAGGGAATTGAGCTCAACCATCTTCTTCAAAATAGAATCAGTTACATTAAATTTGGACCGAATTTATGAAATTAGGTGTCAAAGATGAACTCGTATTTACTGAACCATAGCACCTGTTACAAAATTGAAAAATGTTTTTGTAGATAAGGTCATTTTGGGGAAAAAAATCTCTCAAAGTTTGGAAATTCGTTTCCATTTTCTCGGAATCTGTGCCACAAAATCATCTCTAAAACAGAAAATCATTAAACATTTAAATCTGTAAAAATGAGTTGTAAAGATCTAGTCAAATATTAAAATTCATGACACTTGTGAATAAAATGAAAGAGGTTTTTGTTATATGGCTTGTGGTTAACAAAAACCTCTTTTGGTTTCTAAAAATTACTTTCCATAGATTGCAACATGGCACCACACTAAAATGACTAAAACAGTAAACTAACACTGCATATCTCCCACATAGTAACATTTTTGCATAAAATGAAGGAGGTTTTTGTTATTTGGTATGTGATGGACCAAAAAATATTTTAATTTTGTAGAATTCCTGTCCAAACTTATTTTGTAGTAAACTTGTCCCTGTGTGCAGCAACTGACCTCAAAACATGCATAACCAAGAATCAATCATATCTTCTAATCTAGAAACCGGTTATGGAAGTGTGATATACCGTTGGAAATATTTTTCCGATCTCCTTCTGATGGAAACACTTAGGAAATGTTTTGCACTAAAAATCATGTGAAAAACATCTAAAAAAACTAGACATAGTAAGAGCCCATTTTGATCCCTGGTGATAGGCTGCGAAGACTGGAACTAACATCGGCCTTATTGGGGATGGCAACTCCTTGGAGGTGTCAAGAACACCATAGGCCAAGTTCCTCATCCATTGGAAAATACAGTCAGCAAACCTCTGTAAACCCAAAAAACTCATACCAATCCAAAAACATATACATACTGCAATATGTACAGAAACCAATACCGAAAGTTGAAATGCTGCCTTGGGCAACTTATTTATGCACAAACCTACCCTCCTTTGCAGCAAAATTGATAGATCAAGTAATTTTGTAATGCTAGACCAACCAATCAAGTAAATTTGACAAGGATTCTCCTTGGAAGTGCTTGAACCAGGACACAACTGGAAATGTTGATAGCCATACATGCACAAAAGGAGTCTGGCTGTATAAAAGGAAATATGGCTTGTTATTCAAACTAGTTTTTTTTAAAAATATATATGCCGCAACAGGATCAAAGAAACCAGACTCTGTTTTCTGCCCCAACTCCTCAATACATGCTTCCAGCTGCAAATTATTAATGCAAACATCTAAGGGCAGCCTTACCTTTCCTTCCTTCTGCTAGAAAAGGTCCCCAAAGAATGGGACTTAACAGTCCAGATACTGGGATTGTATTTAGGTCTCCAATTCAGTTAGATCTTCTTCAATTTTGATGGAAAAATCTTGTAAAAAATTGAGCTTAACTTCATGGCTACATCGACAAGACTTCAAATAAGAAGAAAGAGATGAAGCAAAGTTCTCATCTACCTCATCATCTATGCACATATCTTTCGATTCTCTAAAGCCTTGAATAGACGGCACCTATATTTTGAATTCTTCCTCTTTCTCCATCCATGTTTCCAGAAAGATACGCCACAACTCTAAAAATGACTTAATAGATCTGACAGAAAAATTTTCAATCCATTGTCTACATTTGCCTTGAAAGGAATCATAGAACAATCTGATAAAAACATCCTTTTTTTTACTCTAAGAGATTCTACAAATGTTTTAAAATTTGCTACATGTTCAAGAGTTAAAGCCAGATCTTCCCCTTGAATTTAGGGCCATTACTCAAAATATATGCATCCTTTGGTAATATATTTAGAAAACCAGGAAGATTAGAAAAATCAATACATGAATACCTTGAACAAATAGAAGCAACAGTTGAGTCCTTCATTTAGCCAGTGGAGCCACCATCAATACTTTGAAACTTGGGATTTCTAACAATGGAGTCATCAGGTAGATGATTTCAGCCTTCATATGTGTCTGACTACTGTCCACCATCAGCAATCAGATCTACAACTTGAAAAATATTTCCTGGAGAAGATCTGTCACCTCGTCCCCAACAACGACACCAAAATGTTAGCACTCAGAATGAACCTCAAGGCTGAGAAGAGGCAACTCTGAGGTAACCACAGACCAAGCTTTTGATCT
Organism: Pinus albicaulis; assembly: GCA_034641835.2. NCBI lineage: Eukaryota > Viridiplantae > Streptophyta > Pinopsida > Pinales > Pinaceae > Pinus > Pinus albicaulis. The sequence goes on from CM076573.1 coordinate 955,342,368, forward strand.
GGCATATAGACTTGCTAGACCAGAGAGGGCTCTCTCTTGGCCAACAAAACGTGGCTGCAATAACTGAATCTTAGGCTAGCTATGAAGAATAAGGATTTTATTGAAAATTGTGGGTTGAAAACAACAAGAGAAGGGACTATTGGGATATGAATTTGGGGCTAATTACTACCGGAAAACTTGGGGCAAAGTAAGCGCAATGTACAGCCAGATTAAAGATGTAATGAGAGAAGAAAAGAGGGAAAATACCACTGCCCTATAGGCATCAATCAGGGGATGGATCTACAGTGACAACTTTAGAAGAAAGAGAAGCACCGGGTTACTCAACAGAGCATCTAACAGAGGATGGATTCTTAAAAGATAACCACTACATCAAACAACATAATCATTGTGAAAGGAGCATCGTGCATAGATGGATTCCTAACACTTCCCTTAGAGAATGATGTAACCAAATTAGTAGAAAAAAACAAAGCATGGAAATGAATTTACAAGAAAAACATGTTGCACATTAAACACCGTGATGAATCCCAAATTTAAAGAGCAGAAAAAGTTTTATTAAAATAATATTCGAGGAAAGCTTTACACAGTCCAATAGCAGCCTCACTCTGCTGCAAAAATCCAACCATTACAGTCTGAAATTCATAAAATATATACAATTTTCTCATCCCTGTATTAAGGGAATTGAGCTCAACCATCTTCTTCAAAATAGAATTAGTTACATTAAATTTGGACCGAATTTCGGAAATTAGGTGTCAAATATGAACTCGTATCTCCTAAAACATAGCACTTATTACAAAAATGAAAGAGGTTTTTGTAGATAAGGTCATTTTGGAGAAAAACCTCTCTCAAATTTTGGAAATTCATCTCCAGTTTCTCGGAATCTGTGCCACAAAAGAATCTCTAAAACATAAAATCATTAAAAATTTAAATATGTAAAAATGAGCTGTAAAGATCTAGTCAAATATTCAAATTCATGACACCTGTGAATAAAATGAAAGAGGTTTTTGTTATATGTCTTGTGGTTAAGAAAAACCTCTTTGGGTTTCTCAAAATTACTTTCCATAGATTGCAACATGCCACCGCACTAAAATGACTAAAACAGTAAAATAACCGCAAAATTTGTTTAGTTTTAATGTAGGCTTCAAATATCACTGCATATCTCCCACATAGTAACATTTCTGCATAAAATGAAGGAGGTTTTTTTTATTTGGTATGTCATGGACCAAAATATCTTTCAATTTTGTAAAATTCCTGTCCAAACTTATTTTGTAGTAAACTTGTCCCTGTGTGCAGCAACTGACTTCAAAACATGCATAACCAAGAATCAATCATTCATTTCGATCATATCTTCTGATCCAGAAACCGGTTATGGGAGTGTGATTATACCGTTGGAAAGATTTTTCTGAGCTTCTTTTTATGGACACACTTACGACATGTTTTTCACTGAATATCATGTGAAAAAAATCTAACAAAACCAAACATAGTAAGAGCCCATTTTGATCCCTGGTGATAGGCTGCGAAGACTGGAACTAACAGTTTCTAAGCTAGCTTATCTTATATTATTTCTTCGACCAAGGAATCATCATTTGATGTGTCAATGCATGTAGGTCTTTCGGTCTGTTCCTCCTTGGTCTCTACCTATTTACTAATGGAAATATCCTACAAGATGATTTTATTCTTTATGTACCATAACTTTATAATTTACTTTATAATTTACTTTGTACAGTCACATTTAACGTACCAATTGATTCCATCCAATGATATACTAAAACAACATCCCTCCTATCCATATCTAAAGCACAAAATTCCGAGTGTAACACATATTTATCTAAGGTAATCTTCAAGTCCTTAAATATTTGAGTATGTGTACCATAAACTAGTGTGATTTCAATGTGTTGTGGAGGAACTATTGATATTTTTCGAATTTGAGATTGATGAGATTACACTTGCAACTAGGGTTAATAGAAACAATGAACTTCTCCTTGTGACTACATCCATGAACATGTAATATGGAAATATTAGCAGAAAATAATCCTTTATGATTCTCATTATCCTTCTTTCTAGCATGATACCATTTGTCCAATTTTTTTTTTTTAATCATCAGGAAATGTCACCATCTGATTATTATCAAGTGAGTTCCACCATATGGTAGCCTCATCTTTGAAACAAAGCCATGATAAAGCTTTCCAAAATGTTTGGCATTTTTATTTTTTCACTTCGATAAATTATTCAATAGAAATACCATCATATTTTCTTGTAAAAAACATCTTGTTACAACCCCTAAAATAGAATCGGGGTTTTGAAAAGAATAATTTACTTTGGAATGAAAATTTGAAATGGTCATAACTCAACCACTATAACTTAGAATTTTTATTATATTTTTGGAAATGGAATGGCCACTTTGCATATTCCCATGTGAATGGAATCACAATGTGGGAACTTTTGGAATTTAGATATGTGCTGCAACTTTTATGTTGTCACAAAAAAAATCTAAAAATATATTTTCTTTTAAATCAATAATATCTCATCCATCCGAACTTCGATTCAGATAATTGTTTTTTTTTTTTTTTAATTTGGGTATTTTCTCAAGTGGAATTGATATATGCAATTAGTTTTTGAAAATTACACACCTAATATCTAGAAATTGATATGAAATATGCCACCCACTATTTTCCATCAGAAAAATTCCTAAAAAATAGGAGATTCTAAATCAATGATATCTCGTTTGTCCGTGCTCAAATTCAGATGTTTTTTTTTTTTTTTCAATTTGGGTGTTTTTTTAGAGGAGCTCAGATATGTAATTTTTCTATGAAAAATATGCACCTAATTTTTCATAAATTGACTTGAAATTCATGACCCACTATTTTTCCCCAAAAATTCTGGCAAAAAGAACAAAAAAAATCCCCACTTTACCTAGGAAAGGTCTATGACACCACTTTTAGTAAACCTACAAATAGATTGAAACATTCTATAATATAAATCTTAGATCCAATACAATAATAATATATAAAATGTTGCATATATTTATTAATAGAAACCCTTGAGGTAGGTTAACACCATACAATCACTCTTTAAGGAAGGAGAACACTCCACAAGCCATATGCTTGTCACTACAAAACAATACTTGACATATCTCAAATGGAGAGTATCTAGCCTCTTATGGGCTTCATACATACAATAGCACGAAGAATACCATGAGCCCTATATATCGTGCATCTAATACCATGAGGAATACCATTAGCCCTTTATAACATGCATCTAATACCATGGGCTTATCACATTACTTCCTCACTAATTTTGGTCCCTTCCATAATGTAGGTTAACCATTTTATTTATTAGCTATGGCCCGTTTATTCATTATCCTCAACTAAACTAACAAATTATGGTCATTTTATAATGAGGCCCAACCACTTACAATCATCATTAATGAATGAGGACTTCACTATGGGAGAAATATCATACCATGCACATACATATTGGGGGATATATATTAAGAAGAAAATGACATAATATATTGATCATATAATAGGGGGAAAATGGTTTTTATATTGTCAGGTATAAAAAATGGAGCTCAAATCCAATGAAAAAATATGGAGGCGTATAAAAAAGGTTAACGAAAAAATGTATACCTATAATATCTGCGACATTAGGTTTTTTTTTTTTTAATTGGGAACGTGTATTGGGTTCATATTGGTAGGGGGTTAAATAATGTGATTTTTAGAGGCATTTTCCAATTTGTAGTCAAATTAAGGGTTTTGTTTAGTATGCCATGAATGCATGTGATGTGGCAGAGGTTCATTGAGCGAAGCCCTAGTGCATTACTGCGGGTAACCACTTACGGGTTTTATTTACTAAACTCACTTTTTGTGGTACCCTTTTTTACATCACATTATTCCCCTGGGTACCCCCATACGTACCCCATATTATACTCCCTTAGGTATACTACATTTTCCATGTTTTTCCATCTTGTCTACTCTGATAACATGAATGAGACTATTTCATCAAACTTCAAAGTCATTGCATTACTACCTATGATAAATACTAGAATATACCACGAGTCTAGTGCAGAACATAAAAAAAAATGATGTCATTATATTCATTTTAAATCTTAATGTCAAGAGATAAATTTTGATTGTTTTTTTCTGTTTGGTTTACTATCTTAGATATCAATACTAGCTACATCCAAAAAACACCCACCTATGTCTAGGTGATCCAATTATCTTTAATGTACAAATGGCTCCCAAGAAGTGAGCATGCTTATATTGGTGGGACTAGAACCTAGGTGGGGAGGATAATAGAGACTCCTCCCTAACACTTGAGCTACACCCACTTGAAAATAGATAAATTCTGACTTAACACAATAATGAGGGCATTTAGATGCTTTGTCACTAATTCTCCATCCTTCATAATTAGCCTATAAATCTTCTTTTGCATGAATACATTTTTCACTAGGGACTTAGATTGAAACACAACCCCTTAATTATCCAATAAATCCTTTGATGTAAATTCCCTTAAAACATTCAGTAATATGTAATTTGAGAGACACAATCATATTGTGTTATTTTCCTTTCGATCCAACTTGGTCTAGTCTTGTATTAACACCCCTATTAGTGCAGTACTCAGACCCATGGTGATCCATTGATTGTTTTCCACCAAAAATTATTACATTTTAAGCTTCTAAAACTCAAAACTTTTCCCGATGAATTTCTCAAATTTTTTGTTTTAATTTCTCATCTTTTTCTTTTCACCATAAGATTCACATTCATAAATATTGCACTATAACAAGGTCTACCATAAACCTTATCCAAACCCGTTGGACAAAAGGCATCCCCTTGAAGCCAAAATTACTTTGATACCAAATATAGGATTTAGCTCTACACAGATAATTCTTGCAAATTCTAAATAAAACAAAAAATATTCAATGCAAAACACACACATTAGCATAGATATTTTGTCCTAGAAACCCAAAATGGTAAAACCAACAAGACTTTTTCAATATATCTCTTTACAATGTTACGATAAAATATGTATATAATGTGGCATTCACAAAACCTTAATTCATTAACCCTGGATTAAAATACAACCATACTTCCTGAAACCATATCTACAAATCCATGGGAAAAACCATCATGTGTTAAAAAAACATTAAAAGTGAAAACAATGTGCCAAAAATTGTTAAAACACATATGCCAAAATCTGAGAATTTTTTTTTTTGGTGTTATTACCAACCTCGTGCAAGGGGGCTACCACCCCCCTACATAGCCCCTAAACACAAGGGCTCACATCCCCCTTTGTGCCCCCCTTTCTAAATCCCCTATGTGCATGGTGCATATAAATCACACGTGGGGTTCTCAATGTAAAGAATATAACATATACCCAACAAAATTATTAAACTATCTAAAATAAATGCATAACTACAAAGTACGAGATTTCTTCTCAACAAAGAGTACTAATTCTCCCCAAAAAGAGATACTTGGGTGTATATACCCCTTCTATTGTTAGGTCCCTATATTACTAGTACTATTATTGCTGTTAGTGTAACCCCCTTATTGTTATTGTTGTAACCATGTAACCCCCATATTTTTATTATTGTGCCCTTAACTTATTATTGTTAGGTCGGCTAGGATTACATTGTGGCCCCATGGACTCCTATATATAGAAAGTAGGTTTTGACATTTGTATCATCCAAGAATTGTTCATTTATGTAATGTATTGGAGGTTTCCCCCTCGAAGTGGCTAATTTCTAAGGTGTTGATCTATATTTTCTTCTATTTTTGGAGCTAGTTTCACAACATTTGGTATCAGAGCTTTGGATTCTAGGGTTTCGTTGCTCCAAACAGGTCATTGTGGCGTTTTCGATATAACATTTTTTCTACAAAGGTTCAGAAAAAGAATTTTTTAGAGCACGAAGCACAAATCCTAAGGAACATCGTCACAAAATTTTAGAGCTTGGTTCGCAATATTTTCAGAGATATGGTCTGTGGAAGTTAGGGCTTTTTGTAGGCTCCTGAATTTAACCTAAATAGGTCATCGTGGAATTTTCTCTATAATTTTTTTTCTGCAAGGTTTCAAAAGCTGAAATATTCACAGAGTGAAGCTGAAATCCCGAGGAACATCTTCACAAAATTTTAAATCTTGGTTCGCAATAGTTTTGGAGACATGGTCTATGGCAGTTAGGGATTTGTCAGGCTTCCAAATTTTATCTCAAAGAGGTGATCGTGGGAAAATCTTCATAACTCTCTCTCTGAGCATTGGGTTGGAATTTTGTAAAGAGTGGCCACAAGTACACAGACTGTAGTTTCCTATCTATCAATTTCAAAGCTGAAGGAGGAAACAATGACACGTGGCAAGTCATACAATTTCTCTCTACTGAACGAGTCCATAATTAGGTCATTGTGGGAGATTGGACATAACTTTGTCTTGAAGAATCCAAATCAGGTCAGACCTGTTGCATTCGAAAGAGAATTCAGAGGGCTACCACAAAGCCAAATTTTAGATATTGAAGATATGAAATCACAAAGATAATTCAATTTCAATATTGAACTCCCCAAAAGCAAGAAAAAGGTGTGCATTTTTTTCCTAATTGCATAAGTCTTATGTAAAAAAATTAGTTTGAAGTGATTCCAAGGGCCTATTGAGCATATATTTCAGTATTAGGCTCTGAAATACCTCCTAAAAAGAATTCAACACCCATTAAGCCCTCAGAATACTCTACTATGACTCATGAAGATGAAGAACTACAACATGATCTATCAAAATTACAAGAGCAAGTGCACCAAATTTTTCTCTCGCAAAGAGTATCCAAAAATGAAATGGAAGTTTTGAAGAAAGGTGTGGAAGCGAAGATGAATGGTTTGAAGAAAGGCGTGGAAGCTAAGATGGATGGCATGGAAGCTAAGATGGAGGACATGGAAGAAAAAATGAAATACAACATGGAAAAAATGAAGAATGATCTAAAAGCAGACATGGAAGGTTTGAAAAAGTTGATACAAGAAATGATTCTGAATAGCAAAAATATAGTAGAGGAAACTCATGATGAGAACAAAATAAATGTTAATCGTGATTTCATAAACTCTAATGTTGGATTGAAGAACCACCATATTCCAAAGATGGATATGAGGAAGTTTGATGGCAAGGATCTCGTAACATGGATACTACAGATGGAGCAATATTTTGATCTCAATAATGTGCAAAACACACAAAAAATATGCATTGCAACTTTAAATCTAGAACAAAATACATTTGTATGGTATCGATGGCTTTGCTCCCGTAAAAAAATTGTCACTTGGTCATTTTTTATGGAGGAAATGATAGCACATTATGAGGATAAAAAGAGCAACGCCTTCTTTAGCCAATTAATAAATCTCAAACAAAAGGGTTCAGTGGCGGAGCACATTGAGGACTTCCAAAAATTGAATATAAGGGTAACTGATATTCCAGAGGAACATAGGATTGATGTCTTCATAGGGAATTTAAAGGATAACTTCCAACATTAAGTTCATTTTTGGGAACCTGATTCATTGGAGAAGGCATTCAGGTTGGCAAGAAAAATTGAATGTAAATGGCGATAAGGAAGCCTACCACTCACATCTATAAAGATGGAAGTGTTGCTACTCCTAGAGTTCCACAACCTACAAGGTTGACACCACAACAATTGGAAGAAAAAAGAGCAAAAGGGCTTTGCTACAGTTGTGATAGCAAATACACTAAAGGTCATAAGTGCGCTGAGAAGAAAATATTTTACATAGATTGTGAAGAGGAGGAAGAAAATGAAGAAGAAACTTCAAAAGTAGATGATATACACTAGGAAGAAACCCTAGAAGAAGAAATGTGTCCGACCATATCATGTAATGCATTGTCAGAAATTACCACTCCTCAAACTCTCAAGATAGAAGGACATATCAAGAAGAAAAAGGTAATAGTGTTGATTGATTCGGGTAGTACCCATAATTTTATTCATTGTAAGGTAGCCAAGGAATTGAATTGTTTCCTATACCCAGCACTAAAATGTCAAGTGATGGTTGAAAATGGAGGAACTATAAATTGCTCTAGACAATGCCATAATATCAAGCTAGGTATGGGGGAATATGTATTGAATAGTCCAATTCTTTTCATCCCAATGGGAGGTGATGATGTGGTACTAGGAGTACAATGGTTACAATCTTTGGGGACGATAGCTTTTAATTTTCAAGAACTTTTCTTGAAATTTTTTTCGGAAGGAAAGGAAATCGAATTACGAGGTAGCGCAGGGAAGCCAAGAAAGATAATAAGCTCTAATGTCATGAAAATTCTTCTGAAGAAAGAACAACGGGGCGTAATTTCACAATTATGCTCACTAGAAGTTCCAACATCAAAATCATATATTTCTCCAGATCTCCAAAAAGTCTTAGACAATCATTCCAAGGTGTTTGATACTCCCAAAGGACTCCCACCTATTCGTGATCATGATCATGCTATTCATTTGATTCTAGGAAGTGTTCCTCCAAACATCAAGCCTTATAGATATCCTTATGTCCAAAAGAGCGAAATTGAATGTATGATTGCAAAAATGTTAGAGGTTGGTATAATTCAACCTAGTCAAAGTTCTTTCTCTACTCCAGTAGTATTGGTGCACAAGACAGATGGATCATGGCGCATGTGTCTGGATTATGGGGAGCTCAATCAGCTCACTATTAAAGATAAATTTCTCATTCCTATGATTGATGAATTATTGGATGAATTACATGGAGCAATTTATTTTGCCAAGTTGGATCTTCGTTCAGGATATCATCAAATTAGAATGAAGACTAAAGATATTATGAAAAAAGCATTTCGAACTCATGAGGGTCATTATGAATTTTTGGTCATGCCTTTTGGCCTTACCAATGCACCTTCTACATTTCAAGGGTTGATGAATTCCATTTTCAAACCCTTCCTTAGAAAATTTGTGCTAGTATTTTTTGATGATATACTAATCTACAGCAGGTCTTGGAAGGATCATGTTCAACTTTTTGACAGGGTGCTCAAACTATTGGAGAAAAAAAAATTATAGGCAAAAACATCCAAATGTTTCTTTGGAGTACAAGAGGTGGAATATCTGGGTCATGTTGTATCTCACGAGGGTGTTAAGGTAGACCCTAACAAAATTAAAGTCATTAAGGAATGGAAAGTCCCCACAACCATAAAGCAGTTGCACGGATTTCTCAGATTAACAGGGTATTATTGCAAGTTTGTTAGGAATTATGGGAGAATAGAAGCACCTCTAACAACATTATTGAAGAAAGATGCATTTTCATGGACTCCTGAAGCAACTAAGGACTTTGAACATCTTAAAGAGGCAATGTGCCTAGTACTAGTCTTAGCTATGCCAGACTTCACAAAAACCTTTATTGTGGAATGTGATACCTCAGGAAATGGAATTGGTGTTGTTTTAATGCAAGAAGGAAGACCCATTTATTTTTAAAGTCATTCAATCAAAGGAAAATATTTGCAAAAGGCTATTTATGAGACAGAAATGTTGGCAACACTACATGCACTAAAGAAATGGAGACCTTACCTAATGGGAAGACATTTCAAGGTAAAAACTGATCATGATAGTCTTAAACAATTTTTGGAACAAAGACTATCTTCAGAAGAGAAACAAAAATGGGTCACAAATATGTTGGGTTATGACTTTCAAATTGTCTACAAAAAATGGAAGCTAAATGTTTTTGCAGACGCACTCTCAAGAAATGATGAAGAGGTGGAAGCATTGCTTTGTGCCATTTTAATTATCCAACCAGAATGGATAACCAAAGCAAGGGATGAATGGAAGATGGACGAAGAAGTGTGGACTCTCATTCAAAAGTTATAGCAATATCCTAGTACATATGATACATTTAGTTGGAAAAATTATTCCTTATGTTACAAATATCGCTTATATATTTGCAAGAATTCCCAAATAAAACAAAAGATTCTTTTGGAATTTCACACTTCTCCTTTAGGAGGACACTCGGGATTTTTAAAAACTTACCATAGGGTGAAGAAAGAATTTTTTTGGGATGGCCTTAAATCTGATATTCAAAAGTTTGTGGTGGAATTTTTGGTTTGCCAGCAGAATAAAGTTGAGACAATTAAGACCCCGGGTCTTCTACAACCTTTATCCATTCCAAGTCAACGTTGGGAGGAGATTTCAATGGATTTTATCACAGGTTTACCTAAGTCCGAAGGAAAGGGTGTCATCATGGTGGTAGTTGATAGACTTACCAAGTATGCACACTTTTGTGCATTATCTCATCCATTTAAAGCAAGTACAGTTGCTACTACATTTATGGACAGAATTCAAAGCTACATGGAAGCCCAAGGGTTATTGTGAGCGACAGAGATCCCATTTTTACTGGAAATTTTTGGACGGAGTTATTTTCTTGTTTGGGTACTCAATTAGCTCATAGCTCATCTTATCATCCTCAATCTGATGGTCAAACTGAGATAGTAAATAAATGTTTGGAAGGATATCTTCGTTGTTCTGTATCTGATAAACAAACACAATGGGTCAAGTGGTTACCTCTTGCTGAATGGTGGTATAACACTTCCTTCCATACTGCAGCAAAAATGACCCCATTTATGGCACTTTATGGATATCATCCACCATCCATCACATCATCTTTAAGAGAAAATTCGAAGGTTCAAGCAGTGGAAGATCACATTGAGCATCAACAAGAATTTCTCCAACTCTTAAAGGACAACCTAAATTTTGCACAAAATCGATTGAAACAACAGGCATATCAACATCGCAGTGAGAGAAGTTTTGATGTGGGAGACTGGGTATTTTTACGGCTACAACCATACAAACAAATGTCCCTCAAGCAAGCTATGAAGGATAATAAATTATTTCCAAAGTACTATGGTCCTCACAAGGTTTTGCAAAAGATTGGGACTATGGCATACAAATTGGATTTTCCTGCTTCTTCACGAGTGCATCCAGTTTTCCATGTTTCATGCTTAAAAAAGGTTATAGGGGACAAACTTCTAGTTCAAAAAATATTGCCAGAACTTGATGAGGAAGGAAAAACCATATTGGAACCTGAAGCAGTCACGGAAACAAGAACTCGACAACTACAAAATCGATCAATTTCAGAGTATCTCATAAAATGGAAGAACTTACCCACTAAAGATTCTACTTGGGAGGATGAGAATTTCATACAAAAGCACCCAAAGCTACTCAAGCATTGAGGACAACACTTTTTTGAAGGAGAGGAGCATGTTAGGTCCCTATATTACTAGTATAGTCCCTATTGTTGTTAGTGTAACCCCCTTATTGTTATTGTTGTACCCCTGTAACCCCCATATTGTTATTATTGTGCCCTTAAATTATTATTGTTAGGTCGGCTAGGATTACATTGCAGGGGTCTCCACTAGGATTATCAGGTCTCATGACTCCTATATAGAAAGGAGGTTTTTTCATTTGTATCATCCAAGAATTGTTCATTTATGTAATGTATTAGAGGTTTCCCCCTCGAAGTGGCTAATTATTAAGGTGTTGATCTCTCTTTCTTCTATTTTTGGAGCTGGTTTCACAACATCTATAAAATGTATTCCAATTTCATTTGTAGCTCTCCATTTGGGTGTACTCATTCTATATGGAGACTTAGTTAATGGAGTAGTTATACCCATCAAATTAATATAAGAATTGGTATCTCTTTTTGGTGGTAAACTTGGTATTAGCTCAAATACATATACATACTCTAGTACTAGTGGAAAATCTTCAAGGTTTGTGCATACACTATTTCCTAGCTCTTCCATATGAGATATATACAACTAATACAATTTCTTGAAACATATATTTAGCTATAAGGATTAAATTCCAGTTATATAAATGAATTCGAGATCTCCTTTCATTATCCCCTAATTTTCGTCTTCTTCAAGACAAGTTAAAGTCTTATTATGATAGTTTGTGATAGCCTATACACATGAAACTAGTCCATTGCAATAAGAACTTCATATGAACTCAGTTGTATTCAAGTCTATAATAACTCTTACACCATCCATATCTAATGGGAAACCTTTGACAATTTTAATAATTTTTTTTTTAGTTCCACTAAATAATTAAACGAGCCCTGATTTCTCATGCTTACTTGTTTTTAGATGAGATAAAAAGATGAAATGTAATTTTTAATAACTCTTGAATCAATTAAATGGAAATAGGTTGATTATTAATCTACCTTCAACCTCACTTACATGTGACTAATGGTTCGCCTATCAATTTTCTAGGGTAACATATATTATTGAGATGCTCTTCCCACATCTTCCTACTGTAGTTTCCTCTTGTATATTCTTGATGTTCCTTATTATACCTTAATTCAGAGGGAAATATTTATATGATGGTTTCCTTCACATATCAAACATTTTATCGCATGCCATCCCATTTTTCCCAGGGATCTGCCATTTTAAATCAACTCTAAGTTGGTTGGCTTTAGTCATTATATTGAGATTGTTCATAAAGAAAGGAGGTTAAAATACCTTATCCTTTTATTTTCCTTTTTCTAATATCTATAGGTATTTTGAAAAATTATATGCTCTATCATTTATTTAATCTTAGAAGTATTTAGCTTTCCTGATCATTTATTAAAGAGTCTTAGCTTCCAATTTAATTTTATATTTGTAGAATGTAGGAAACCCACTTAGGAAAATTTGTATTTTCACATTCTCCTTTTCAATATATTTCATATATCACAACAACTCCATAAGCTTCCTCTCATATTCATCCATAGTCATATTTTCAAGCCCGATTTTGAAAAGTTCTTGTATCTTCTTGTCAATTTATTTCTTAGAAAGGTACTTACACTAGAAATAATACTGGAAATTATAAGAAATTCTCCTCTCACCAATGTGCTTAACTTTCATAATAATCCCACCAATTAGAAGCTTTCCCATGCAAGTTTTATTTAGTGATTCTAGTTTATAGAATGGATAAGTAGTTATGCACTTGAAATAACTTCCTTATTCTTGACAATGAAGCTCCAACATCCTCATACATCTTGTTTTTGCATTCAAAGCTTGGTTTTTTTTATCCTTCTAAGCATTCCTTGGAATTATTTTTGTCCATAACTTCTCCTTTAATCTCTAAATGGATACACTTCTCAGTTTATCTATGCTTCTTCATATGCATATGACTTACGCACTAAATTTTTTTGTGAATAATGATGCCTTGAATTTATAGTAGCACTTCATGAACAATGATATCTTCCATGGTTTTCAGTAATTTTATGGATTGTGTCTCCTTCCTCATACCTTGAGCATTATCCATTCTTCATTTTATTTTTCAAATGATTTAAGATTTGCAGTAATTGAGTTCCTAGTTGTTTTTTCTCCTCTTAAGCTTTCAACATCGTTTCATTGCTATCTCCACACCTCCATCTTCGGACTCTTTATAGTTATTACTAGCACTAATGACTTCAATAAATTTCCACTTTGATTAGATAATGTCTCTTCTATGTTGATATTGAGGGTTTTGACTTCTTCTTTTTGGATGGTGGGTCTTTGCTTATCTTCAATGTCTTCTAGTAAATAATACTCTTCAATTATGTTGTTTAGTTTCCTTTATTGTAGCTTTGACTCTAAAATAAGTGTCCATACCAATAAACTACTAGATACATATCAATTCCAAAGCTATAATATTATCTTTCAATTATTTGCAGCAATGCATTTCATCAATTTGATGAAACCAAGGCTATAGGTCTCCTCTTCTTCTCAAGTTATGAAGAAATCTAAAGAAATTCTCAAAGGTTTTATCCATCTAAACTATTCCCCTTTGAATTAACCTTCTAATTAACACATCAATTCCCAAATTGGGCTTCTAAACTTGGAATTTTGTCTCTATACATTCATATCTTTTCATGTACAATTTTCCATACACTACAAATGATTTTTTCCAAAAAATTCACAAAGTTAAATTTTAAAATTAGGCATCTCTTAATTTATGCCTCTATTAGCTACCCAAATACTCTAGAAACATTCCAATTGGGTATCCAAAATACTCAGATGAATCTTTTCAACTTCAAAAATTGTTTTCCCCAATACTTTGCATGGAGAAATTTTGTAAAACTCTTGTCACAAACTATGATTGCTTCATGCAACTAATTTTTGGACCTTAAAACTCTAATGATATAACCAATAGCTTTGATACCGTTCCATAACACTCAATATCCTCAATGCACTTTGAGGATATGGTGTACTTCTTCTTGTCACCCAAATTTGAAACACTTCACTAAGGAACTAAATTTAATGTTTTGTTATTAACTATTTACTATTAGTAGGCATGCCATCAAAAATATATGGAACTTTAAAATATCCATTTCATTATCATGAAGCCATAGATACTAAAAGTAGGATAACATAGGTAGTTGAAGTAAGAAAAAAAAAATTAATTCAACCATGATACAACTATAAAAATTTAGTATTAAATTCAACATAATTCACACATACAACTAAGATTTTTTTATGGGAACTATTCATTGATTGGTTGTAGATCAGGGACATTCCATTGAACCATAGTTTCTCTATTCAACTAATTCTCTTCGTAATAGAGGCCACTCTTTAGCTGAAGCTATGAATTCATAAGGGGCATGTTCTCTTCCTATGGATAGCTCTAATTTCTCTTCTCATATCTCAATACTCAAGTTAATAGTCACCTACAATAACTCCCAATTACATCCCTCTTCTTCATTAGTATATACAACCTAAGGAATGGGATCTCATACTCTACTCAGTAGTCCTCAGGCTATTCCACTTCCCTCTAGGGTTCTAGCACAAGTTGGCTAGGAAATCTCACTCCTAGAAATCTAGGGAATTATCAACTATATATAAATTTTGTCAATTACAACCAATAAAACTTTTTACATCCACAATTATCCATAAATTCATGGTTGTAGCTTCACATTTCACATTTAATATACATAATAGGTCGTTCTAGGGAAATTCCATAATTTTCTATTTGAAGAACAATGTGAAGGTGAATTTCTAGTTTTTTCCAATTTTGAATCTTTGGTGACTAAAAAATAGTCTCTCCTTAAACTTCTCCCACCCCCAAACATTAAAAATGAAACACCAACATAATTCACTTGCATGGTAAATACATACTTTAATTACATGTTATGAATGGGCCATGTATCACCTTCATGAATTAATTCCCTTCTAAGTCTTAGTTAAATGAAAAATCATAATTAGCTAACAATTAAAGACACAATTAAATTTTTACAAGAATTTGGGTTAGCTCGCTTACTATGGTACATTCCTTAGCCTACTAAACCCCTTTTATTTCCCCTATTATAGAGCCACAAATCCCCTTGTGTTGTCCTCTTTTGCAACCGTGACATACTATTATTAATATTCAATGTTCAATTTCAAATTACATTGTTTGGCTTATAATCATTCATGTATATATACAACACTAAACCAGGGATGGATCAAAACTAGGATATTATATTAGGTATTATGGATGGGTCTTAAGTCATTCATGATTCTCAAGGGAGAGAAACAAAAGCCTCTAACCCTAATTTTTTTTTCTTTAGCTCAAGAACCATAAAAAAGTCCTTAAAAAACCACATATGACCTCTAAGGGTATCATTTCATTTTATGTGATATGGTTCCATGACTAGGTTAGTTGTGAACCAGGAATGGGCCTTAAGGTCTAACCAAATCTTAGGGGAGGATGCCAAGGACTTTGTTCCCTAAATGGCATTTATTAAGGTCAAATACCATGAAAAACATGTATAATCAATCAAACCTTCATTCTCTTTGGGATTTTTCTGCCATTAGTGGTTTACAAGGGGCCCTTGTGATATTTTCAATAGGATCAATGGATCTTTAGGTCTTGAAATGGTTAGGGAAGGATACAAAGGACCTTATGGATTTAAAAAATCTTCTTTAGCTCAAGAGTCATTCAAAATGCATCATAACACCACATAAGACTTTTATATTAGATGTTTAGCCTCTAATAAATATATCACCACCATTAATGGTTTTGGGTAGTCATGATGAATCTAGGGGCCTAGACCAAAAAGGAAAATAAGGCCACTACACAAGAACATGAAGTATCTTATGTGAATCAAGTGTTATGAACAAGGCCTCCAACTATCACACATGCTCCTCTTTCACCTCTAAATGGTATTAAAAGGACCATTGTGTGGCCTTGCTTAAAGTGATGGATCTAGGGAGCTCGAGAGGATAATAGGTAGTATGCTCATATGCTCTCAAAAGAAGGTTTTATTGCTAAAAATTTATTTTGAAACATTTTTGGGTGAGGGACTTTTACATAAATAATGCATTCCTATATTTTTTTATAAAAAAAGGTGGAAAAGTCTCTTTTCCACCACATGTTAGATGAGTTTCATACTTTGCATTTAGTGTTGGATTGATGAGCCTGGTTGTTTAGGTTACACTAAAAAAAAAAAAAAAAACTCATTTTCTAGCTCCATATTGTTATCATTGCTTTCAATGAAATTTTAAATGTGATCGACATATTCATTTTTATGTAATTTCACATATTTATATACCTCTATTTATAGATTCTATAATATGTATAATCAAGAAGCTCCCTATATATACCACAATTCTATAATACACACATTTTTGTTTCACAAAAATAGAATTGATAGATTAGACCCTAAAATTTGGTCTTCACAGTGGCCTCATAATATTAGTGCCTCAATGACTTTATTAATTTAGAAAAATATAAAACTAACATTAAAAAATGTTAAAAAGTATGGAGGCATAAGAATTGTTATCCATAAGTGTGAAAATTTGTTTCAAGAAATATTATCATTAAGTACTAAACTAACATATTATGGAAATCACAAGCACTATATTTTAGAGGGAAAGTAACATACTATTGTTAGAACAACATGCTTTTTTTAGCATTATATTATTTTTCCATAAATATTTTTTATAAAAAAATTAAGCCAATTTGATTTCCTAGATGTTTGATCTATCTTAGAACATATTCTAATAAATTATGCATGTACCTCAAATAATTTCTCCTAATTCACAAATTAATATTTTTCTAGATTACCATTGCAATTAATGTGTTATGAGAAGGAAACTTTTTCTTACACCAACTCTCATTCAATCATATATAACAGTCACACAATCAACTTAACATAATTTCCAATAAACAATATATGTTCAACTAACATTCATAATGGAAATCATTCTCAATTCATGCTTCTGTATGAGAAATGTTCTAATGCAACAATCCTTATTTCATTATTTTTTCCTTAAAGTCGAGCTATCAACATATAGCCAACACATTATAACCTCTCATTACAACTTGGGAATGAAATCCTCTATATACAAATAATTTAAACCAACTCCATGTCCAAAAACATCATATATCATATTATGAAGGTACATACAAGAACTATGTACAAGTCAACTTCATTCTTTTCAATTAAAGCCACAATCACCACAACAAACATCAAAAACTCCAAACATGCACATGAACAATTAAGAAAAACTTCAAAACCACACTTCAAGAAACTATCCACATTCGTTTCATTACATCTAACAACACAATCTACATCAACATATATATCTCTACCTCAATAACACAAGATACATGAACATAAATTCTCATTGAATATCTTAAATACTCAAATTCTCAACCCTACAAAACAAAGGTAATTACAAACTAGTTTTTTCAACAAAATTTAACATTATTTATCAAGGTACATCATACATGTCTTTTTCTTTGGCCTTTCACTTCCTCAATGCCAAGGATTTTAGTTTTAATATTTATGGCTTATAACTTTATTTTTTCTTTGGCATTTCACTTAGCCAATATTAGACACAATTTTGATTTTGATATTTATAACTTATAAATGTACTTTTTACTTTTCACAATAGAATGTCTTGCAAAATGGATATCAATAAAAAGCCATTAAAGTAACCGTATAATCCACCAAAAAAGTTTAATACCAAGGATTTTGGTTTTAATATTTATGGCTTATAACTTTATTTTTTCTTTGGCATTTCACTTAACCAATATTAAACACAATTTTGATTTTGATATTTATAATTTATAAATTTACTTTGTACTTTTCACCATCAAATGTTTTAATCTACCAGAAAAAATTACAAATTTCTCATTTTACATAAACTCCAATTACACTTCAAAAAAAATCCAACCAACATCCACACATAACTAATACCCATAGCCTCAACCAAACCCCCCACAACTTCCAATGGGTAGTATGCTACCCTTTATGAAAAATCGCATACACAAATATCTCATAGGAGGTATGCCACCTAAATTATAAAATGACTTTTTTTCTTTTCTAGACAAATATGCAGTGTTTAAAGGAGGCCTCAGGTTGGTTTTAAAATATTTGAATCACCTAGTTTTATTCTCCTAATAGAAGGGTTGTGGGAGGCTTCCATCTGCGTAAGACTCCCTTTTTACCTTTGGAATATTCAAATGATTGTGGCGTCTTAGGTGAGAAATTGGAATGTGGTGTTATTCATGCACGGCCCAAATATTATTTTCTATCAGTGCTGTCGGTAAAGAAAAGCCAATTATAAATTGATTTTATATTATTATTTTCTATTAGTGCGGTTGGAAAGGAGGAGATAATTAGAAATTGATTTCTTATGAATAGGAGTGCGTGACCCCAGGTACAGATGAAACCATGCAAATTCATTTAATATTGAAAAACCAGAGCCCAATGAATCCCAGCAATGGTAATCGAATTGAAAACCCTCACCCAACCTTCAAGGGAGAGAAGGAATCATATCCACCCAACCTTCAAGGGAGAGAAAGGAATCATATCCTCGCCCTCACGTAAGGAAATTGCAGCTAAATATCCTCTAATTGCTTTACAGTGGTAAATCTCAATCGAGATCGAAGAAGAAAAATAAAATTAAAAAAAAAGTGAAGATGTGATGGAATTTAGGTTAGCCAAATAAAAAACCATTCGTAAAAAATGGTGCTAGTAATATGATGATAATAATAATTTAATTTTGTTTAAAAAATTAGCTTAATTAATAATCAAAATAATATATATATAACTCTTCTGGAATGAAATCCCAATAAAACTGCCACTGTATCAAAGAAACACCGGACAGTCATTAAAAAGCTCTCAAAAGAATAATATTTTAAAACATGAAATCATTTAGACTACATTCAGAGAATGACAATAAAACTGTGAACGAACCAGCAAACCAGGTATAAAGAAAAGAGAATAATGATAAAACAACAAAAAAAGGACATCTCTGGAAATTAGCGGAGGACATTTTTCTAGGCGAGGCAGAACTTTATTAGTCGATGAATCAAAACCCTATAAAATGTATTTATTCCTTGAAACCATAAGTCCTGGAAAGGGATAGTAAGATATAAAATTCAACAAATATTACAGGAAAAGACAAAGCTCATTGGAACAGGAAAATGGAACGAAACAAGTCTTCAGGGAGGTACACAATATTTTCAGAAAAATCAGAATGAGTTATTCTAAAGTAACAGGAGAGGAAGAGACAATTACGTTCCTCCAAGACGTAAAATTCAAAGAGCGAGTTTCCCAAGAAACCCTAAAATCAACATGGAACCTGCTAGAAAGGGAAATGATGCACCCGGGCGAGCAGGAGGTGTTAAAAAACCCTAGAAAATTACATGTAACCCGAGGAGTGCCAGGATGTCTGTTGAAGTTCCAAGAAGTCTGATAGAAAACAAGGTAAGTATAAAATAATATATGAGTTTGAAACTGTTGTCGAAACCTGGTTCGGGACATTGGAATCGATTGTGGCAGAAAAGGCTGACCCGAGGTTTTCGATGCGACATCTGCCGAGGCAACGACATCGCCGTAGGTCCAGTGCCAGAGAGAAATAGAATGGAAATATGGTTAAAATAAAGGGTATAAATTTGACTGTGCCAGTCCATTAATTTTTTTAATGGATTTCTTGTTACTATGGTCATAGACTGATTTTCTTCCATATATATTCTTATTTTATCTCTCATATATATACATGAGAAATTTTTATCAAAAATTTACATTGGGTGTTTTTATCAAAAAAATTTGTATAATTTTTTAGAATGGATTTTTTTATTAATATGTTTGATAGCTTTTATATATATATATATATATATATATATATATATATTTAAAATTTTAATTTTTAAGGTTTGGTAGATCATATTGATTTGAGTGGACTCCAATTATTATTATAATATTTTAAAATAGATTTTATTTCTTTAAATATTTTTTTCACCTAAATTATAAAATAAATAAGTGTATCTTGCAGTGCAGTGTTTCCTCTTATGTAAAATGTAGAGAATTTTTATGGGTGAATGTGATCATATAACTTAGTTATATTAAGTGCATGATTTATGCACCACAACTTTGGTGGAGGTTGAATCAAATTACTAATATTCTATTGGTAAATAATAACATATTTTTATGAAAAAAATGGTGGACAGCCATTAGATAATTAAACAATAAAAAAATATTATGATTAATAAAAGATATTAAAAGAAAAAGGTGAAGAAAAATTGTTTTTAGCAAGTATACAACAATTAATAGAAAGTAATTAAAAAATGGTTATAGTTTAATAAATATTTATTGTTAAAAATAATTATGATAATGAATGAAAAGAAAATATTAATTATGGAAAAATCCATATATTTGATATTTTAGAAAGAAAATATTAATTATAGAAAAATCTATATATTTGAATTTTTTTTGGATAATTAATTTATGATTGACCATTAATTTTCTTTTAAAAGTTTTGTAAACAATTTTTCATTGCCAAAAAAATAATTTTAAAACACATAAAATTAGTCATTGATGAATCAAAAATTATAAATACAAATTTTAAAAATTCAAAAAAAAAAATCTATGTTTTTTTTCAAATTAATTAAAAGTCAAAACATTTTAACCCAAACTAATTACAATATATTCTACTTTCACAAATATACTAAATTAATATATTAGCAAATATAATAAATTTATTAAAAGTCAAGTAGATAAATAAATTTATCAATGGAGTCTTCGTTAAATGTTGATGAGACGGGTGGTTATGTTCAATTCTCTTCCTCGATTGAGATGATGTATCTGGACATGTTGATAAAAATGAAATAAAAAATAAAAAATAAAAAATACTACCAAACTTAAAAAAAAAACAAATAAATAAATTTATTTTACAAAATTTAGACCCAAACACCATTTCACTGAATATGAACCCAAAAAACTACATTGGCCTCTTAGCTTCCCTACAAAAGCCATTTTACACTTTCAATTAACTGTATTGAATGAGCTGATGCTGAAGATGCTCAAAGCACTGCAAGTTAAGAAAATCACGCATCGCAGAGAACTCATTGAGACGTTCATGCTTCTATTATAAGGACAATTCTCTAATACTTTTGTATAGATAGATGCCCAACGATAGAAAGGTTGCCTCGCAAATTTTCTCAAAAATAAAGAATGGGATCGGGTGGTTAGATTTCAAATTATTGGATAGTAGTGCAGGGTGCCTACTATGTTTATCATTACTTTGTTATTTATTTGTTTTAAGTGTGGTGAATGGTTGGTTGGTTGGTTGGTTTATTTATTTATTAGGTAGGTTGTGTTTAATATATATTTTTAATTTTTATGTAGATAGATATTTTTCTTTTTTTAAGTTATAGTTTGTTATGGTGATAGACATGTTTATTTTAAATAGATTTTCTAGAATTTTAATTTAATTATTAGTAATTATTAAATGGATAGTGGAGATTTAACTTTCATGGAATATACCAAAATATTCATAATAGTATACATAAATCACGGGTTAAGATTTCACTCCAAGTTAGTTATGTTCATTTAATTAATTTATCTCTAATTAATTAACTAAAGAAAATTTCAAATGTCATGTCTCCAATTAAATATTTTGACAAGGAAATTCCAAATTTTGCAATTTTGAGGATTAATACATATTTAGATAAATAAAATTAGGATAAATAAGTTGTGGAGATATTAAATAAAATTTGGAGAAAATACAATGGTTGGGACATAGGAAAAGAAGAAAAATTTAAATTGAAGATAAGTTGTGGAGATCACCAAAATGGAAATTGAACCATCGGAAAAATTAAACCATGGTATCAAAGCATAGTGTGAGAGAAATCGAACCATGGTATGAGAAAGGGAAATGAACCATAATAAGCAGACTAGAGCCTCATTTTAATATTCTGTTTTGGAATTTAATTTTTGATTTGGAGTGTTTGCTTGAGCTGATGAGCCAAGTCAACTAGTGTTGCTTAGCACAGGGATTTCCAACCGGAAAATCCCATCTCTCTTTCGATGAACCTAGTGTGTCACCCTAGGAGATAACTTTGGAATTGATTGGATATTTCTTTTCCTAAATTTTGTGAGTCATTTCATCTGTGCAACAGGTGGGATGATTTTTTCACGAGGACGTAATAGCAAAAATAAAGTTGCTTGAAGGAGGAAATTGTCGAGGAAATTTTCCTCAAGAATTTGCAGGAATTTCTGTTGGAGTACGAATTTCCTTATGGATTTTGAGAGCTTGATACAGTTACATTTGTGTGGGTCGAATCCTTCTTCCTTAGGGCCTATGCTGAGGTTTTTCTGGACTGTTTTATTGAGCAATTGCCAAGCAGATTGTGCCAGAAATAGATACAACCTCACTCTACTACTCCTCAAGTTATTTTCTCAGTGATTTCTTAGTTATTTGGTGGAGGATTTTGGGTGGAGCAGTTGTAGTTTTTATGGTGGGATGCAGAGTTAGATAATGGGGAAATTCATATAATTTTGGGTAATTTCGAGAGGTTGGAAATAGCCCAAAGTATTTCTAGGTTTTTTTGGTATGAGGTTGAGGAGCATTGTCCAGATTTTATAGAATTTTCTTATAGCATTGCAAATTTCTCGTTTAGCTAGGATTTTTGCACTATTTTGGGCATTCTGATTTAGTTGGAAATAGCTCAAAATATTTCTAGGTTTTATTGGTTGGGGTGTGAGGAGCCTCTGTCCAATTTTTAGAATTTTTGGAGCAGATTTGAGGCCTCAAATATCAGTTTGCCTCCAACATCAACAACATATAATTTTTGGGCAGAACAAGCAACCAATTAGCCTATTTTAGCGTGGATTTTCCCTTATTCTCACTTGGGTTTTGCATGTTTGCTTTAGCAAGCCCAGATGCACTCATTCCACTACATTTTGTACTCGAATTATCATTGGATATTGAATAAAATGGCTCAACTTTATTTCCTTATTTCCCTGGTGTATTGATTTGTGTTTACAAGGTGGACTTTTAATTGTTGTTGCTAGTTCATAATTTGGTATTTACTATTAATTTTCCAATTAGGAACATTAATGTGGCATCCGAGCATGATCTTGGCCATATGTGGGGAAGCTAAAAAGAACATGGAGGTGTTAGACATGCATGCATAGTGATCGGTGAAGTTATATACATTCTAATGACATAAAAATGGAAGAGTACATAGGGGATCATGGAGGAGTTGGTGAGGAAAAACCAAACGATTCTAGGGATGATGAAACAAATGGTGAGAATGAAAATACATAACCAACAAAGAATCCATGCACATGCATGCCAATTCCAATAGAACATCACCCACACCCATGGCCAGCCTAGTCGACCTACCATGCCTTAGTTTCTAGATGAACCAGATAAGGGGAGGAAGCCAGAAACCTTTGTATATTTGATGAGGTCCTTTGTAGATAAGAATGATGAGTATGAGTCGTTAAACCCCAGGATCATGAGGGATCTCTCATTTGAGGAGCATAGATCAGGAGAAAGATCACCATATTGGAGCATGAAGGGAAAGGCCCACTATATGGAGTGATTCCAGACATCGAGCTTGAGGAGGAGAGTGTGCATGAGACAATCAACCCTAGTGGTTGT
Organism: Pinus albicaulis; assembly: GCA_034641835.2. Taxonomy (NCBI): domain Eukaryota; kingdom Viridiplantae; phylum Streptophyta; class Pinopsida; order Pinales; family Pinaceae; genus Pinus; species Pinus albicaulis. The sequence goes on from CM076573.1 coordinate 955,366,227, forward strand.
GAGGAGGAAAAATATCGGCCTAGCAGGACTCTAAAGTCACCACCATTGCATAGCCTAGTGATGCTGCATGTTGATCCATTGGAAGTGAGAGTATAACATGCCCTTGTCAAGCCATCCATTGATGAGGTTTCAGTAGGCACAGAGGTATCGAGAGCTATGTCTGTGTTTCCAAATGACAACCACTTACAACAGTATGGAGGGCACATGGAGGGTCATGAGCTAGATGAGATATTTTTGGAGGGGAAGTTTGTGACTCATGTTGAGCCCATGGTGGAGGAAGAAGAACATTCATATTATGGTCCAACCATCGATGTAGAGTAGACAAATGCACAGGTTATTATCTGAGTTGTAGTACCTCCAAACAGTAGATCTCTCAGTAGATCTCTTTAGGCCTATATATATGGGGCTTGCAACATCGTACCGTTACCTCTCCACAATAGAGAGAGAGAGAGAGAGAGAGTTACCTAGAGATTTCACATGCATTGATCGGCCCGATGGGACGAGGCGACATGATTTGCACAGGGCGCAACATTCACAGGTTGGATTTGTTACGTGTACAGGTGCACATGCATTTGATCTATCCCTTGAGGTTGGATGGCGAGAGATTCTGAGTTGGTACCCAATGGAGTGGGCTATATTTATGGAGATGGTGGTAGCTAGGAGTGAAGCTCAGTAGGAGATTCTAGACATTGGGGATGCTAGAGGCTCGAGTTGGAATTTGGATCTAGGAGGGGATTCCTACCATATACTCGAGATGTAGGAGGATGGTTGTTGGGATCCAGGTGGGATTCCCCACCGCATCATGGATGTCGTTTTTGAGAGCATTGGCGGTGTCACGGATTCAGTGACTAAGCATCCAAACACTTTCATATCTCCATCAACATTAGTGATGGGTTAGGTTGATAAGGGAGCAGGTAGACTCTACGATTTGTTTAGGCATGTTGGTTATGCATAGAGTCAGAAGATGATCAACATAATTTTGCAGGAGTTTGTCAGAGGAGGTAGCATTAGAAAGCCACCAGATAGTGCCTTGTATGGGGTCGCGGGTCCTCCCTATCTATGTGGGGCACAATAGTCATGGACGAGCAGCACAGTGGTGGCATAACCACTAGTACATAGGGTGATTCACCTCATCATGTATCTCAAGGAGGTTTTAGAGTCGATGCCCATACAACATAGGGTATGGTGATGCAATAGTGGACGTGGTGATATCGGTACGGTGCAGGATGACGCGTACTATCTCAAATTTAGATCATGGCATTTAGTGGTATGTAGGATCATGCAGCATTAAGAAGTAGTTTGTAGGTGAGCATGTAGATGCATGGTGGTGTGTTGTGGTGCATGGATTTGCACCATGGAGTGGGAAGCGTGAATTACACCACATCGAGTTTGTTATTGGAGTGAGAGATGCATTGACACATATGGGATATCATATGGTACTTGGTGATACAACAGTGAGTGTTGGTATCCAGTGGTGCACGAAGTTGTGCCTCAGATTTCAATGTTATGTAGAGTAGTGTGGGGGTGTGTGTTTATGTACAACATAGCATGATGATGCACAATAGGTTGTTGGAGTGTTTCCACCAAAGAGATATCCTGATGAGGACTTTAAGCACACCATTAGGTTTGGTACACCCATATTTGGAGAACAATTTGATCATAGGGTTGGTCATGAGATTCCATGTATCACTCTTCAGCATTGCACACTTACACAGGGGACTTGGTTATCGTCTCTTGATGCTATCATCATGAGCAACATGGCACAAGAATCTCATTTGAGACATTTGGATAGGACATGGTGCATTAGGAGAGAGGATTTCCAGCTATAGAATGTGGTGAGGGTGCGAGTTGGCAGGTGCAGGCTTAGGGATGGTCTGATCTGTTGCAAGGGTGCCACGTGCTCCACCCTTAATCCCATATTTATGGAGATGCATGACACATGTTGGGTGAGACATTAGAAGATGTCTCAGGAGAATATACATCAGTTGTTGGATTCATCTTGCAGGCAGATGTTTAGACTCCAAGTAGTTTTGGGTGGCACCTTCAAGAAACAGGATAGAAGATCTCACATTGTGGCATGGCAAGCGCATGGCAGTCTTGCACACACTAGACTGATTCAAGATGTATGGAGTAAATATAATGATTTCATGTAGGGACTCTAGATGTGGTACAAGTTGGTGCCAATGGTTGTTAGTACTATGCCACAACCAATGTGGCTATGGGATCTAAGGATTTAGTTGGATGGTTAGTAAATCTATTTTGTGACGAGAGGGATCAAGGTAGAGAGTGACACAAATCACTCTTGGTTTGATATATAGCATAGCACCAAGGCCTTAGTGAGATGGAAATGTCAGTTTTCCTTGTTATTGCTTTGGACTGATATTGGCAGTAGATGGGTACACATTGATATCGTGGATATGTGAGGGAAATATGAGCTTGGCCTTCACAGATTTTTCGCCAGCAGGTTCCAAGAGACGAAGATACAATCTACCCACGATGGGAAATTTTTCATAGTCAGAGTGGGGCAACGTCAACATGATGGAACCCTCTTGAGACTGACATTGGATTTAGGAATCACAAGATTTTTTGGTTCAACTACCCTTAGGGGTGATCTACTTCCTACAAAGGGAGATCATTTAGATATTCCATTGGGTTTTAGTGGTTTACTGTTGGCACGGGGGACTTCACTAGCATGGTTGGATGATCAATAGGGGGAGATGTGGGGACCTCACGCGAGAGAGAATTCATCTCCAAAGGGGTTGGATTGTATCTTTAGGATCCTACTCCTTATGTGCATGACATTGAATACTTAGTAGGGCAGCTTCACGATGCGTTTCTCAGGATAATGTGTTATCGCGATGCTTTACTTATTGATATTATGTAGAGGGATTCTAGTACCTATATCTAGTTGGACATCGAGTGGAGAAAGGTGTGCTTCACATTGATCATGATGGCTTGGGATCATAGTATCAAGGGATTCCTTCATGTTGGGATAGTGTTGAGATTGGGGATGACTCAATGGTAAATTTGGGACCTTGGTATTATTGGTGGATTGTACTGGTGATCAATAGTTAGAGAGGATACTTGTTGATTAATTGCTTGAGGAGAAGCAATTTTTCGATGGGATGACTGTCATGTCCCCAATTAAAAATTTTAACAAGAAAATTCCCAAATTTTCAATTTGGTGATTAATATGTATTTATATAAATAAAATTAGGAGAAATGACTTGTGGAGATATTAAATAAATTTTGGAGAAAAGGAAATGGTTGGGACTTAGGAAAAGAAGAAAAAGTTAAAGTGAAGATAAGTTGTGGATATTACCAAAATAGAAATCAAACCATGGCATCAAATAATAGTGTGAGAGAAATTGGACCACGGTATGAGGAATGGAAAGCAATAATAAAACGAAGCCTAATATTCTATTTTGGAATTTAATTTATGATTTAGAGTGTTTGTTTGAGTTATTGAGTCAAGTCAACTAGTGTTGTTTAGGATAGGGATTTCCAAATGAAAAATATCAACTCTCTTTTCGTGAACCTAGAGTGTCACCCTAGGACAAAAATTTGAAAATGATTGGATATAAAATTTCCAAAATTTTGTGAGTCATTTCATCTATGCAATAGGTGGGATAATTTTTTTAAGAGGATGTAGTATTAGAAATAGAGTTTATTGGAGGAGGAAATTGTCAGGGAAATTTCCCTCAAGTATTTGTAGGAATTTGGATTAAAGGAGGAAAAATTTCCTTGTCGAGTTTTAGAGCCTGATATTGTTACATTTATGTGGGTTGAATCCTTCTTCCTAAGGGCCTTTACTAGGGTTTTTGTTGACCATTTTATTGATCAATTTTCAAGCAACTTGTGTCGGAAATAACCAGAACCACACTGTAATATTTCCCAAGTTATTTTCTCAGTGATTTATCAGGTATTTGGTGGAGGATTTTAGGTGGATTTGTTGTAGTGTTTCTGGTGGGACGTAGAGTTGGACAATGGGTTAATTCATATCATTTTGGGTAATTCCTAGATGAAGCAATTAGCCCAAACTCTTTATGGGTTTTTCTGGTCTGAGGTTGGGGACCATTGTCCTAATTTTGTATAATTTTATGGGAATTATTTAGGCCAAAATCAAACATTTTATAGCAGGGTAAATTGTTGGTTTATCTGGGATTTTCGCACTATTTTGGGAATTATGGGTCAATTGGAACTAGATCAAAATATTTCTGGGTTTTATTAGTTTCGGTGTGAGGAGATTCTCTATAATGTTTCAGAATTTTTGGAGCAGATTTGAGGCCTCAAATAATAATTTTCCAACAGCAACGACAACAAAAAAATCTGGGTAGAACATGCAGCGAGTGCGCCTATTTCAGCGTGGCGTTTCCCTCATTCTCACTTGGGTTTTGCATGTTTTCTTTAACAAGCCTGGGTGCACTCATTCCACTACATTTTGTACTCAAATTATCATTGTATATTCAATAAAATGGCTCAACATTGTTACCTTATTTCCTTGGTCTATTGATTTGTGTTTACAAGGTGGATTTTTAATTAATGTTGCTAGTTCATAATTTGGTATTTACTGTTAATTTTCCGATTAGGAGCATTACAAAAAATCAACATGTGTCATATTTTTTATGTGGTATTGATAAGACATGGTATTGTGACAAAATATATTTACAAGTTAAGAATCTCCATGGTTAAGAAGATCGTTTACCTCATATAATAGTTATTTTAATAATAATAATAAGTAGTAGTAGTTAAATGAAGTTATATTTAATTAATATTTATTATTTCTTTAATGGTTAATATGAGATGTACCATGGGGTAAGTGTTTTGATGTTTATCATGGATTCATGCCTCTTTGCATTTACCATCCATTTATATGGTTATGCTAAATTTACCGTCAAGTTTCAATATTATTTACTATGAACATTAAAGAAATATATGGAAACTTTGAAAATAAAATAGAAATATTTATTTAACCCATATAAAAAGCCATCTTCTACTATTTATTTTTGACGAAAAAAATACACTTCAATCTAATTATCTTTCCTTATAGGTTGGCCTTTTATATAGCACATTGGTAACTGATGGGTGTTGACATGTGTTGTACATACATGAGTCTTAAGCTTAAGACATCAGGCTTCATAGTCTCATTCTCTATAAATAAAACTATATTCACTATAAATAATCCTTCATTCACTTCTTTTAATTATAATTTCACTGTCTACTCTTACAAATTTGGTTTTCTTTTAGATTTTGCTTATAAAGAAGGAAGAGTAGGGAATCTAACAAAATACTTCAAAAAATTTTTTCCTAGAATCAAGTAAAAAACACAAGATTATTTTTTAACATATTATTTTATAGAGTTATTACAGAGGGGGAAAGAGAATAAAAACCTTTGCTTCTCACTTTTCTTGAGCCTTTCTCATCTTTCTAGAGAATTTTATTCTAAAAAGAGACAATTGAAGAGGAGCTCAATTCTCATGGAGTAGTATTCATGTTTGATTCATATTGAGCTCTATAGTTGGTAGCAAAAACATCTTAAGCAAGGAAATGTGAACAATTTTAACTCAATCAAAATGTGTAAGAGGTAAACTGATTCTATGTAAATAAATAAAAGTCCATTCAATATAAATATAAATTCGTTCAATTCCTTTAGTTATAATTTAATTACATTTTTATTCATAATAAGAAAGGGAAGGGAATATAATAAAACACTTCAAATATTTTTTTATGTGAATCATGGAAAAAACACCAGAATTATTTTCAACAATATTAATCTCTAGAGCTACAATCATGAACAATATCATATAACCATAATGTAACACTAATGAAAATAAATCCAAAAACCTTTCATACATTCTCAATTATAGAATTGAATGATATAATGCAAACATATGCAACAATTACCCTTTTCTTCATACACACATGTATCTACAATAAGACCAAAATGTTTTTGTCCAAAATTCATAGCAGTGTTAATATATATGAAATTCCCTAAATTCCAAGCCAATAATTCTAATTTTTGTCCCAAAAATTGCATTGTGGATCATCTCAATGCATAATTCAATAACATCTATATTTAGAATAACATGGTCTAGCCAAACCAATTTTTTACTCATCACAAAGGAAAAATTCATTGTCATTATTGTCTATGCGATCTTCCTCTTCCTATTTCCCTCCCATGTGTTATACCATGATATACGTATTAAAATATTCTAAAACATAAAAAAAACGAAAGAATAATAAAAATATAATAAATATCACATGTTTAAGAATAATTAGCATACATTCTCACCTAAAATTCTATCAACCTTGTACTTATGTAGCTAATAGGTGTTGTAGCTAATCAAAGATTTAGTTTTCACTACAGTAGTACAACCAAATAAATATATACATGACATTTATGCCTAAATCTTACAATTTAAGTAAACAAAAAAATAAATCTAGTAACTAAGTAAACAATTGCACAAGAATTTTGATTATATTTTTGGATGGCTCATGTCACGACATTTCACAATTTGATAAAATCCTAAAGATTTTATGCAGAGCGACAAGCATGGCTCCTAATACCAGCAAATCCACCATTATCCTGACTAGATGCTTGGCACACGAACAGGGGCTTGCAATTCAGATTTTCCCCTTTGTGCACAATTACATTGGGGAAGGTTTAAAATATCTTGGTTTCCAACTTAAACCAAATGACTATCATATTAAGGATTGGAATTGGCTGATTGCCAAAGTAGAGCGTAGGATTAATATTTGGCATCATCGATGGCTCTTGTGGGCAGGTCTACTGGTATTAATCAAATCTGTCCTGGAAGCCATTCCCGTCTACTGGATGTCCCTTGCTTGGCTCCCCAAAGGTGTCACCAACCACATCCAGCAGATTTGCAGACAATTTCTCTGGAGGAATTCTATTAGCGAGCATACATTTGCTTGGGTGGCTAGGGACCATATCAGCAGGCCAAAGGATTGGGGTGGTTGGGATATTAAGGACCTATCCATATTTTCCACCGTCCTGGCTACAAAATTGGGTTGGCACCTTATATCCAGTCATAGCTTGTGGAAGGAGGTTACAACCTCTAAATACATCGCTCCCTGGACTACTTTGGATTGGATCCATGGCACTATTCAACTCAGTCTGAGATCCTCAATTATCTGGAAGGCCATCACAAATTCTATGCACCTTATCCAGCAAGGACTGACATGTCACATCGAATCTGGTACTATGGTCTGATTGGGTGAGGACTCATGGCCAGGCAGTGGTAGGCATTATAAACTACCACAAACATCATACATCACCTTGCCCAAGCTGAATACCACTATCTATCTCAGGTGGCAGATCCATTGTGGACCAACTGGCATGCACAAGGCTGGATATCAGCATAGGATCTTTGGTTACCCATTGAGGGTCATCCCTACTGGGACTGTTACATCAGGGCTATAAATGCATCTCACATTCGACTATCAGACTAGGAGGATGACCTTTTGTGGGCTCTCTCACCCAACAATAAATACTCCCTGAAGACTGGATATGTCACTCTATGTGCACCCAAGGAACCTCCTAATAAAATTTGGTGGTGGCACTCGATCTGGAAGCTGCATGCACCTCACAAATCTCGACTAATTATGTTGTGCATTCTCCATAACTATGTCCCTACAATAGACAATCTTCACATACGAGCTTTCCAAGGTCCATCCAAATGGTGTTTATGTTTCTCACATGAAGAATATGTTCAACATCTCTTCCTGGAATGCCCATTGATCAGGGGTTTCTGGCATTCAGTTACTCACGCGATGGCCTTTTCATTCACTTGGCATGGCTCGTCTATTTCTGAGGCCTGCTCTACGTGGTGGCATGCTGCCACCTGCAAAAAACTTTGGAACCTCCCACTGCTGATTGCGTGGGGCATCTGGACCTGTCGGAACCGCTTCACCTTTGATGGTTTGCAGGCAATCTGGGACCACATTGTTTCTACTACCATCTCCACTTACAGTCTCATTCCGGATGAGGATCTACCCACCCGCAAAAAGGTTATTACCCTTGAAATCATAGATCATACTCTCCCATGGGCATACTTTGATGGGCCATCAAATAACGATGGATGTGGAGGTGGTGCGGTATTATATATAACAACCACTCATTTTTTCCATCTCAAAATGGGGTTGGGTCCTAGCACTAACAATTTTTCCAAACTCCTTAGTCTTCATTTCTACTACTGTTTTCCCGTTAACAAGGATGCACTAGATGTAGATATTTGGAGACTCTCAAATTGTCATTAATTGGTTCAATTCTCATTCACAGTGCCATACATAGAATTATATCATTATTAAGGGAGGTGTATCTATTGAAAACATATTTTGACATTATATATGTCACTCACATTTACAGGCAGAGGAACCAAGTGGCAGACAAGCTTTCCAAAGAAGCAGCGGAGCTAGATTGGGGCAGGTGGCTCATTATTGAACATGATGGAGAACGGGTTTACCATTATTATCACAGGCCATTCATAGACGACATTCAGGATATGAGAGCAGTCACTCCATGACTGCAATTTTGACAAGATCATTATTTTTGTCGTTATTATATTATTATGCTGGTGTTAGCTTATCAACTCTATTTATATCGGCTACTACCATTTTATTTTTGTACATATTATATCTAGTTTAGTGATGTAGACGATACTTGCAGACTATTTTTAGCACTGATACTTGCAGACTTACTTGCCTTCTCAGAGATGTTAGTAGAACCATGAACTTTGCTGATTTTTATATGTAAAATGTAACATGTAATTTTTCTTTATATAATGAGAAATTACGACTTTTTCCTGGGGAAAAAAATTTGCACAAGAATTTTCCTAGTGATGTCTTTGGATACACTATACAAATAGTTCAGGTAAAAAGCATAAATATATGACGTAAATCAACAAATTTGTTTGAGAATATTTCTAGTGAAAATTGTGAAAAACATTGATGGATTCACCTTCCACCTTCTTCTCATATGCATATATGCCCTACATGATTAAGGCCCCAATTTCCTCAATTAAAAATCCTCTAGATTAATATGTATTAGAAATTGAGGATGAAATGCTTCGAAAACATTCACAAGATTTGAAATATAATTACAAGAAGTAACCAGTAGATTAAATAAAATATTGAGGATATTACATTTTTGTAAACCAATATGAAAAAAAAAAAATAGACTCATTCTTTAGTAATCATGGGAACACACCAAATTCTTGATGTGATCTAGAAAAGGTGTATGGTTATTATTTTTTTTCTTTAACATAGATTAGACTCCAAGTCGAATTAACAATGTCTAGACAAATAGATCCAAAATTGAGGTTCTAATAGAATGAATCCCAACTAGTAAAATAACTTAAATGGAATAATTTATGGTGACTCAACATAATTACTTTTTCAGTTTAATTAAAATGTTTAGTTTCGGTTCGATAGTTTACAAAATTTTATATTTGATAAGATATTTTTATCATGGTGCATAGTGTATAGATATCCCTTTCATTTATCTTAAACAGAAATATAAGAGTAGGCTAGCTAATTTTAACACATTCTCTTATTGTTATCAAACAAAACATGCTCGCATAGACAAAATTCAAAATACACCTTTGTAGTATGGGTATCCCACATTAAAACCCACTTTAAAATAATAAAATCCATGAAAGTGGCTTAAAATGTCTTTATTTATAGTTCTTTTCAACCATTTTACTCATTTATGTTATGCAACCAACTCACAAAATAGAAGAAAAGATAGATCAATGACTTAAAAATTAGCCTCTTTGAGGGGGAAACCTCCTTTACATTACATAAATGAAAAATTCTTGGATGATACAAATGATAATACCTCCTTGGTATATATAGGATTATAAGGGGTCACAATATAATCAGAGCCTACATAAAAATAATAATGTAAGGGAACACCAATAACAATAGTGGGCTTCTATGGGTCACAACAATAACAACATGGGGAATACGTGGGCACACCAATAACAATAGGGGGCTACACTAACATTAAAAATAAGGGGAATGCACTAGTATTATAGGGACCTAACATTCCCCTCTCCTTCAAAAAATTGTTTTCCTCAACACTTGAGTAGTTTCAGATGATTCTGTATAAAATTATCATCCTCCCATATGGATTATTCAACAGGTAAGTTCTTCCACTTAATGAGACACTTTGAAATTAATTGATATTATAGTTGTAGGGTTCTTGTTTTCGTGAATGCTTTAGGCTCAAATATGATTTTTCCTTCTTCATCAAGTTCAGGAAACACTATTTGAACTGGGAGCTTGTCACCGATAACCTTCTTTAAGCATGAAACATGGAAAATTGAGTGTACTCAGGAAGATGCAGGCAACTCCAATTTGTAAGCCATAGTATCAATATTTTGCAACACCTTGTAAGACCATAGTACTTGGGTGATAATTTAATATCCTTCTTAGATTTCTTGAGGGACATTTGTTTGTATGGTTGTAGCCATAAAAATACCTAGTCTCCTCCATCAAAAATTCTTTCACTATGATGTTGATTTTCATCTTGTTTCATTCTATTTTGTGCCAGAGTGAGGTTATACTTTAAGAGTTCAAGAACTTGTTGTTGATGCTTAATGTGATCTTCCATTGCTTGAAAAGTATAATTTTCTCTTAAAGATGATGTGATGGATGGTTGATGGTATTAATAAAGTGCCATAAATGGGGTCATTTTTGCTGCAGTATGGAAGGAAGTGTTTATGTCGCCATTTAGCTAGAGGTAACCACTTAACCCATTATGTTTGCTTATTAGATACAAAGAAATAAAGATATCCTTCCAAACATTTTTTCACTATCTCTTTTTTCCTGTAAGATTGAGGATGATAAGATGAGCAATGAATTAATTGAGTACCAAGACAAGAAAATAATTATGTCCAAAAATTTCCAGTGAAAATGGAATCTTTGTCACTTACAATAATCTTTGGATTTTCATGTAGCTTTTGAATCGTTTCCATAAATGCATTAGCAACTGTATTGGATTTAAAAGGATGAGATAATGCACAAAAGTGTGTGTTCTTGGTAAGTCTATCAACTACCACCATGATGGCACTCTATTTGTCTGACTTGGATAAACATGTGATAAAATCCATTGGGACCTCCTCCCAATGCTGACTTCGAATGGCTAAGGTTGTAATAGACCTAGGGTCTTAATTGTCTCAACTTTATTTTCTTGGAAAACCAAACATTCTTCGACAAACTTCTGAATATTAGAACTAAGGCCATCCCAAAAAAAATCGTTCTTGAGCATGTGGTAAGTTTTTAAATATCCTAAGTGTCCTCCAAAGGGGTAGGTGTGCAATTCCAAAAGAGTATTTTTCTTGATTTTGGAATTCTTACAAAGGTATAAATGATCTTTGTACCATAATGAATCATTTTTCCATTTAAATGTATAAGTTGTACTGGGATCTCGCTCTAAATTTTGAATGAGTGTCCAGACCTCTTTTTCATTCTTCCATTCATCCCTTGCTTCGGTTATCTAATAAGGTTGGATAATAGAAATGGCGCAAAAAAAATCTTCCACATCCTCATCCTTTCTTGAGAGTGCATCTGCAACAACATTTTTCTTCCGTTTTTTTTGTAGATGATTTCAAAGTCATTACCCAACATCTTTGTGACCCATTTTTTTTGTTCTTCTGAAGATAATATTTGTTCCAAAAATTATTTAAGACTAGCATGATCTATTTTTACCTTGAGTTGTATTCCCATTAGGTAAGGTCTCCATTTGTTTAGTGCATGTAGTATTGCCAACCTTTCCTTCTCATAAATAGGTTTGTGTAATAATTTCCTTTGATTAGATGAATTTAAAAATCAACGGGTCTTCCTTCTTGCATTAAAACAACACCAATTCCATTTCCAGAGGCATCAAATTCCATAATAAAAGTTTTTTTGAGGTGACACATAGCTAAGAACAGTGCTTGGCACATTTCCTCTTTCAGATTTTCAAATTCCTTAGCTGCTTCTGAAGTCCAAGAAAATGCATCTTTCTTCAATAATGTTGTTATAGGTGTTTCTATTATCCCATAATTCTTAACAACCTTGTTATAATACCCTATCAACCAGATAAATCCTCGAAGATGTTTTATGGTTGTGGGGATTTTCCATTCCTTAATGGCTTTAATTTTTTTAGGGTCTATATTAACAACCTCATGAGATAAAATATGACCCAGATATTCCACCTCCTCAACTCCAAAGAAACATTTGGAGGTTTTTGCATATAATTGTTTCTCCTACAAGAGTTTGAGCACCCTATCAACATGTTAAACATGATCCTTCTAAGACTTGTTGTATATTATTATATCATCAAAAAATACTAAGACAAAATTTCTAAGGAAGGGTTTGAAAATGGAATTCATCAAACCATGAAATTTCGAAGGTCCATTAATAATGTGAAAAGGCATGACAAAAAATTCATAATGATTCTCATGAATTTTGAATGTTTTTTTTGGAATGTCTCCATTATTCATTCTAATTTGATGATATCCTGAATGAATATCCAACTTGGTGAAGTAAATTTCTCCATGTAATTCATACAACAATTAATCAATGACAGGAATGGGGAATTTATCATTAATAGTGAGTTTGTTGAGTTCCCTATAATCTGAACACATATGCCATGATCTATCCTTCTTATGCACCAATACTACTAGAGTAGAGAAATAAAATTGACTAGGTTGAATTTGATCCAGGTGGATATTGTTGTCCACCCACCTATTGCATTTGGACCTGCACCATCAGTTCTTTCAGTTTTTCAGTTTCAGCACAAATTACTATTTTTAGAAGTTTTTCGAGGCATGAACTTCTAGAGCCATTTTGAGGCCCTAATGATCCAGGTGGATATTGGTGGCCACCCACCTATTATATTTAAACCCCCACCAACTGTTCTTTCAGTTTTTTATTTTCAGCACAACATACTATTTTTAGCAGTTTTTCGGGTCCTGAACTTTCAGAACTATTTTGAGGCCCTTAACAATGTTTTCTAGGAAGACCGAAAGAAAAATAAATATACAGGCCAATGTTTGTCACATAAAAAATTGGAGTCCTCGGATAGATATTTCTAATGAGGTGTGGTGCGTGTCAAATGGAGATAGTATGCCAAAGTTACATCCGCGGGAAGTTGAAAATACCTAGTCTCCTCCATCAAAACTTCTTTCACTATGATGTTGATTTTCCTCTTGTTTCATTCGATTTTGTGCCAGAGTGAGGTTATCCTTTAAGAGTTTGAGAACTTGTTGTTGATGCTTAATGTGATCTTCCATTGCTTGAAAAGTATAATTTTCTCTTAAATATGATGTGATGGATGGTTGATGGTATCAATAAAGTGCCATAAATGGGGTCATTTTTGCTGCAGTATGGAAGGAAGTGCTTATGCCGTCATTTAGCTAGAGGTACTACTTAACCCATTTTGTTTTCTTATTAGATACAAAGATATCCTTCCAAACATTTTTTCACTATCTCGTTTTTCATGTAAGATTGAGGATGATAAGATGAGCTATGAAGTAATTGAGTACCAAGACAAGAAAATAATTATGTCCAAAAATTTCCAGTGAAAATGGGATCTCTGTCACTTACAATAATATTTGGATTTCCATGTAGCTTTTGAATTGTTTCCATAAATGCATTAGCAACTGTATTGGATTTAAAAGGATGAGATGATGCACAAAAGTGTGCGTTCTTGGTAAGTCTATCAACTACCACCATGATGACACTTTATTTGTCTGACTTGGATAAACCTGTGATAAAATCCATTAGGACCTCCTCCCAATGTTGACTTCGAATGGCTAAGGTTGTAATAGACCTGGGGTCTTAATTGTCTCAACTTTATTTTCTTGGAAAACCAAACATTCTTCCACAAACTTCTGAATATCAGAACTAAGGCCATCCCAAAAAAAATCCTTCTTGAGCATGTGGTAAGTTTTTAAATATCCCGAGTGTCCTCCAAAGGGGTAGGTGTGAAATTCCAAAATAATATTTTGCTTGATTTGGGAATTCTTACAAAGATATAAATGATCTTTGTACCATAATGAATCATTTTTCCATTTAAATGTATAAGTTGTACTGGGATCTTGCTCTAACTTTTGAATGAGTGTCCAGACCTCTTTGTCATTCTTCTATTCATCCCTTGCTTCGGTTATCTAATAAGGTTGGATAATAGAAATGGCGCAAATAAATGCTTCCACATCCTCATCCTTTCTTGAGAGTGCATCTGCAACAACATTTTTCTTCCCTTTTTTTGTAGATGATTTCAAAGTCATTACCCAACATCTTCGTGACCCATTTTTTTTGTACTTCTGAAGATAATATTTGTTCCAAAAAGTATTTAAGACTAGCATGAGCCATTTTTACCTTGATTTTTATTCCCATTAGTTAAGGTCTTCATTTATTTAGTCCATGCAGTATTGCCAACATTTCCTTCTCGTAAATAGGTTTTTGTAATACTTTCCTTTGATTAGATGAATTTAAAAATCAACGGGTCTTCCTTCTTGCATTAAGAAAACACCAATTACATTTCCCGAGGCATCACATTCCATAATAAAGGTTTTTTTGAGGTCACACATAGCTAAGAACGGTGCTTGGCACATTTCCTCTTTCATATTTTCAAATTTCTTAGTTGCTTCTGAAGTCCAAGAAAATGCATCTTTCTTCAATAATGTTGTTATAGGTGTTTCTATTATCCCATAATTCTTAAAAACCTTGTTATAATATCCTATCAACTAGATAAATCCTTGAAGATGTTTTATGGTTGTGGGGATTTTCCATTCCTTAATGGCTTTAATTTTTTTAGGGTCTACATTAGCAACCTCATGAGATAAAATATGACCCAGATATTCCACCTCCTCAACTCCAAAGAAACATTTGGAGGTTTTTGCATATAATTGTTTCTCCTCCAATAGTTTGAGAACCCTATCAACATGTTAAACATGATCCTTCTAAGACTTGTTGTATATTATTATATCATCAAGAAATACTAAGAAAAAAATTCTAAGGAAGGGTTTGAAAATGGAATTCATCAAACCATGAAATTTCGAAGGTCCATTAATAATGTGAAAAAACATGACAAAAAATTCTTATTGATTCTCATGAATTTTGAATGTTTTTTTTGGAATGTCTCCATTATTCATTCTAATTGGATGATATCCTGAACGAAGATCCAACTTTATGAAGTAAATTTCTCCATGTAATTCATACAACAATTCATCAATGACAGGAATGGGGAATTTATCATTAATAGTGAGTTTGTTGAGCTCCCTATAATCAGAATACATATGCCATGATCTATCCTTCTTGTGCACCAATACTACTAGAGTAGAGAAATAAAATTGACTAGGTTGAATTTGATCCAGGTAGATATTGCTGGCCACCCACCTATTCCATTTGGACCTCACCATCTGTTCTTTCTGTTTTTCAGTTTTAGCACAACTTACTATTTTTAGCAGTTTTTCGAGGCATGAACTTCTAGAGCCGTTTTGAGGCCCTAATGATCCAGGTGGATAGTGGTGGCCACCCACCTATTCTATTTAAACCCCCACTATCAGTTCTTTTAGTTTTTCAGTTTCAGCACAACATACTATTTTTAACAGTTTTTCGGGTCCTGAACTTTTAGAACTATTTTGAGGCCCTTAATAAAGTTTTCTAGGAAGACCGAGAGAAAAATAAATATATGGACCAACGTTTGTCACATAAAAAATTGAAGTCCTCGGATATATATTTCTAACGAGGTATGGTGCGTGTCAAATGGAGATCGTATGCCAACGTTACATCTCGAGGAAGTTGAAAATACCTAGTCTCCTCCAACAAAACTTCTTTTACTATGATGTTGATTTTCCTCTTGTTTCATTCGAATTTGTTCCAGAGTGAGGTTATCATTTAAGAGTTCGAGAACTTGTTGTTGATTCTTAGTGTGATCTTCCATTGCTTGAAAAGTATAATTTTATTTTAAAGATGATGTGATGGATGGTTGATGGTATCCATAAAGTGCCATAAATGGGGTCATTTTTGCTGCAGTATGGAAGGAAGTGTTTATGCCACCATTTAGCTAGAGGTAACCACTTAACCCATTGTGTTTGCTTATTAGATACAAAGAAACAAAGATATCCTTCCAAACATTTTTTCACTATCTTGTTTTTCCTGTAAGATTGAGGATGATAAGATGAGCTATGAAGTAATTGAGTACCAAGACAAGAAAATAATTATGTCCAAAAATTTCCGGTGAAAATGGGATCTTTTTCACTTACAATAATCTTTGGATTTCCATGTAGCTTTTGAATTGTTTCCATAAAGTCATTAGCAACTGTATTGGCTTTAAAAGGATGAGATAATACACAAAAGTGTGTGTTCTTGGTAAGTCTATCAACTACCACCATGATGACACTCTATTTGTCTGACTTGGATAAAAATATGATAAAATCCATTGGGACCTCCTCCCAATGCTAACTTCGAATGGCTAAGGTTGTAATAGACCTGGGGTCTTAATTGTCTCAACTTTATTTTCTTGGAAAACCAAACATTCTTCCACAAACTTCTGAATATCAGAACTAAGGCCATCCCAAAAAAAATCCTTCTTGAGCATGTGGTAAGTTTTTAAATATCCTGAGTGACCTCCAAAGGGGTAGGTGTGAAATTCCAAAAGAATATTTTCCTTGATTTGGGAATTCTTACAAAGATATAAATGACCTTTGTACCATAATGAATCATTTTTCCATTTAAATGTATAAGTTGTATTGGGATCTTTCTCTAACTTTTGAATGTGTCTGGACCTCTTTGTCATTCTTCCATTCATCCCTTGCTTCGGTTATCTAATAAGGTTGGATAATAGAAATGGCGCAAAGAAATGCTTCCACATCCTCATCCTTTCTTGAGAGTGCATCTGCAACAACATTTTTCTTCCCTTTTTTTGTAGATGATTTCAAAGTCATTACCCAACATCTTTGTGACCCTTTTTTTTTTTGTTCTTCTGAAGATAATATTTGTTCGAAAAATTATTTAAGACTAGCATGATCTATTTTTACCTTGAGTTGTATTCCCATTAGGTAAGTTCTCCATTTATTTAGTGCATGTAGTATTGCCAACATTTCCTTCTCATAAATAGGTTTGTGTAATACTTTCCTTTGATTAGATGAATTTAAAAATCAACGGGTCTTCCTTCTTGCATTGAAAAAACACCAATTCCATTTCCCAAGGCATCATATTCCATAATAAAAGTTTTTTTGAGGTCACACATAGCTAAGAACGGTGCTTGGCACATTTCCTCTTTTAGATTTTCAAATTCCTTAGTTGCTTCGGAAGTCCAAGAAAATGCATCTTTCTTCAATAATGTTGTTATAGGTGTTTCTATTATCCCATAATTCTTAACAACCTTGTTATAATACCCTATCAACTAGATAAATCCTCGAAGATGTTTTATGGTTGTGGGGATTTTCCATTCCTTAATGGCTTTAATTTTCTTAGGGTCTACATTAACAACCTCATGAGATAAAATATGACCTAGATATTCCACCTCCTCAACTCCAAAGAAACATTTGGAGGTTTTTGCATATAATTGTTTCTCCTCCAATAGTTTGAGCACCCTATCAACATGTTAAACATGATCCTTCTAAGACTTGTTGTATATTGTTATATCATCCTAAAATACTAAGACAAAATTTCTAAGGAAGGGTTTGAAAATGGAATTCATCAAACCATGAAATTTCAAAGGTTCATTAATAATGTGAAAAGGCATGATAAAAAATTCATAATGATTCTCATGAATTTTGAATGTTTGTTTTGGAATGTCTCCATTATTCATTCTAATTTGTTGATATCTTGAACGAAGATCCAACTTGGTGAAGTAAATTGCTCCATGTAATTCATACAAAAATTCATCAATGACAGGAATGGGGAATTTATCATTAATAGTGAGTATGTTGAACTCCCTATAATTCGAACACATATGCCATGACCTATCCTTCTTATACACTAATACTACTAGAGTAGAGAAATAAAATTGACTAGGTTGAATTTGATCCAAGTGGATATTGGTGGCCACCTACCTATTCTATTTAAACCCCCACCATCAGTTCTTTCATTTTTTCAATTTCAGCAAAACATATTATTTTTAGCAGTTTTTTGGGTCCTTAACTTTCAGAACTATTTTGAGGCCCTTAACAACATTTTCTAGGAAGACCAAGAGAAAAATAAATCTATGTAACAATGTTTGTCACACAAAAAATTGGAGTCCTCAGATAGATATTTCTAACGAGGTATGGTGCTTGTCAAACTGAGATCGTATGCCAAAGTTACATCCCCGGGAAGTTGAAACACCAATTTACCCAAATGGGGCCCATAGTTTTGCGCTTCATCTCCTAGGGTTAGGTTTTTGGATGTTTAGATTATTCCATTGTTTATGAATAATAAATACTCCCTCGAACCTCATTATAACACAGTTCAGAGGCCTGTAGCCACCACATCTCTTATCAGAGATACGCTACCAGCACCCTAGGTAGTTTATTTCCATTTTGTCTATAAGCATATTTTTGTTATTTGATATTAATGAAATGAAATATTATTTCCATTTAATTTCTGTGTTTATGTTTATTTCTATGTATTATTTCATTCCTGTATAAATCCAGATCAGTCTTTGTATTCCTCCACGACTTTTTCCATCTGCTCCAGTCGTGCAGGGGAGCCCTCTTTCGAGACTATGGCCACAGTCTTCTTCTTTCCCTGTGAGCGAGTTGCATATGTTAAAATTAGCTAATTCCCTGTAAGCGAGTAGAATACCGGAAAATGTGTACCACCTCTTGCGTTGTTTTGCAATAGTCAAGGAGATGGTAGGAGGTGGTACTACCTCTGGTATCTTGTACAATTTATTTCCCAAAGTAATATAACAACACGAGGCCTAGACTCATACAAACTATGTTGTCTCCACAAGTATGGTTGGCCCAATAATACATCAGACACATCAAGAGGAGCAACATCACACAATACCTCATCCATGAAATACTTGATGCTATATGGAAGGCGGCACTGTTGGCAGAGATGAAGATATCTTCCTTCATGAAGCCACCCAATGGTATACGGTTGCGGGTGTGATATGGTCTGTAGGCCAAGCCGCTTCACGAACTCTGCTGAAATGAGGTTCTTTTGGCTTCCGCTATCGACAAGGAATCACAATGGAGAACCCATCACCCACATCTATGAATGGAAGAGGTGCTCCCCCTCCTCTGGATCCTCGGGATCCTCCCCTGGATCTTGGTGGTGGAAACAAAGACACTAGGATCCGCATCAATGATCTGATTCCATTTTTCATTGTCATTCTCTGGTTCTGACTTAGGATTAGAACATGCATCTGATTTGGGTGCCTTTAGTTCGGCCACCAAATACTGTTTGGCCCGACACTTTCTTCTGCTATGAGTGGGGCTGTTATGAAATTCACACCACTTCCCCATGTACTTATTTGGATTTTTGGTTTTTTTCTAAGTCACCCTTCTTTGGCCTTTCCCCTTGTTCTTTAGTTCGAGGGTTCCTTTCCCTTGCTTCGGATTCGTAGATCCAAAGTCTCACTTCTTCTACTTAATTTTTTTCTCGATCTTGGCGGCATAGTGATATGACGTTCCAAGCGATGTAATGTTGAGGAACTCCATTTCCTACTAAATGTATTTGTGCAGAAAACTATGGTATTTGAGCACCAAATGTATCTCTGAATATTTAATACCCAGCTTTGTGCATAGGGTATGGAATAGATTCATCAGTTCGTGCACATCTTGATCCCTTTGTTGCCGCACCATGGTCTATTGGATGTACTTGTCCTCATAGCTCCCCACAGGGTAATATTGTTCCTTGATGCCATCTCGGAATGAATTCCAAGTGGGTGCGGCCGAGACCATAGAGGGTTCCCTCTTGTCATTTTTCTCGTAGTAGGTTTCCCACTAGTATTTGACATGGGGGGCGGCTTTGAGGAGTGAAAAAATAATGTTTTCTCGGTCGGAGAAATCATGGACTGAGAAATACCCTTCCAGAAAATTTAACCATATATATACAACGTCTGCATCTATCTGGCATTCAAATATAGGAATGTTAAAGTTGATTTGTACCTTGAAAGGCGAGTCGCCTCCAGAGTGGTTGCTAGATGTAGGTGTGTCGTTGAAGGATCTGGGAAGATTTATCCATCACCGCGTTCCTCTATTTCTCGAGGGCCTCCTCGAGAAATATTTTGATAGGATCTCCTACTCCCTTGTCTCTCTTTTCTTCCGCCATGGGGGGCTGTCAGTTTTTTTGAGGCTCCTTTTGCAATGGTTCAACTAGATCGAGCCCTAACTCCTTATACCCTGACCTTATTGGGGAAATGCAAAGAAAAACAGAGAAAGATCGGACCGCTTTGATATCACTGGTCTTGATGTATGCAGGAACACAATAATACACATAAATAAACATAAACATAGAAATCTAGTGGAAATAATATTTCATTTCATTAATATCAAATAACATAAATATGCTTACATACATAACGGAAATAAAGTAGTTAGGGCACTAGTAGTGTATCTCTGAGAAGAGATGTGGTGGCTACAGGCCTCTGAACTGTGTTACAATTCGGATTGAGGGCCTATTTATTTTCGAGAAACAATGAAAAATATTTAACATCATGAAACCTAGCCCTAGGAGATGAAGCACGAAAACTATGGGCCCTGTTTGGGTAAATTGGTGTTTCAACTTCCTGGGGACATAACTTTGGCATACAGTCTTCGTTTGATGCGCACCATACCTCCTTAGAAATATCTATCCAAGGAGTACATCTTTTTATATGAGAAACATTAGCCCATGGAACCATGTTGCTCCTAGTTTTCCCAAAAAACATCGTTTAAGGCCTCAAAATGGCTTCAGAAGTTTAGGACTCGAAAAACTGCTAAAAATAGTAAGTTGTGCTGAAATTGAAAAACTAAAAGAGTTGATGGTGGGGGTTCAAATGGAATAATTGGGTGGCCACCAATATCCACCTAGATCATTAGGGCCTCAAAACGGCTTTGGAAGCTCATGCCCCAAAAAACTGCTAAAAATAGTAAGTTGTGCTGAAACTGAAAAACTAAAAGAACTGATGGTGCGGGTCCAAATGGAATAGGTGGGTGTCCACCAATATCCACCAGGATCAAATTTATACCAGCTTATAGCATTTCTACAACCATACGTTCAATTTCACGCTTTTGGGCATAGGGATATTTGTAAGGTTTGATATTTGGAGGAACACTTCCTAGAATAAAATGAATAGCATGATCATGATCACGAATAGGTGGGAGGAGTTTGGGAGTCTCAAATATCTTATAGTTATTTTCTAATAATTTTTGGAGATATGTACAAATAGATTATTTTGATGTTTGAAACTCTAATGAGCATAATTGTGCCATTACTCCCCGATTTTCTTTCTTCAGAAGTCTTTTAATACCATTAGAGTTGATTATCTTTCCCGATTTCCCTATAATACCCCTTAATTCAACTTTGTTTCATTCCCAAAAGAATTTAAAGAAATGTTTTTGAAAATTAAAAGCTATCGTCCCCAAATATTGTAACCATTGGAATCCTAGTACAACATCAACACCACCCATTGGAATGGAAAGAAATAGACTATTCAATACATATTCCCCCATCGCTTGCTTGATATTATGGCACTTTCCAAAGAAATTTATAGTTCCTCCCTTTGCAACCATCACTTGACAACTTGGTTCTAAATATAGGAAGCAATTCAATTCCTTGGATATCTTACAATGAATAAAATTATGAGTACTACATGAATCAATTAGCTCGATTACATTTTTTCTTCTTGATATATCCTTCTATATTGAGCATTTAAGGAGTGGTAATTCATGCAAATGTATAGAAACATATGGTCGGATTCATTTCTTCTTTCTCAAGGGTTGGTTCCTAGTTTATATCCTCCTCTTTTGATGTTTCTTGTTCCTTTTCTTCCTCCTTTTCACAATATATGTAGAATAATTTCTTCTCAACACACTTATGACCTTTAGTGTATTTTCTATCACAACTACAACAAATCCCTTTTGTTCGTTTTTCTTCCAAATTTTGTGGTGTCAACATTGTTGGTCGTGGAAGGCTAGGAGCAACAACACTTCCATATACTTCCTTATTTCCATAATTTTTCTTTCAACTTTTCTTGCCACTTTGAATGCCTTCTCCAATGAATCAGGTTCCCAAACATGTTGAATGTTATACTTAAAAGTCCCTATGAAGGCATTAATACCATGCTCCTATGGAATATATGTTACCATGATATTCAATTTTTGGAATTCCTCAATGTGCTCTTCCATTGAACCCTTTTGTTTGAGATTTATCAATTAGATAAAGAAGGTGTTGTTATTTGTATCCTCCTAATGTGCTATCATTTCCTCCATAAATATTGACCACATAACAAGTGTTTTATGAGAATAAATCTATCGATATCATACAAAATATTTGGGTTCTAAATATAAGTTGCAATGCGTACCTTCTGTGAGTGTTGCACATCATGTGGATAAAAATATTGCTCCATCTGTAGTATCCACGTTACCAGATCCTTTCCATCAAAATTCCTCATATATATATTTGGAGTGTGGTGTTTCTTAAACCAAAAATTGGTGTCTCTAAAATCATAATTCATATTCCTTTTTTCCTCATCATGGTTTTCATGGATTATCTTGTCACCACTAGGAATCCTTTCTTCTAGTAACTTTTCCAAACCTTCCTTCAACCCCTCTATCTTGAAATTCATCATTGCTTCCATGTCTACTTTTAAAACATCATTCAAAATTCCCATGTCCCTTTGTATACCATCTATATTAACATTCATCATGTTTTCCAATTCATTTTTTGTTATTTTTTTCGAGAGTGAAATTTTCTGCACTTGGTCTCGTAATTTTGATATATCATTATGCATTTCTTCCTCTTCTTCATGCGTCATAGAAGAGATTTATGGTCACTTGATAGGTGTGTGCTTTTTTTTTTAGAGGAATTTTGGAATCAAACAAAGATATATATGCTTCATTATGCCCTTTAAATCACTTCAAGTAGATTTTTCAAACAAAAGTTATGCAAAATTAAAAAAAACAATACACACTTTTTTCTTGCTTTTTAGGATCTCGATATTGAAAATATTGTATCTATGTAATTTTGGGTCTGCAAGATCTAAAATTTCATCCTATGTTATCCCTTTGAGTCTTCTTTCTAACCGCATAAGTTAGACCAAGATTGGATTCTTCAAGAAATCGTTATTCCCAATATCCCATGATGACCATATTATAGATGGGTTCGTTAGAGTGAACTTGTACGGAGATAAACGTGTCACTATTTCGACATTCAACCTTTAAAATGATCCCAAAAAACTTAAATTCGTCCAATTTCATCCACTTTTTACAAAATTCAAATTTGATGCTCAGAGACAATGTTATGACGATTTTCCCTAGGTCACCTCTTTGAGATGGAATTCTAGAGCCTGCAAAAACCATAACTTCCTCAGATCATATCTCTAAAAATATATTGAAACAAAATCTGAAATTATTACACAAGGTTCAAACTTTTTTTGGCTCCACGTGGTTTCAATTTTAGATTCTGAAGCCTCGTAGAAAAAACTTTATAGCAAAAATTCCAAGATGTCCTATTTGAAGAAGTGAAACCCTAGAATTCAAAGCTCTGATACCAACTGTTATGCAACCAGCTCACAAAATAGAAGAAAAGATAAATCAACGATTTAAAAATTAGCCTATTTGAGCAGGAGACCTCATTTACTTTACATAAATGAATAATTCTTGGATGATACAAATTATAATACCTCCTTGGTATATATAGGAGTCTAAGGGGTCACAATATAATAAGGGCCTACAAAACAATAACAATGTAAGGGCACAACAATAATAATAGTGGGCTTCTATGGGGAATTATAATAACAATGTGTGGGATACATGGGCACAAAAATACCAATAGCGAGCTACACTAACAATAAGAATAAGTGAAATACACTAGTATTATAGGGACCTAACAATTTATGTGAAAAATAACCCAAAACTTAGTTAAATCGAAGTTAATTTCAACCATTTCACCCATTTGCATGGAAATAATTCAACAAATAAACTATCAATGAATTACTTCCATTAAATTAAGTTGAAATTTATTTTTCTTGAGTTAATTAGCCATATTAAAGGTTTTAAACCATTCATTTTACCTTTTTCTCTCTCATTTAATCAAGAAAAAAAATAACAAAAAAATTACAAAGGGGTTAGATCATGATTTGGTCCAATAACCATTTTTTTATTATTTTGGCCTTATCAAATTTAATCACTATTTTCTATGTATATGAAATATTTTCTCCCTTATTTTGCATGACCATTTCATCGTCAAATTTTTGATTTCATACCATCAAACCCATCCACCTTTAGCTCCCACATAACCATTTCTACATTTAACCACATGGGAGAGTGAGATGACCACCCAAAACTATAGGATTTAAAAAATCCCTCCAAATGAGGAGGTTGAAAGGGCAACCACATCTTCTAGATATCTCCCCATCTATGTCATGTAAAGAATTTTCTAGGATAATAGAATTCCATTTGTATGGTTTTATGGTTGTTCTCAATTATTTGTTTTGTTGCTATTTTATTTTATTTGGATATAAATTTCCATAGGGATAAATAATTTAAACTAAGGTTCGTAATCGGTTTTTGTTTTTTCTCTAGTTGCAACCACCAGAGTTGTGTTTTGTCCTCACCCTTGTTGTTGGAAACCACCAATATATTGCAAAATATATGTTGTGTCTGGGTCATTTTTCATATCCTTGGTTGTAAGAAAATTGGTGACATTTATTTTCTTCCTCATTTTATTTCCATTATACAATATTTTTAGATGTTTTGGTGCTTTAGCCCATTTTGTGTGTATGCAGGTTACAGGTTCTATGAAACTAATAGATGTCACTCAAAGATAGAGTTTTTATATTCAAAATTTCTTGTATAATCCAACATAGATTTTAGGGTTCAAACCTATATTGACACAAAAAATATATTGGGGGCAACCTCCATTCCCAAAATGAATAACCAGGTAAGTTTTTGCGTGGGAAAATGTTTCTAAAATTCATCCAATTTCTTTTTTTCAGCAGCCAATGTGTGCCTTCGGGTTTTTTCTTCCTTTTGCAATCATACCTCAATAGACTAGACACATTTTTTTACTTGATTTTATTATAGGTAAAAAATAACCTACAAGATTTAAAGTACTTGTTCGTTGAAAATACCTTAGGAAACCAATAGTTAGTTTGTTGTTGTAGGATGTTATGAATCATTATAGAAGTTATCTAGTCTTAGTTATATCTTCGTTCCATCAATTGTTTGACCAATAAAGACTCCTATAGGAGTCAACAATTAGTCCTCCAGCAAACCCTTTTTGGAAACCTATCTCATTTCTAAACCTTTTATCTCTTTATTTGTATACCATAACAAATTTCAATTGTTTCCATAGTTCAAGGAAAATATTTTAGGATAGTGGAAAAGGTTTCATGTTATTTATTTGTATATGGTCCACCGGACCAATCTCCTCTTTTGGATATTTTGAAATTTTTTGGAATCCATTGGGTTAGAAAAGGTTTTACTCTATGATTGATTTGATTTAAATTACATTTAATTGTTGTTAAGTAAAATATTTTTTTGCAAAGTATCATATTTTGCTTAATTTAATCCATTTTTAGTTATGATTGAGTTACAAAATCTATGCACACATACACACCACTAACCAAATGCTTGGTTTAAGACCCCAATTCAATCCTTAAAATAAATTGTAACTTAAATAACATTTAAAGCTTACTTGGGAACCTAATTTTTTTGGTAGCTAGGTTAGGACCCTACAAATAGGAATCTAAATAACTCCCCCAATTCATTGTCACATTGAGAAATAGAATTTTATTTATTAGGAAACATTAAATCCTTGAAACATTTACATTCGTTGCAAATAGATTCCTCTCTTACTTTTGGATACAATTTTTCATGACACTAGAATAAAAAATCTAACTATTTGTCACTAGATTATTGCCACTAACATAAATAATCAAATTCTAGAGTGGTGACAAGAATAGATCCTATGTAAGGATTTATAACTCCATGATTGATTCTTCGTGGATTGGTTCGTCAAATATCTTCCTTCCATTTCCAAGGATTCCTCCTTGAAAATTTCCCTAAAGAAAGGAGGATTCCATTTAGATCTATCCACAATCAAGATATTTGCATACAATTAGGCTATTTACATAGAATCACCCCCAATTCTCAACACTTTCACTTTGGTGATATGTGTTCATCTAGGAAATCCCACAGCTCTAATGACATGATTAGATCCATCTCATATCACTAGCCTCATCTACATCTAGTTATACAAAGTTGATATAGTCACCCATATGGGGGAAATAGTCCCTCTTACTCATGTCTCATTCCAGAACCTTCTTCCATCACATCGCAGGTAGGAACCAACACATTATATATGTGTTCCAAACCACATAAACCTATGCACATTAAATATTATGTTAACCCCTCTTTGATTTAAAAAAATTATTATCCCTTATAACCTACTACTCCATCCCCCTTGGCACTAGCACCTAAGAGTCCCATTAGTTAACTTGCACCTCTCCAATAGGGGAAGGTGTATGCACAGTATAATGTTAATGGTCCCTTCAATTTGAAGAAAAATAATAAGGGGGAGGGAAAATATAATGCCCAAAACTAAGCAGGCCTAATAAAACTAAGGTTATTTCAACAAGAATTCCTTACACCTATTGTGGTATATATGGTCATCACACTCATGAGTTCTCTATCCTCCTGTAAATGCATTACATTGGGAGATAAATATAAAATTCCAAATGTGGTAATCAACCACCCCCATCTTCCACTCAACCCAAAAATTCATAACGAACTTTTCTTAATAATCCTTTCCCTAATCAAGGTTATGTGCCCACCAATTAAGGCCATAATCCTATGTGAACTCGAGTTCCCAATAAACCTAGGAATAGAACTCACCAAATTAATTTGATTTATCTAGGTGATGTTAACCTCATAAGTAGATTGTGTAAATATGATGCTCCACCTAATACTTATCAACCTAATCCTCATAGCCTCTTCTATCAACTAATAAATCATTATATATTCCTCAACCATATATCTAAATTCAATCCAGTAATCCATTACAATGAAATGCACCTAATTCCTATGCATGGACTTCCCATAACTACAATATAGTAGATGAATTGGCACAGTCTCTTGTAGCTACATAAAAGTTGAAGTCCTTTAAACATTCCTTTAAAAAGGAAGGATATACTATTTATTCTAGGTTTTATTGATACTTTATATGATTGTATGATCATATTTGTTGTTGACAAAGTTAATTATACATGGTTACCTCCATTTGTTTCTTTCAAAATCCCAATTTTGATTAATAATGTCATCGTCCAGAGATTCATGGTTGATGAAGGTGCATATATATGTGTAATTTATGCCAAATTATAGATTCATTTTAAATCCTCAAAATTTGTTCCATGTGTGATATTCCTTTATGTGTATGATGGTCTCCCTTCATAGCTTAAAGGGTTATACCAAAATTGTGTCATTTAGGTTGTAGGAAAACAATTCCTTCTTAACGTATATGTTACTAATGTACCACTAGACTATAACCTTCTCTTTGACCATAGCTTCATGTATGGAATGAAGATGATTTTCTTATTTATTTTATCATACCATTATATTTACTCATAATGGAAACAAAATCATATGACTTAGGTTGATATTGAGAATGTGATTTACTCCATGGTTAGGAACCAAGTCATCCCTTCACTATCTGACATTATCCTAGGGGTATGTAAAGGCTCGAATTTTCTTGGTGACTATTACGGATCACTTCCTATCATTGATACACCAAGCTCATCTCAAGTTTTCATTGTTTTTTCCTCCCAGTCCTATTAATGGCCTAGGGTCTGGAAAACCCCCTAGAAACAATCCCTTCAGCTAGATACCTTTCTTCCTCCTACCTATAAGAAATTATTAAGTACTCTAATAATTTCCATATTAAATTTACAAGTTTAACCTTAGGGATTCTAGTTTGGTACTTGGATTCTTTATCCCGTACCCCTCCTTATGAATAGAAAAATTACTTATATTTGACACCAATTAGAAACATTGCAACTTCCATTCCAATCACTTTAGTTCCTATGCAACCTCAACCCATGTCTTTGTTTGGGTGCAATTATGAAGGGGGAAATCTAGGAAGAGAAGGGGTACTACTAACATAGGTCAAGTTGAGACCATTCAAAAAGTGAACTTAAAGCATCACCTTTATGTTATTTATGCAATCTCATTGGCCATGCTAGCAATAACTATCCTTATCTCCATTATCTCAAGGGACTCATAAACATATATTACATAGAACTGGAATCATACATTCCTATGGTTAATATCACTCTTTTTGAGTCATCCAAAAAGACAAAATATTTACACATAATCCATTAGTGTTTTGTGAAATATACATGGTTACTACTCTCATTGTTTTCCTAAACTTCCAAAAACTTTTGATACATTTTTTATCATGTAGGAGTTGAATTCTACTAGTAGTGGAGCCTCACCTCCTCTAATTGTGAAAACTTGTTCATCTAGTTTATAGGGTTATAATCCTTCTCAACCTATCATTGAGATCGACTTACGGTTATAATAATTATCAACCTATCATTGATATTGACCCTCCTAATATGGAAATGATTGAGAATATCATATAAATCCTTTACCTTTCATTGAACATGGAATCAATATCATCAAAGGAGACATCAATTCTTTTATTTTATGTATCATAACATGCCCCATATGCCTCATGTTTCTTTAGTCTCAACATCAATGAAGCTCTCATCTACTAGTATTTAATATAGCTTAGTGACGTTTCATATGTGAGCCATGTTTCTCATTCCCATGTCGTTGATTCAATATTTAATTCACCCTTTATGTCATCTAGTACTAGTAGGTCTCATATCCTAGTCTTTCATTATATTGAAGACATCCTTAAATTCTTACCACAACAAACTATCCTTGCAATATGAATCATAGTTCATGCTTTCTTCCTCGACAACCACATCCTTTAGAACAATATGTTATTGAATCAAAATACTTCATTCATTTTCAAGAAGATTGGTTTAAGAACCCCATCCTCACTTTGGATTATTTCAATGAAGGGAATATGACCAATATATCACCTACCATCAAGGTGGATATCTCTACCAAACCTAGAGTTGTGGAAAACATCTTTTTGGGGGAAAAGTATCCATCTAAAGTCAAGTTTCCTCCTACTAATTCTTGTTAAAGGATTTCTAGGATGTTTTCAATCTGTCCTATAGTAATGTGCATAGAATAGATCTTGCAATTGTTGAGCATTTCATTAACACATGGATGAGTGCCATTATTATTTTCAAAAATAAACCACATATTCACCCTAGTAGAGAACTTTTTGTCAAAGCTAATATTTAAAAATTCCAAAAATTGGGCTTCATTTATTCTATTTCTTATACCTCTTGGGTTTTAGATCCTATTCCCGTCAAGAAGAAGAAAGATACTATTTTTATCTGTATTGACTTCAAGGATCTAATCATGGACTATCCCAAAAAACTTACCTTACATGATTCATTAATTAGATTATTGACAAATGTACAAGAGATGAAGTTTAACCCTTCTTGGATGAATTATTACAATGCAATTAGATTAGTTTTAATCCATAAAACAAATATAATATTTCCTTGGATACTCCTTAGGGAACCTTTTCATATAAAGTGATGCTATTTGGGTTAAAAAATGTAGGAACCACATTTTAGTGTGACGTGTCATGCTATTTTCAAGACCTAGTTCGCCTTATTCTTTCATACCTTGATAATATTACTCCTCTTTGGAAATAGTGGATTCAAAACCTAGAATATTTGTGAACCATATTAATTTAATGTTATAATGATAAAATTCATCTTAACCCTCCTATGTATGTCTTCTATGTACTTGTGCATTAAAATTTTGAATTCATGGTCTCGAAGGTCAGAATAACCATTAATCCTCTTAAGGTCCAAGCCATCCTTGAGCTTCCTCCCCCTTGCAATTTATGCCAATTTTAGTGCCTTTAGGGGAAATACAACTACTTGCATTGGTTTTTTCCATAGTACAACACCACTTCTCATGTGTTTCTTCATATCCTAAAGTTATACATTCCATTTGTTTTAGATAATCATGTGCAACAATATTTTAATTCTATTAACCATACCCTTACCGCTAGTCATTTTATTAGTTCACTTCAATAAGTATTTTATCATTTACCTATCTACTTCCACTTATGATATATTTTTTTCTTGGTTTAGGAGGGTATAAATGGATGCAGATATTCCATCTATTATGTGAGGAAACCTCTTTATATATCTCCTTTGTCTTATCTCAGAAGGATAAATTTTCCTCAACCATTATTTCTCTATTTATAAGTTGCATTATTATATCTTGATGTGTGAAACTAGATTCATAATGGATTACATCCTTATGTCCTTATTGATTTGGCAAGTTATTAATGGGAAGTATGCTGGTTGGATTTCAATCCTTTAGGATTTTGACTTTGATTTTATGACCCTGAAGAGTAAGAAGGGCTTGGATATTACTGAGTTCATTCGTAAATTTCCCACTAGGGCACAAGATCATCACTTAAATGATGACCCTCTCGATGAACACTTGGTCACATTATCCTCTAATGATCCATGGTATGGTGATATCATTACTTACCTCCAAAACAATAAATTTGGAGCATATCTATCCCATAATGATTGACGTCACGTTTTTCACCAAGCCCCTTTCTACCTTCTAATTGAAAATTATCATTATCATCATTGTGTCAATAACATTGCTTTTTTTGTCTAACACATGTGGGAGTGAGGCAGCCATAACAATGCCTATAGTTCCATCATTTATGAATGGATATTTCCTAAAAAATTATGCATGTGTGTTATTTTTTCCTTGATTTCATAATCAATTGTACAAAGTAAGTGAAACATTACTCTAACTTCCAATTATATGTCCCAAAGGCAAGGTCCCCACCATCCTTGTTGCAAATTTTCATTGCTACTGGTACATTATGAAAATTCGCCATTGAATTCATGAATTTTATCCACCCTCAACCAATGGAAATAAATACATCATTGTGTATATTCATTACTTTGCCAAGTAAGGTAATGCCATGAAAACATACAACAATACCATTATTACCATTTCTTTCTTTCTTTTTAAACCATGTTATTGTTTGATTCATGCTTAAAAAACAATTGGTCTTCGATGATGACTAACATTTTGAACATGAAACTTGATGCAAGATAGCTTCATTTCTTGTTTTTGAGCTTTGATATTCACCATCATATTACCCACAAGGGAATTACTAAGATGAATTTTTCAAACTAATTCTCATGACCATGTTTCAACATATGGTGAATGAGCACAAAACCAAGTAGCAAATTATGCTCTTTGGGTTCAATCCTATTCACCATGTCCATGCAGAGGAGGTAGGGTTGTTAATCGAGCACCAAATAACCTCCCTTCACTTGACAATCGAAATTCTCACCAAAACATTTCTATTAGAGTAGAGGCTATTCATGCTCGAACATGAAAATTAAGACTGTCATGTTGCATTGAAAACCATTGAAGTGGATAAAAATAATATTGAATCCCAATATGACTACAAGGTTCATCCTCAGGTATGACTAGGACCATGATATCTCAAGTTGAGGGAGTTTTGAAACATTATGGTGAGGCCTTTAAATTGTAAAGAAATTCTTGGGTAAGTGGCAATATTTCCTCAAGGTTCAAGAGGTAGAGATCCTCCCAAACACTCATAATTAACTCTACCTAAAGTAACTATACCCTTAAGAGTTTCCTCAAAGTGCATATTTTCATTTTTTCTTTTCATAACAGAGATAGAATTTCATTTTTTTTTATCTCATTTCTTTTTTACTTGCGCCTTTTAGATGGAATTTTCATCCTTCTAATATATCAATTATGCTGATGGTGGAATTTTCTATGCACAGAATCTAGCCTTGAAAACCTGGGCCACATTGTAAGATGAATTTTTGGAAAAGAATTGTGTTTGTGAATTTAGTTTTTCCAATGATTCAGGTGGACACTCCACCCACCATTAGGGACATAAAATATTTGAGATGATGTGAATGGGTGTTGCAATGAGAATAAATAGAATGGGGAGGAAATTATTTTTTATGAGAAAATTTGAACTAATCATTGAAAAATATTAAAACTGAGTCAAATTTCTGGAAAAAAAGAAACAATTTTTAATATTTTTTAATAATTAATTCAAATTTTTTCATAATGGTTAAATTTCTCCCCATTTTAACTATTCTCCATGAAACATCCATTCACATAATCTCAAATTTTTTTATTTCCCCCATGATGGGTGGAGTTTCCACCCAAAACTTTGGACAAACTAAATTAGCAAACACAGTTATTTTCCAAAAAAATGTCTTACGATATGAATAACTATGAAACTATGCATAAAAATTGGCCCATACTGACTCATTTTCATTCCTGATCCCACTCTAGTGACGTTTGCATCATATCTTCCACCAATAACATGTTTGTATATGATATTGTGATCAATTTGTTATTCAATGCCCTTGATTATTGCATCTGTCATATTCATGTTCTCTCGATTCCCAACTTCTCATCATTTAGCCAAATTGAACTTATCATGTCTATAATACTGACCCTTTTAGAAAATATGTACAACTTATCCTTATGCAAAGTCTATTTGAATCCATTATATTCAATCATGTCCCTATAATTAAAAATTCTACATAGATTACATTGTAATTAATATTATAGATTGAAATTTATCACACGCATATATAAGAAGGTAATATTTTGAAGGTAAAATAGATTAGTGATGAAACATCATATCCAAAAATACACCCCTATGTGAATATGTGTATGACCATCACCCGGGGCATTCTCCTAGCACGCTACATGCACAACTTGTATGAGGTATCATTACCACTTATACATGTCCTATCAACATGCCCACCATAATCATTTTCTAGGGAAAAATATTTCATGCTTAGGGGCATGATGTATCCTTTCATCAATTTCAAAAATTCTCTTTATCTACTCTCATCCTAGGCCCTTATTGTATAGGTAAGGTATATTATCCCCTCATTTATTTGGTAGTCCATCCTACCAACCTCTATGACAAGCTATCAACAAATAACATATAGTTGATGATGAGTACCATATATTGAAATACTAGATACTCTAAGTGATTCGACACTAACTAGATGGTCCCCATACTTAAATTGTTGGGGAAAGGGCAAGGTGTATAGTGCATCTAAACACCCTTTGAAAGTTCATAAACTCATCCCTTCTTCACGTGATTCTTGGCAAGGAAATTTTTTTACAAGAATGTTATGAAACCAGCTCGCAAAATAGAAGAAAAGATAGATCATGACTTAGAATTCAGCCTCTTCGAGGGGGAAACCTACTTTACATTACATAAATGAAAAAGTATTAAATGATACAAATGACAAAGCCTCCTTTCTATATATAGGAGTCCAAGGGGTCACAATATAATCCTAGGTGACATACCAATAACAATGTAAAGGCACAACAATAACAATAAGGAGGCTACACTAACAATAACAATAAGCATATACACTAGTATTATAGGGACCTAGCATGCCCCTCTCCTTCAAAAAAGTGTTGTCCTAAACGGTTGAGTAGTTCTGGATACTTTTGTATAAAATTCTCATCCTCCCATGTCGAATATTCAGCATGTAAGTTATTCCACTTGATGAGATACTTTGAAATTAATCAATTTCATAGTTGTTGAGTTCTTGTTTCTGTGACTGCTTCAAGTTACAATATGATTTTTCCTTCTCGTCAATTTTTGGCAATATTGTTTGAACCGAGATTTTGTCACCTATAACCTTCTTTAAGCATGAAACATGGAAAACTGGGTGCACTCGGGAAGATGCAAGAAGATCTAATTTGTATGCCATTGTAGCAATATTTTGCAACACCTTGTATGGACCATAATATTTGGTGATAATTTATTATCCTTCTTAGCTTGCTTGAGGGACATTTTTTTGTATGGTTGTAGCCGTAAAAATACCTAGTCACCTACATCAGAACTTATTTCACTGCAACATTGATCATCCTGTTCTTTCATTCGATTATGCGCCAAGGTGAGGTTAGCCTTTAAGAGTTTAGAACTTGTTGTTGATGCTAGATGTGATCTTCCACTCCTTGAACCTTATAATTTTATCTTAAAGGTGATGTGATGGAGGGTGGATGATATCCATAAAGTGCCATAAATGGGGTCATTTTTTCTGCATTATGGAAGGAAGTGTTATACCACCATTCAGCCATAGGTAACCACTTTACCCACTGTGTCTATTTATCAAATAAACAACAATGAAGATATAATTCCATACATTTTTTCACTATCTTAGTTTTCCCATCATATTGAGAATGATATGATGAGCTATGAGCTAATTAAGTACCCAAACAAGAAAACAATTTCGTCCAGACATTTCCTGTAAAAATTGGATCTTTGTCACTTACAATAATATTTGGGTTTCCATGTAGCTTTTGAATTGCTTCCATAAATGTAGTAGCATTTGTACTCCCTTTCAATGGATGAGATTATGCACAAAATTTTTCATACTTCGTAAGTCTATCAACTACCAGCATGGTGACATTTTTTCCTTCGGACTTGGGTAAACATGTGATAAAATCCATGGAAACCTCCTCCCAACATTGACTTGGAATGGACAAAGGTTGTAATGAACCTAGGGTCTTAATTGTCTCAACTTTATTTTGTTGGAAAACCAAACATTCTGCCACAAAATTTTGAATATCAGATTTAAGGCTATCCCAAAAAAATTCCTTCTTGAACCTGTGGTAGGTTTTTAAAAATACTGAGTTCCCTCCTAAGGGAGAGGTGTGCAATTCCAAAAGAATATTTTGTTTAAGTTGGGAATTCTTACAAGGATATAAGCTAGCTTTGTACCATAATGAATCATTTTTCCAACTAAATGTTTCAGATGTACCGGAATCTTGCTGAAAATTTTGAATGAGTGTCCACACCTCCTCATCATTCTTCCATTCATCACATGCTTCAGTTGTCCAATAAGGTTGGATAATAGAAATGGAACAAATTAATGCTTCCACATCCTTGTCCTTTCTTGTGAGTGAATCTGCAACAACATTTTGTTTCCCTTTTTTGTAGATGATTTCAAACTCATAACCCAACATCTTTGTCACCCATTTTTTCTTCTCTTCTGAACATAATATTTGTTCCAAAAATTATTTAAGATTGTCATGATCCATTTTTATCTTGAAGTGTCTTCCCATTAGGTAATGTCGACATTCCTTTAGTGCATGTAGTATTGCAATCATTTCCTTGTCATAAATAGGTATTAGTAAATTCTTTCCTTTCATTGGATAGCTTTCAAAAGAAATGGGTCTTCCTTCTTGCATTAGAGCCGCACCAATTCCATTTCCTGAGGCATCACATTCCACAATAAAGGCTTTTGTGAATTTTGGCATAGCTAATACTGGTGCTTGGCACATTACCTCTTTAAGATGTTCAAAGGCCTTAGTTGCTTCTGGAGTCCAATAAAATGCATCTTTCTTCAGTAATTATGTTGAAGGTGTCGATATTCTCCCATAATTCTTTAAAAACTTGCGATAATACCTGGTTAACCCCAAAAATCCTCGAAGATGCTTCATGGTTGTAAATATTTTCCATTCCTTGATGGATTTAATTTTGTTAAGGTCTACCTTCACACCCTCATGAGATACAATATGACCTAAATATTCCACCTCCTGTACTCCAAAGAAACATTTGGAGGTTTTTGCATATAATTGTTTCTCCTCCCATAGTTTGAGCACCATGTCAACATGTTGAAAATGATACTCCTAAGACTTGTATAAATTAATTAGTATATCATTAAAAAATACTAACACAAATTTTCTAAGGAAGGGTTTTAAAATGCAGTTAATCAAACCTTGAAATGTTGACGGTGCATTAGTAAGGCCAAAAGGCATGATAAAAAATTCATAATGACCCTCATGAGTTCTGAATGTCGTTTTTGGAATGTCTTCAATCTTCATTCTAATTTCATGATATCGAGAATGAAGATCCAGCTTGGTGAAATAAATTTCTCCATGTAATTCATCCAATAATTCATGAATGGAGGGGATGGGGAATTTATCTTTAATAGTGATATTTTTTAGCTCCCTATAATCTGGACACATACGCCATGATCAATCCTTCTTGTGTACTAGTACTACTGCAGTAGAGAAAGAACTTTGACTAGGTTGAATTATACCAGCCTCTAGTATTTCTGAAACCATACGTTCAATCTCACTCTTTTGGGCATAAGGTTATCTATAAGGCATAATTTTTGGAGAAACACTTCCTGGAATCAAATGAATAGAATGATCATGATCATGAATATGTGGGAGTCCTTTGGCAGTTTCAAACACCTTGGAAGGATTGTCCAGGACTTTTTGGAGATCTGGAGAAATAGATGATTTTGATGTTTGAACCTCTAGGGAGCATAATTATGCAATTACGTCTCATTTTTATTTCTTCAGAAGCTTTGACATGACATTAGAGCTTATTATCTTTCCCAGTTTCCCTGCGATACCCCGTAGTTCAACTTCCTTTCCTTCCAAAAAAAAATTCAAGAAAAGTTCTTGAAAATTAAAAGCTACCATCCCCAAAGGTTGTAACAATTGTACTCCTAGTACAACATCAACACCAACCGTTGGAATGGAGAGCATTGGAATATTAAATAGATGTTCCACCATGGTTATCTTGATATTATGGTACTTTCCAAAACAATTTAAGTTTCCTCCATTTGCAACCCTCACTTGACACTCTGGTGTTGAGTATAGAAAAAAATTCAATTCCTTGGCTACCTTACAATGAATAAAAGTATGGGTACTACTTGAATCAATCAAAACTATTACATTTTTCTTCTTTATATGTGCTTCAATCTTGAGAATTTGAGGAGTGGTAATTCCTGCCAATACATTACAAGATATGGTCAGATTCATTTATTATTTATCTAGGGTTGGTTCCTGGTGTATATCCTATTCTTTTGAAGTTTCTTGTTCATTTAATTTTCTTCCTTCTCTTCACAATCTATGTAAAATAATTTCTTCTCAGCACACTTATGAAATTTAGTGTATTTTCTATCACAACTGTAGAAAATCCCTTTTTCTCTTGTTTCTTCCAATTGTTGTGGTGTCAAAATTGTAGGTTGTGGAAGTATAGGAGTACCAACACTTCCATATTTATAGTTGTGAGTGGTAGGCTTCCTTATCGCCATAATTTTTCTTTCAATTTTTCTTGCTAACCTGAATCCCTTCTCCAATGAATCAGGTACTCAAAGGTGAACCTCATGTTGGATGTTATCCTTTAAAGTCCCTATGAAGACATCAATCATGTGTTCCTCTGGAATATCAGTTACCCTTATATTCAATTTTTGGAAGTCCTCAATGTGCTCCACCATTGAACTCTTTTGTTTGAGATTTATCAATTGGCTAATGAAGGTGTTTCTCTTTGTATCCTCATAATGTGCTATCATTTCCTCCATAAAAATTAACTAAGTGACAATTTGTTTACAAGAGAAAAGCCATCGATACCATATAAATGTATATTGTTCTAAATATAAAGTTGAAATACGTACCTTTTGTATGTTTTCACATTATGGAGATCAAAATATTGCTCCATCTGTAGTATCTATGTTACAGGATCCTAGCCATCAAACTTCCTCATATCGATCTTTGGAATATGGTGGGTCTTCAATCCAATGGTAGAGTTTATGAAATCATGTTTAACGTTTATTTTGCTCTCATCTTGAGTTTCTTCTACTACCTTTTCTCCATTAGGAATCATTTCTTGTATCAACTTAGTCAAACCTTCCTTCAAACCTTCCATGTCTGCTTTTAGTTTTTCTTCTATACCATCAATATTAGCTTCCATGCCATCCATCTTAGCTTCCATGCCATTCATCTTAGATTCCATGCATTTCTTCAAATCGACCATTTTAGCTTCCATTTCATTTTCCGTTACTTTTTATGAGAGTGATGTTTGTTGCACTTGGTCTCATAATTTTGATATATCATGTTGCACTTCTTCCTCTTCACGCATCATAGTAGAGTTTTCTGATGAATTAATGGGTGTGGAATTCTTTTTGGAAGGCATTTTATAATCCAATACTTATATATATGCTTCAATATGCCCTTGGAATCACTTCAAACTGCTTTTTCAAACAAAAGTTATGAAATTTCAAAAAAAAAATACACACCTTTTTCTTTCTTTTTAGGAGGTCAATATTGAACCTGAATTATCTCTACGATTCGAATCTTCAATCTCTGTGATTTCAGAGTCTTCTTTCCAATGGCATAGGTTAGAACTGATTTGGATTCTTCAATACCAAGTTATGTTTTATCTCCCACAATGACCTAATTATGGGTTGGTTCAGTAGAGTGAACTTGTATGGCATGCCACGTGTCACTCTTTCAACCTTTGGCTATGAAATCGATACAAAAGAGACTGCAATCATTAAAATTTCAGCCACATTTTACAGAATTTCAATCTGATGCCTGAAACAAATGTTATGATGATTTTCCCTCGGTCACCTGTTTGAGATGAAAGTCCAGAGCCTTCAAAAACCCTAACTTCCATAGATCATTTCTCCGAAAATACGGTGAAACAAGATCTGGAATTTGTACATGTGTTCCTCAGGATTTCGACTCCAATGGGTTTGTTTTTTAGCTTCTGAACCTTCGTAGAAAAAAAATTATAGAACAAATTCCATGATGGCCTATTTGTAGCAACGAAAACCTAGAATCCAAAGCTCTGATACCGAATGTTATGAAACCAACCCACAAAATAGAAGAGAAGATAGATCAACAACCTAGAAATCAGCCTCTTTGAGAGGGAAACCTCCTTTACATTACATAAAAGAAAAATTATTCAATGAAACAAATGACTAAACCTCCTTTCTATATATAGGAGTCCAAGGGATCACAATATAATCCTAGCTGGCATAAAAATAACAATGTAAGGGCACAACAATAATAATAGTGTTCTTCTATGGGGCACAATAATAACAAAATGGGGACTACATGGGCACAAAAATAACAATAAGAGGGCTACACTAACAATAAAAATAAGGGTATAAACTAGTATAATAGGGACCTAGCAAAGAAACATTATGGAACCTTTTTTTGTACCCTTTGGCCTTGTTTAAACCATTCTCACACTTTTACTTTGATACATCATCTAGAAGCAGTTTTTCCATAAAACTTTCAAGCATGAATTTATTTATCATGAAATTCTCCTCGTGTGTACCTATTACTTCAAAACCACCTTGTCCTTGTATCTAACAAATTATGGGTGGAAGTTCAACATGAATAACCACTTATATTCATGCTTTTATAGCCTCAATTGGAATTCTTTAAATGATAAGTAAGGAAATATCACCCAACTAAAATTAACAAATAAAGATTATGATGGTCGATTTATCCATAATGAGCTTACCAATATTTAGGGCCTACACCTGCTCTCCAAAATATACTCCATGGAATGCAATAATGACTTGGAATTGCATCAGAAAACTGCATTTTAGAGAAAAATCCATATTTCTCTCTTGGCCATTACAGGCTCATCCAAACTCCATTTTACCTATCGTTAGCACCATTGGATTCATAATTTTGAGCCCCCCATGAGGATATTCTCATTTTCTAGCTTTGATACTTAACTATGAAGCCATTTTTCTGTGAAGCAGTAAATTCCCTTTATTTATATTCAACTTTATACATATTTTTTTCATTAACTTGGACCCCAAATTTTCCTCATCCCTATTCAATTATGTGTGGAATATCATCATGAGTAGAGAAAATCTACTCAGATATCTAGGTCTCCCTTAGACATATTCCTTTTAGCATTTATCATAGAGAATTTTTTTTTTCATTACATTTACTATCATTTAGAGAAATTACCTTAGGATCCCACACACTTTGATATATCGACCAACCCATCCATCTATTGCATAAGTTATCAAATGTTATATCCTTCCTCATGTAGCCACTATAGAATAGTAATCCTCATTGTATTTTGGTGCACATGCCATTCAATCCCCTTTTGGACTAGGAGTATAGTTTATCTTCATACCAGAGATGGAGCCACATGCATATCTTATCATCATGGCGATAGCCAATGTACTTTCAAACAAACCACATTTATCACCTCTTGGCTTAATATAGGAGGGGATTACACCCCCTTTTTTTCTTGGTTTAATAACTAGTGGCATCATATTGTAACCTTTGTTTAGAGCATCTAAAATGAGTTTCATTTATGTCTCATGGTGTATTTTCAGCACCAAATTGAGACTTCTTACAATATGCTAGCACGCCTATGAGTTTTACCCATCCTGGATTTATGATATTTTACCTTTATGTGTCCCATTACTTTACTAATGTCCTTTAAAATCCTTTTCCTAGTAACTGACCATTTCATGTGGAATGATTTTAGTTGCCACCAAGTTAAACTTTCATGTCATTCTTTGAACAAGTAAGGTTTGAATCCACTCTCTTTAAATCCACATTCATCTATTGCTAATTAATCTCTTCCACTTATTTGATTTGTTGAATACTTTTTTATTCTTTTATCATTAATATTTAAATATATAGTGCTCTATTCATTATTGTTCATTTACCTTTTCTCACCGTTTTTTTACTTGCGACCTTCTTGTTTTTTTCATTAAGCTTCCTTGTCTAAGTCCTCTCTTACAAATATTATAGTATGTCTATGATAGTAGATTACGTAGTTAAGGTCAACATGAAATTCCCAAATCACCTTTATCTCATATGAAATGACCTTTGACAATGTGTTAGAACAAATTGCACTAATACAAGCTTACATTCACAAATTCTCAAATAACATAAAAAATCCATATTACATAGTTATAAGGGAAAAAATATCCTCAATCTCATTAATCTAAATATCAATACATACATAGTATGGATTTTATCTTGATACTCACTCTTTATCTACTTTTTACTCTCACTCAAATTTAATAATACAATCATTGTGATCATGTTTTGACTAGTTAAATAACTCTATAGGGTGCCATCCTTTTTAGTCTTCAATAGTTTCACTATTTATCCTCCTCTATAACTCCTTATTCATATATTTCTTTGTTCCCTCTATCAATTCTTCATATTCCACTACATGCTTTAAACATAAACCTAATTTTTCACCTTCCTTTACAACATTTCAAATTCTTCCAATGTCTCAATACACTATCATACAAACTCATCATGATAATCATGCATAATTATGATCACACTCTCGTGGAAATTATCATATTTTCAAAAACTTTCCACCAACCTGCTTAAAATTTGTGCTTTCCTTTCACTCTTGCATGCATGGTATTCTTCTTGTTATAATTTATACTTCTTCACCTAAAATATTTGGAATAATCCCACAAGATTTTAATAAAAAAAAGTAGTTGAAAGAAGTAAGGAGGTTAGATTGATTTTCAAAGATCCTTCTATTCCTATAATTGTGACTTTAGTTATCTCATGCCACTTATTTTATTTTCATATAATAATTTAATTTAAAGTGTAAAATTGATGCCTTCTGAAAATTAATACATTGCATTAAATTTTCCAAAAGATTCTAAGTGTGAGAAAAGAATTGAACATAATTTAGAAAAAAAAAATATTTTTCCTATTTTATGGAACATAATATGTGAGTGTATGTGTGTGAATTAACAAATGAATATGCTTATTGTGTAAATATTTGAAATTAATTTTAGAAATATAAAATATTCTCTCCTCTTCTTTTTCTTTTCATATTCCATTGATTGTAAAGGTTAATATACGATAGCATATAAGCTTCAACATGTCGTAGTCCTTGTGCTAATGAGAAAATCCATAAGGTGTTGGAATCTATGACTAAAATAATGGTTGATTATTTTTTGGGTGAGTATATTTGTTACTTGACCTCCCCCTCCACCAATGTGGGATATGTTATGTGGGCTTATATTAGTGAAATAACAGTGGATGCACCTAGCTTGTGGCACTCTAGAATTTCCCTATTAACAATTAAAATCCTTTCTATTATGTGTTGTCCCACATTAGTTATGAGGGTAGGCTTCTGACAACATCTTTGTCTCAATATATCATGATCCTTATTTCAATCTATGTAATTATAAAGGAGTGGATTCTCCTATGAATATAATGGTTGATTAGATATGGTCTGATAAGGTTGGTTGTTAGGTTAGCTGCTTGTTCTTCCACTTCTCTCTAGGAAGTGTTGTGTGTGTTTGTGTGAAACAAGAGTTAGATATGCCTATATTATGGAATATATGACTATAAAATATCCTCTCCTATTATGCATTATCCCACATTTTAAGGTTTTTTCTATAGAAGCATATAAGTCTCAACATGCAATGATCTTATGTCAATGGAAGTATTGACAAGGGAATGGTGTATCTCACTAACATAATGCTTAATTAGTTGTAGGGTGAGTATGCATATTGCTTGAACTTCCCCTCATCCTTGATGGAATTTACTGTGTATTTGCGTACATATTAGAATTGTAACTAAATTCTCAACATATGTTGATTCTTGGAACATGCCCCGAGTCACTTTTGTGCATATGTCACTATAGTTTAAAACTGTAATGATAATTATTTCAATGGAAGTAATTATAAATGCGTGGTGTAACCTATGAATATATTTATTGGTTGGCTATGGTTTGAGTGTGCTATTTGGTTGGCCTTCCCCTCCTCTATAGAAAGTGTTATGTGAGAGGG
Organism: Pinus albicaulis; assembly: GCA_034641835.2. Classification (NCBI taxonomy): domain Eukaryota; kingdom Viridiplantae; phylum Streptophyta; class Pinopsida; order Pinales; family Pinaceae; genus Pinus; species Pinus albicaulis. The sequence goes on from CM076573.1 coordinate 955,409,149, forward strand.
TGTGTGTGTGAAACAAGAGTTAGATATTCCTATCTTATGGCATCCATATATGAATATAAAATATCTTCTCCTATTAATAATTATCACACATTTTGAGGTTTTTTCAATAGAATCATATAAGTTTCAACATGCAATGACCTTATGTTAATGGGAGCATTAACAAGGGAGTGGTGTCTCTTACTAAAATAATGCTTAATTAGTTGTGGGGTGAGTATTTTATTTACCGAATAATGGGAGCATTAACAAGGGAGTGGTGTCTCTTACTAAAATAATGCTTAATTAGTTGTGGGGTGAGTATTTTATTTACCGAACTTCCCCTCCTCTTCAGTGGCATGTATTATATATGTGTGTGTGCATATTATAATTTCTTATACATTCTATACATATAATTATCCTTGTACCACACCCCAAAGTCATTTCTGTACATATTTCACTATAGTTTCACCTACGTAAATCTAAATTTTCAATTTTCCTTTAACCTAGATCTCCTATACTTTGATACCATAACTATTTATACCCATAAGATATCTAATACCAACTATATCATTTTAAGTATATATATATATATATATATATATATATATATATATATATATTATAGTGACCCAACACCTAGTCTAAGCTTTGACACCACCAAGTAGCAATATGACTTGCATATGAAACACATATGAAGTTATAACAAATATTTCATTACATGCATAAACAAATATTCATACCAAATAATAACATGCACAAAACAACATAATTAAGCATTTAAAGCATACATTACACATCATATAAAACATTTAACATAGTTAATGTTTCCTAAACAGAAGCACCAGGTGGTTGTAGAGATTAGATGTTACACCTAGACACACACACTACTATTCCAACTCTCTCAATTGTAGGTCACTTACAAGTAGGGGATATGACTCCACCATGGAAAAGGCTACATAAACCAAATAGGTGTAACAATAACAATTGCTAAGATAAGGTACCAAATTCCAACCTACAACCTCCCATTCCCCATAAAATTGCATAATACAAGGAATTGTGCACCCTTCTTGGCATTGAGTACCTAAATTGTACCACTTCCCCTCCAAGGATCTAGCACAAACCAATAAAGAAGTCTTGAAGCTATGTAGCTGTAGGAATTATAGCTGCTATAATGAAGTCTATAGACGCCCTATAGGAATTAGACTATAGGAACCTATTCCCACTCCAAGGCTCCATCCTTCCCTAAGGAAACCTAAAGAGAACTGTGCACCTACATCCTCCTAGGATTCACAAGGTTTCATAAGGAAAAAAGGTTAACGTGACTCCTCAATTCACACCCCCTAAGAAATGGAAACAATGATGAGTTGAATGATAATGATCAAGAATTCTATTAGACTAATATGAATGGAAAGTGGCATCTACCCATGGTATTCATCCACCCATGGTATTTATCCATCCATGAAATTTACCCATGGTATTGTAAGTGACATCCACCCATGGTATTTATCTACCCATGGAATTTACCCATGGTATTGTAAGTGGCATCGACCAATGGTATTCATTCACCTGTGGTATTTATCCATGGTATTGTAAGTGGCATCCACCCATGGTATTCATCCTCCCATGGTATTTATTAACCCATGAAATTTAGCCATGGTATTGTAAGTGAAATCGACCCATGGTATTCATTCACCCATGGTATTTACCCACCCATGGAATTTAGTTGTGGTATTGTAACTAAAAATTAATATAAGTAATTAGTTGCATTTTGTAAAAGGACAGATTGTCCACCACAATGTAGTTTTTTCAAATATTCTCTCTCTTAAAAAAAAATATTCTTTGGGGTTTTGTTTACTGTGTGTTATCCTCATTGATTCTAGAATTTTAATTTTTTTATATCTTGGGGGCCTCCCCCCAAGATCTAGATTAGTGGTATCAGAGAAATTTCTTGGGAGAAATTTTATTTATTTATTCATCTATTTTTTTTTTTGCAGGAATTTTTTGGGCAAAAAGTTTGCAAATCAGATATGAAACTTTTGGTGCAAAATTTACAAAAACAAATAAAAAAATATGGATTCCTTGCGAAAAAATACTCAAGTTCAAAAAAAAAAAAATATTGGCTGAATCAAATTCCAAATGAAGGAGATATCACTCATTTAAAATTAGTTGTGTTGTAGAAATTTTCTGATGGAAATTTGTGGACAACGAATCTCCTATCATTTTTTTGTAGTTTTTGTGCATAATTTCAGAAAAATGATTTCAAATATGAGCTCCTCTTGAAAAATCACCCAAATTAAAAAAAACAAATTGGTTGAATTTGAGTTTGGATGAGGGAGATATCACTGACTTAAAATCAGGTATGTTTTCAAATCAGGTATGTTTTCAAAACTTTTGTGACGATGGGACAATTTCAATGTGAATCTGAGTTTCCAGAGTTTCCAAATAGGGATTTCAATTACACAGGAAGTTGCAGAATGGTCATTCTATTTCCAAAAATAGGTTATAGTAAATATTATAAGTTATATTGACCGAGTTATGCCCATTTTAAATTAGTTTTATATCTAGAGAATCATTCAGAGTGGTTTCCCTTTAGAGACGTGCCCTCCCACCCAGATTTAGTAGGCACCTACTTCACATTCATCAGTTTTAGCATAACAACATTTTACTTGAGTTCTTTGGAGATGTTCCCTCCCACCCCAGGATATGTAAGAACCTTCTACTTCATCAACAATCAACATCACATTTATGGGTCAACCACACAAAATACTTATCATCAAAGTCCATTTGCTAGGCCGCACATTGTTAGTATCACAGTTGGTCACAAGAATTATAGGGTATCTCTATCCTCGGATCTTCGCTTATCATGTTTATGGGTCATCCACAAACCCACACTTCATCGAAGTCCATTTTCTAGGTCGTACACTATCAATATCACAGTTGGTCACAAGAATTATAGGGTATCTCTATCCTCAAATATTTGTTCATCATGATTATTGGTTAACCACACAAAACCCTTCTCTTCAGTGGCTTTTGATATTCAACAAAGGCTTTTCAGGAGGGAATTTCACACAATGGGGACCATCTCTTCTTAAGGAATTTGGAATGATCTGAATTGAAAGTGGCATCTACCATGGTATGTATCCACCCATGGAATCTACCCATGGTGTTGTAAGTGGAATCCACCCATGGTATGCATCCAGCTGTGGTATTTATCCAACTATGGAATTTACTGATGGTATTTTAAGTGGCATCCACCCATGGTATTTACTCATGGTATTTAAAGTGGTATCCACTCATGGTATTCATCCTCCCATGGTATTTATCCACCCATGGAATTTACCCATGGTATTTTAAGTGACATCAACCCATGGTATTCATTCACCAATGGTATTTACCCACCCATGGAATTTACCTGTGGCATTGTAACTAAAAAAGGCTATAAGTAATAAGTCACATTTTGTAAAAGGACATATTTTCCACCACCATGTAGCTTTTATAGATATTCTTTCTCTTAATAAAAAAAAATTCTTTGGGGTTTTGTTTACTTTGTTTTCTCCTATTTTCTTCTGTCATTTCAATTTTTTAGATATTAATTGCCTCCCCCTAAGATCCAGATCATAAAATCTCACTCTATATATCCTTATGCCCTTTTTTACATGTCATAATTAGAGAATTATTCTCTCACCATTTTGCAAAATTCTCCCTAATTTTTTAACATAGGATAAATCATGTGATAATAATGACTTTAGAACTAAGGAATACAATTTTATATTCATTAGGTTATGTCCCTTTCTTTAGCTCTTAAGCCCCTTTGCCTCTCTTTGAGTCCCACCCCTCATAATATATTTGACATTATTTGTAGTATGATGTATTTTATTAATATATGGTTGTGATTACAATTTACGAGTTAGGCTCATTTATCTTTCCACATATAGGTTCTATGGCATAATACCACATAGAAATTTCATTTGAAAAAACATACATACATAGGAATTGTAACCAAAAAATCATATTGGCTCATCAACCTATAAAACATATGTACATTCACAACCTAAGGGTGTTACATTCCCCACAACCCCCATCCTTATTTATGCACTATTCTCAATAAATTATATGCACACATGCAATCAAAACCCTCAAGCAACTTCAAAATGTTGTGGTTATTCCTTTTACATGGCGTCCTTTTGCTACCACATGGCATATTCAGGACTATAATAGGTCCATTGGACCTTTACTAGGTTTGTGCCTTAGTTCTAGACCCATTTTACCTTATTTTCTAATATGCACACTAATAAGGCCTAGAAGTCACCCTCATGATCCACTTGGATCAAAATCCAATCAATTAATTGATTAGGATCAAATACATACATTTTAAGTAAATACATGTGAAAATCATTATGTATGTTTATGGATGGAGTTATTGAAATCATGAATACAATAGGAAAAGTCCTCTTTAGTATTTCAGATGTTCCAAAATATCTTGTTTCCAATTTTAGGGAACTTCCAAATCTCTCTGAATTCTTCTTAGAATTTTATTTCAAGAGAGAATACTTTTCCACTTTGAATTATTTATGTTTTCTATGTCTATCCACATAATTTTTTAGCTTATCTTATGTAGCCTTCTGGTTATACTGTATATTTTCCATTTATTATTTTGTTTCCCTGAGAAAATATGGCCTGATGATGGTTGTATCAATTGGGTTATGCTAACTTACAAGTGCGTTTCATTTTCTATCATACAAAGTCAGATCATATTCAAATATGTTTGGTACCCATTATTTTATGAAAATTCAAACAAATGAAAATAATATTCACATTTTGATAGCTTATTCATCACAAACATCCTCAACAATCCTCATTTATTTCATTGAAACTCTCGAATTTTCCATGTATCTTTGGGTGATATGTTGTGCTAAGAATTTAAATATATCCCAAATCCCTTAAATAATCCTTTCAAAAAAATTTATGTGAATTTGGAATCTCTATCTGGTAGAATTTCCATAGTCACGGCATGAAGTTTAGCAATTTCCTTTAAGTAAGTTCTAGAAATGTTGTTTCTCTTATTTTTTAGCTTCACTAGAATAAAAATAGGATCCTTTATAAGATGATCCACCACTGCCACAACGGAATCATGTTGCCTTACAGCCTTAGGAAATTCAGTAATGAAACAAATGATAACTACTTCATATTTCCATATAGGAATGACCAATTTTTGTAGCAATCCTTATATATGCTTAACCTTTAGGTTTTGGCATTATATACACTAGATATATAATCATCCACATATTTTTTCATACCTATTCAAAAATATCGGCTTCTTATAGCTACAATGGTCTTTTATTATCCTAAATGACTAACATAAGGTACATTACATATTTCCTCAAAACTAAACATTTTAGATCTTGATCTTTTGGCGCATATAATTTTCCCTTGCATATGAAGTATTCATCCTCTTTCACCTCACAATATTTATATCTTAGTTATATCATACCTTATTATATGCTCTCTTTTATTTTCACACAATGTTAAAATGAATTTGCCACCCTCAAACTTATGTCATTTAAATTATACATATAAATGATTATGTTTGTTGCATGAATTTCATGAACTCTCCTACCAAGTGAATCAACCACTTTATTTTCCTTCCCCTTGATATGCTTTATATCAAAATCATACCCATTGAAAATTTCTAAGCATCTAATATTCTTGGCATTCAATGTTGACTATCCAAACAAACATTTCAAACCACTATGGTGTGTTGTAAAATAAATTTTCTTACCTATGAGATAATGCCTCCACAATTTTAAGGAATGAATTGTGGATTCCAACTCTAATTCATGTGTGGCATAATTATTTTCATTCTATTTCAACTTTATTTACTACATTTCCATTTTGTGTAAGGACTCCACCAAGCCCTTATTTGCATGCATCAACACACATTATAAAATATCCATTTGGATCATCAATCTTTAATATTGGTGCACTTGGCCATACATTCTTAAAATATTTGGAACTCCCTTCACATTCATATGTCCATTCAAATTTCACACCCTCGTGTTGCAAAGATGTGATTGTGTGTGCAATCTTTGAAATGCCTTCAATAAATCTTGTATCATATCTTGTACATCTCAGGAATTATCTAAATTTTGTAACATTCCTTGGTGTTGTCCATTCTCTAATAGCCTTATTATTTATTGGATCATCTAATATTATTTCTTCTGAAATTATTGGGCCCAAATAATATATTTTCTTTTGATAAAATAAGCACTTGCTCGACTTGGCATATAGTTGATGCTCCATCAACACTTGTAGAACCATCCTCAAGTGCTTCTCATGTTCTTCTTATGGATTAGAATATATGTGTGTGTATCATCCAAGAACATAATTACAAATGTATGTAACTAATTTCTAAAAATGTTTTCACTGAACACATAAACACAATTAGTGCATTTGAGAATCCAAATAGAACCACTACAAACTCATAATGGCCATATTTTTTTCTCATTTCTATCTTTCTAATATATTCCTCAATTATCACATAATGATATCATAACCTCAAGTCAATATTGGAGAATATCTTGACTCCTTTCAGCTAATAAAAAGGATCATATATCTTTCAAAAAGGATACTTATTCTTATATTTCACCCTACTTAACTACCTGAAATCAATGCATTGTATTTATGTTCCATCTTCTTTCTTCAAAAATAGCATTGTGGCACGCCAAGGTTAGACACTCAGGCATATGTACCTTATTTTCAAAATTTATTTAATCTACATCCACAATTCCTTTATTTCTTGTGCAGTCATTTTGTGTATTATACATTAGGGAAACTCAATGCAGCAAATCAATAGAGAATTCAATGTAGCTCTTTGGTGGTAATCTTACTATCTCCCCAAATACATATACATAGTATACTGATACTATTCGGTCTTCGAAACTTTGCACATTAACCTTGGACACCTCTTCAACATGAGCTATGTTGAGAAACCAGCTCCAAAAATAGAAGAAAAGAGATATCAACGACTTAGAAATAAGCCACTTTGGGGGGGAAACCTCCAATACATTACATGAATGAACGATACTTGGATGATACAAATGACAAAACCTCCTTTCTATATATAGGATTCCATGGGGCCATAATGTAATCCTAGTGGGGCCACAATGTAATCCTAGCCGACCTAAAAATAATAATTGAAGTGCACAATAATAACAATATGAGGGTTACAAGGGTACAACAAGAACAATAAGGGGGTTACATTATCAACAATAAGGGACTATACTAGTAATATAGGGACCTAACATGCTCCTCTCCTTCAAAAAAGTGTTGTACTCAATGCTTGAGTAGCCCCGGGTGCTTTTGTATGAAATTCTCATCCTCCCATGTAGAATCTTCAGTGGGTAAGTTCTTCCATTTGATGAGATACTCTGAAATTGATCGGTTCCGTAGTTGTCGAGTTCTTGTTTCTGTCACTGCTTCAGGTTCCAATATGGTTTTTCCTTCCTCATCAAGTTTTGGCAATAATGTTTGAACTGGAATTTTGTCCCCTATAACCTTTTTTAAGCATGAAACATGGAAAACTAGATTCACTCGCGAAGAAGCAGGAAGCTCCAATTTGTATGCCATAGTACCAATCTTTTGCAAAACCTTGTAAGGACCATAGTACTTTGGAGATAATGTATTGTCCTTCTTAGCTTGCTTGAGGGACATTTTTTTGTATGGTTGTAGCCGTAAAAATACCCAGTCTCCCACATCAAAACTTCTCTCACTATGATGTTGATCTGCCTGTTGTTTCATTCGATTTTGTGCCAAATTTAGGTTATCCTTTAAGAGTTGGAGAACTTCTTGTTGAAGCTTGATGTGATCCTCCACTGCTTGAACCCTAGCATTTTCCCTTAAAGAATATGTGATGGATGGTGGATGATATCGATAAAGTGCCATAAATGGGGTCATTTTTGCTGCAGTATGGAAGGAAGTGTTATACCACCATTCAATGAGAGGTAACCACTTGACCCATCGTGCTTGCTTATCAGATACAAAACAATGAAGATATCCTTCCAAAAATTTATTCACTATCTATGTTTTACCATTGGATTGAGGATGATAAGATGAGCTATGAGCTAGTTAAGTACCCAAACAAGAAAATAATTCCGTCCAAAAATTTCCTGTAAAAATGGGATCTTTGTCACTTACAATAATCTTCAGATTTCCATGTAGCTTTTTAATTGTTTCCATAAATGCAGTAACAATTGTACTCACTTTAAATGGATGAGATAATACACAAAAGTGTGCATACTTGGTAATTCTATCAACTACCACCATGATGACACTCCTTCCTTCGGACTTAGGTAAACCTGTGATAAAATCCATTGAAATCTCCTCCCAACGTTGACTTGGAATGGATAAAGGTTGTAGAAGAGTCGTGGTATTAATTGTCTCAACTTTATTTTGCTGGAAAACCAAACATTCCTCCACAAAATTTTGAATATCAGATTGAAGGCCATCCCAAAAAAAAATATTTCTTCACCCTGTGGTAAGTTTTTAAAAATCCCAAGTGTCCTCCTAAAGGAGAAGTGTGCAATTCCAAAAGAACCTTTTGTTTTAGTTGGGAACTACTGCAAATATATAAGCGATCTTTGTACCATAAGGAATCATTTTTCCAACTAAATGTATCATATGTACTAGGATCTTGCTGCAACTTTTGAATGAGAGTCCACACTTCTTCATCCTTCTTCCATTCATCCCTTGCTTCGGTTATCCAATCTACTTGGATAATTGAAATGGCACAAAGCAATGCTTCCACCTATTCATCCTTTCTTGAGAGTGCATCTACAACAAAATTTAGCTTCCCTCTTTTGCAGACAATATCAAAGTCATAACCCAACATCTTTGTGACCCATTTTTGCTGCTCTTCTGAAGATAGTCTTTGTTCCAAAAAGTGTTTAAGAATATCATGATCAGTTTTTACCTTGAAGTGTCTTCCCATTAGGTAAGGTCTCCATTTCTTTAGTGCATGTAGTATTGCCAACATTTCCTTCTCATAAATAGACTTTTGTAAATACTTTCCTTTGATTGAATGACTTTCAAAGGCAATGGGTCTTCCTTCTTGCATTAAAACAACACCAATTCCATTTCCTGAGGCATCACATTCCACAATAAAGGTTTTTGTGAAGTCTGGCGTAGCTAAGACTAGTGCTAGGCACATTTCCTCTTTAAGATGTTCAAAGGCCTTAGTTGCTTCAGGAGTCCATGAAAATGCATCTTTCTTCAATAATGTTGTTAGAGATGCTGCTATTCTCCTATAATTCTTAACAAAATTGCAATAATACCCTGTCAACCGGAGAAATCCTCGCAACTGCTTTATGATTGTGGGGACTTTCCATTCCTTAATGGCTTTAATTTTGTTAGGGTCTACCTTAACACCCTTGTGAGATACAATATGACCCAGATATTCCACCTTTTCTACTCCAAAGAAACATTTGGATGTTTTTGCATATAATTGTTTCTCCTGCAATAGTTTGAGCACCCTGTCAACATGTTGAACATGATCCTTCCAAGACCTATTGTAGATTAGTATATCATCAAAAAATACTAGCACAAATTTTCTAAGGAAGGGTTTGAAAATGGAATTCATCAACCTTTGAAATGTAGAAGGTGCATTGGTAAGTCCAAAAGGCATGACCAAAAATTCATAATGACCCTCATTAGTTTGAAATGTTGTTTTCAGAATATCTTCAGTCTTCATTATAATTTGATGATATCCTGAATGAAGATCCAACTTGGTAAAATAAATTTATCCATGTAACTCATCCAATAATTCATCAATCACATGAACGGGAAATTTATCTTTAATAGTGAGCTTATTGAGCTCCCTAAAATCCGGACACATGCACCATGATCCATCTTTCTTGTGTACCAATACTACTGGAGCAGAGAAGGAACTTTGACTAGGTTGAATTATACCAGCCTCTAACATTTCTACAATCATACATTCAATTTCGCTCTTTTGGACATAAGGATATCTGTAAGGCCTGATGTTTGGAGGAACACTTCTTGGAATCAAATGAATAGCATGATCATGATCACGAATAGGTGGGAGTCCTTTGGGAGTACCAAACACCTTGGAATGATTGTTCAAGAATTTTTGGAGATATGGAGAAATAGATGATTTTGATGTTGGAACTTCCAGTGAGAATAATTGTGCAATTACGCCATGTTGTTCTTTCTTCAGAAGCTTTTCATGACATTAGAGCTTATTATCTTTCCTGGCTTCCCCGCAATACCCCGTAATTCGATTTCCTTTCCTTCCAAAAAAAATTTCAAGAAAATTTCTTGAAAATTAAAAGCTACCGTCCCCAAAGATTGTAACCATTGTACTCCTAGTACAACATCATCACCTCCCATTGGGATGGAAAGCATTGGAATATTCAATACATATTCTCCCATGGCTAGCTTGATATTATGGAATTTTCGAGAGTAATTTATAGTTCCTCCATTCGTAACCATCACTTGACATTCTAGTGCTGGGTATAGGAAACAATTCAATTCCTTGGCTACCTTACAATGAGTAAAATTATGGGTACTACCCGAATCAATCAACACTATTACCTTTTTCTTCTTGATATGTCCTTCTATCTTGAGATTTTGAGGAGTGGTAATTCTTGCCAATGCATTACATGATATGTTTGGACTCATTTATTCTTCTTCTAGGATTTCTTCCTGGCTTATGTCTTCTACTTTTGAATTTTCTTCTTCATTTTCTTCCTCCTCTTCACAACCTATGTAAAACAATTTCTTCTCAGCGCACTTATGACCTTTAGTGTATTTGCTATCACAACTGTAGTAAATCCCTTTTTCTCTTTTTTCTTCCAACTGTTGTGGTGGCAACCTTGTAGGTTGTGGAAGTCTAGGAGTAGCAACACTTCCATCTTTATAGATGTGAGTGGTAGGCTTCCTTGTCGCCATGATTTTACATTCAAATTTTCTTGCCAACCTGAATGCCTTCTCTAATGAATTAGGTTCCCAAACACGGAATTCATGTTGGATGTTATCCTTTAAAGTCCCTATGAAGACATCAATCATGTGTTCCTCTGAATATCATTTACCTTTATGTTCAATTTTTGGAAGTCCTAAATGTGCTCCAGCACTAAACTCTTTTGTTTGAGATTTATCAATTGGCTAAAGAAGGTGTTGCTCTTTGTATCCTCATAATGTTCTATCATTTCCTCCGTAAAAAATGAACAAGTGAAAATTTTTTTATGAGATAAAAGCCTTCGATACCATACAAATGTATTTTGTTCTAAATGTAAAGTTGCAATGCGTACCTTTTGTGTGTTTTGCACATTATTGATATCAAAATATTGCTCCATGTGTAGTATCCATGTTACGCGATCCTTGCCAAAAAACTTCCTCATATCCATCTTTGGAATATGGTGGTTCTTCCATCCAACATTAGAGTTTATGAAATCACGATTAACATTTATTTTGTTCTCATCATGAGTTTCCTCTACTATATTTTCGCCATGAGGAAACATTTCTTGTATCAACTCTGTCAAACCTTCCATGTCCACTTTTAGATAATTCTTCATGTTTTCCATGTTGTCTTTCATTTTTTCTTCCATTTCATCCATCTTAGCTTCCATGCTAGCTTCCATGCCATCCATATTAGCTTCCACGCCTTTCTTCAAACCATCCATCTTTTCCTCCACGCCTTTCTTCAAAACTTCCATTTCATTTTTTTTTCTCTTTGCGAGAGAAAAATTTGGTGCACTTGATCTTGTAATGTTGATAGATCATGTTGCAATTCTTCATCTTCATGAGTCATATTAGAGTACTCTGAAGGCTTAATGGGTGTTGAATTATTTTTATGAGGCATTTCAGAACCAAATACTAAAATATATGCTCAATAGGCCCTTGGAATCACTTCAAACTGATTTTGTTTTTTACACAAGACTTATGCAATTTGGAAAAAAATACACACTTTTTTCTTGCTTTTGAGGAGCTCAATTATTGAAACTGAATTATCTTTGCAATTTCGGATCTTCAATATCTGAAATTTGGCACTGGGGTAGCCCTCTAAATTCTCTTTTGAATGCCACAGGTCTGACCTGATTTGGATTCTTGAAGACAAAGTTGTGCCCAACATCCTACGATGACATAATTATGGACTAGTTCAGTAGAGCGAACTTGTATGACTTGCCATGTGTCAATTTTTCCTCCTTAGGCTCTGAAATTGATAGATAGGAAACTACAGTCCATGTACTTGCAGACTCTTTTTACAGAATTCCAATCCGATGCTCAGAGAGAGAGTTATGAATATTTTCCCACGTTCACCTCTTTGAGATGAAATTCGAGAGCCTATAAAAGACCTCACTTCCACAGACCATATCTCCGAAAATATTTCAAACCAAGATCGGAAAATCTGCGACATTGTTCCTCAGGATTTCGACTTCGTACTCTAAAATTTCAGCTTCTGAACCTTTGTAGAAAAAAAACTATAGCGAAAATACCTCGATGACCTGTTTGGAGCAGTGAAACCCTAGAATCCAAAGCTCTGATACCAAATGTTGGGAAACTAGCTCCAAAAATAGAAGAAAAGAGATATCAACGCCTTAGAAATAAGCCACTTCGAGGTGGCAACCTCCAATACATTACATGAATGAAAAATTCTTGGATGATACAAATGAAAAAACCTCCTTTTCTATATATAGGAGTCCATGGGGCTACAATTTAATCCTAGTGGGGCCACACTGTAATCCTAGCCGACCTAACAATAATAATTGAAGGGCACAATAATAACAATATGGGGGTTACAAGGGTACAACAATAACAATAAGCGGATTACACTATCAACAATAAGGGACTATACTAGTAATATAGGGACCTAACAAGCTACATAAACTTGACACCATTTCATAGAAATTTTTTCTAATTGCATAGCTAGGATTTATATGAGAGATATGGGCCTTTGAATCCCTTGAAATTTCATTTTCTTTCCTTCCTCATCAAGGCAAGTGAATTATTTTTTATAATAATATAGGATGGCATGATGTTTTTCCAACCGATGCATACCATTTCGGAATTCCATGAAACCAATGGTAATATGTTAAAATGTTCCTTTTTTATTGTTATATTCATGTCCATTAGAAATGACTTAATTAGCCCATCGATCCATCTTTTTCCTCTAGTACCTAGTTGAAAAAACCAATTTTTCCCATGCTTTCTTATTTTCAAGTAAAATAATCAACAATATTAGGATCTATATAACTATGCTTAGCTCCATAATCTATTAAAATAGCTTCAAGATTTTTATTTATCTAACCTCCTAATTCAATCATATGGGATTTATTATCTTCTTTCCTATTATCCAAGGTTGCACAAATCCTTAGTATACTCATACTATTGTCTTCAATTGTATCAACCTCTTAGATTTTGTAAAAAATCCTCATCCTTTATCTTTGTCAAGATAAATCATTTTACTTGTAATCATAATTACATCCCCAACATTTGATGGGATGTTGTCTGATCCTTTTTCCTAAAGACTCTTCCATCCTTGGGTCACATTTTGTTGGTTTTTCTTGAGAAATGTTTCTAAAATTTGGTTTTTTTATTCATTCATTATTTGGTCCATTGTGCCTCCCTTATTGTCATCCCAATCCTTTTAGAACGATATTTTTCCTTTATTTTTCTTGTACAAGTGATTCAATTTTCTTATAGCTTCTTATAGTGTCTTGGGATCATAAAAGTAAAAATAAATAAAAAATTATTACTGTAAAAAGAAGGTACCCCACTCATACATTTTTGTGCTTCAACCTTCTCATCTTTAATGAAGCCAACATACCTCAACAACTCAAGAAACTTCCTCTCATACTCATCCATTGTCATAATTATGAGCATGAGTTCAAATAAATCTTACAAATTATTATAATAATAATGCTATGACAATTATTTATTTTAACAATACTTTTTGAACTACCTCCATGATATTATTTTCTCATCAAGGTGTCTTATGTGCTTGAGTTGATTTCACCACATTGAAGCTTTCCTAAAGATGATATATTCACAATTTTGATCTCTTTGTTTAATGACTAAATAGTTGTGCAATTTGATATATTTCCTCATCCCTAACAACCAAGCCTCAACATCTTCACCTTTATTATGATCACCATCAAATTTAGGAAGCTTAATATTTCTAATCTATCCCTATAGACCATCTACCTCACATTTCCTTCTTTGATGCTTGATAGGAGAAAAACTTGTGTTACTCTCAAACTCTAAGAACAACTGGGATGTTCTGGATAAATTCCTAGGTTAATGATAGTGCCTAATACAAATTTTAAATCTCCTTTATCCTCTCTAATCACACCTCCTATCATGAGGTCTATGCTCTACTACTTTCCTTGTATTTGATTCCTTATTAATTTGACTCTACAAATTGTTTAGTTTTATATTACTTGAGTTTTAATTTAATTATTCTCTTTTTGGGATATTATCAATATTACATTATTATCCCTATAACTCTTCACATCCCTACTCAAACTCTTCATTATCTCTACTACATCTATGTTTTCTATTTTTCCTATCCTTCAACTATATCCTCATGTCTCTAAGACCTCTATGCATCTATCATGTGTAGTCCTCATTCTAAACATGTTTTATTATGTTTGTAGATTCTTTAATTGTACAAATTTATATGAAGCGATTTCTATTAGTCAATAATCAACATCAAATTTATCATAACTCTATAGTATTGAAAATTATCCATAACTTTATTTTCTTTTAGTTCACCAATTTCTCTCTTTTGATTTACTATGAATTTTGATTGTTCAAATCCAACTTCTATCTAGATAAGCGTATTGTAATCTCCATCGGATTTCCAATTATTGCTCCCTTTCTCAATTGTAAGGCTTCAGTAAAAAATCATGCATTTCTAAATTTTTCCAAATTTAGCACTAATCCCTTCATGGTAAACCGATTTGGCTTTAACATGATTCTACTACCTTTGGAGGAAAATTTGGAAGGAATTAGAAAACCTTTTGTAGGACACACTAATAATTCTGATAATGTTGAGTTCACATCACTTCTCATATTTTCAATTTTACACTGTATTCAACAATATTGAAATGACAACTTTTCATGTTTTTCTCTTTTTCCAGACTTAAAATTTTAACCAAACTAGCTCTCTTCCAAAAAGAGTAGTTTTGGAAAATGTTAACTTAAAAAAAGTTCTAAGTTTGATGAGTAGGTAAAATTTCATTTGTCAGTTGGGGTAATCTTGGGTGGTTATAAAAAATGGTTGTTATGTTCCCCACCCAATTTCAATTCCTTGCCAGTGACATGATGAGCTATAATGCCTTGATAATTATTATTTTAATGGATTTGTGCCTATGAATATTTTTTTATTAGCTTCATTCATAGTGAGATGTTAAGTGAGTATACCTGTGGGTTGGATTGGAACTAGAGGGAGGTTTATTTATTTGCTCGAAAGAAAAAGGTAAATTGTTGACTAAATAAATTTTTCAAGTTTTTATGTCTCGGGTCTCTTTTCCTCCTTTGAAAATTCCCAAATTCCCTAGAAGTGGCTTACAATAGTGGAATTTTCCCTATTTTGGAATCTCTAATCCAAATTCGTAAATATATGGCCAATTCCTTCATTGGGTATTTTCATGTCTACTTTTCTGACACCTCATAAAAATGTCATCAATAATAGGGATCCTACCACTAAGAAAAACCCAAACTTAAAAAACATATAATTTACATTTTCTATAAAATGACTACATAATTAGTTGGGTTCCATATTTAGCACTTATATATGGCCTAACAATATGGACATACCCACAAAATATCATCACATTGTAAGTTATTCTCCTCATGTTATAGCACAAATAAAAATTTGACTCCAAACTTCCTTTTTTAGAAACATAGAGTAACATATACTCATCTCATTATATTGATGTGGAAATTGATGTTGCACTCTAAATTCACTTGGCACCTTAAGGTTGTGCCATGTCATCATATCGGCCATCCTAGCTACACCCATCATCCCATAATCTTACATTTCCTTCTTTCCTCTTTCCTTATATATCGTTTCTCCTCTATTTCCCCAAAGGTCACAATGAGAGGGGATTTGAATCAATGTGAGATAAATTTTAAAATTTTATAACTTTTTTTAATCACACAAACATATAGTAATGAACCATAATCATTATATCAACAACTACATCAATGCATAATCATATCAGTAACATTTCAAGAAGAAACCAATAACACAAGAAGCCATCACATCACAAGGAGTCACAAATTTCTATAGGTGGAAACCCATATAGGAGAAAACCACTAATCTTCTTCTTCTTAATATTCAATTCATTACATTGATTTACAGGCCCCTGCCTACAGGAAGAAACTACCCTGAAAAATGAAAGCTTCCAGTTGTGGTAAGATACAACCTAATTGAGGCAACAACCTCGAAATATGCAAGAAATCACTCACTATAGGCTACAACCTAATAGTGGCTCCAACCTCGAAGATGAGTTGGATCCAACCTACTCTAGGGTCCAACTTGATTGAGGCTCCAACCTCAATGATGAGTAGGCTCTAACCTACTCTAGGCTCCAATATCCTTCTTCAAATTACTTATGGACCTCTATTTTATCTCATTTTCAAACTAGATCCCCTAGCATCATACATCATTGAATTTTTATATAAAGATATTGTCACAAATTGCAATCACAACCTAAAAAAATTAACACTTCCATAAATATTCCAATGTCCCAATCAATGTCTTTGCAACCTCTAATCATTATCGTTGCCATCGTACTGCAACAAACATTATATTGAAATGAATATTACATCAATTAGTGTTGCTAGCTATCATATTTTTATTCATACTTTACTTCAACAAGTTCTTCAATATGTGCATTCAAATCCCTTCTCAGAACCTAATTACCAAATAAATCCAAAAAATCCTACAACATGCTCATAGACCTTCAAAATGAACATAAAATAGTTTTTCCATCAAATAAGAGTGAAAATAGCTTCAAACCCCTCTAGTTACATTCATATTTGAACCATGATCCTCCAACATCTTCTAGAACTCAATTTTCACAAGTAATGACTCCAAAAACTAATAAAAACCATATTAAACCATATAAAAAATCAATTGTTCTACAAATACTCACTTTCTCGGTGCACTCTATAAACTAACAAAATTCCAGTGTCGGATCTACCAAATTCCCACTGGTGGCCAACAAAATATTTGACAAGATGGTGGCATGTGTGTGTGTGTGTGTGTGTGTGTGTGTGTGTGTGTGTGTGTGTGTGTGTGTGTGTGTTTGTGTGTGTGTGTAATAAATTCCACCTATTCACCGTCAATATTTGAACTCATGATCACCAAACCACAATTTTCATGACTGTCCAACTCCACTATATGATGTAGCTTTTTAATCCATCCATCTACCTTTACATTACTTTGTATGTTTCAGCTTCAACTGGGTTGGGAACATGGACCACCCCCTTGTTCCAAGTCAAGATCGATGCATCCAATCACCTTCTTCCAATGAGCTAGAGCTATGGCCATGCAATAGCTTGAACCACAAATCAAAAGAAATGTATCACTTTATGTGGATTCATTCGATGGCTAGTTCTAACCAAACCATAACTTCAACATTAGACTTCAAGTGTTATGAATACTCTCATAATGCAATCACACCATAATAATAATAGATTTATGGCTAAGCCATAGAAATATAACGAGTTCTTAGAACCAAATTGGATCATAAAAAAATGATAACAAGAATTATGCTGCATAATCCCAAATGATAACCTTGGAAAAGGATGGAAAACATCTCTTTGAAACCATAACACAAAATTTTTGCAAATGATTCAATATTCAATTCATAGATTCCATTGATTTCCTATATTCAGAGTTTGAATGATGTCACTTTCGAGCTGAGTATGGTTTATATATATATATATATATATATTTGAAGGTCCCAACCCTTATGGGGCAACACTGAGCACCCATAAAACATTCCTTCATAAATTTTTGACCAACAGAACATTTTGTATATACATTATATATATATATATATATATATATATATTTGAAGGTCCCAACCCTTATGGGGCCAACACTGAGCACCCATAAAACATTCCTTCATAAATGTTTGTGCTATGATTTTGTGGCCATGCCATATGAATGAGTTTGATAAATGTCTGAAGCTCCATGTCCATATTACTGTGCCCATATGACCATGACCCAAGGGTCACTAATCATTTCATTTATGACATCATCATGACTTTATCAATCCATGTGGAAACTCAAGAGGGGTGCCACATTTCACCCTATTTTAGACTCTTCACCAACTAAAATGTGCCAAATCACCTTGCCGCATGGCAACCTATAGTAGTGTCGCATCATCATATTGAAATCAATAGGCTCCACATCATCATCCAATAAAAATTTTCCATGTTTCAATATATAATTTTTCCTAATAGAGTCATTAAACATCATGCAAATTTTCCTTCATCTAACTATTGACTTGTTGGAGGTACTATTGATTTTTCCAAAAAAGGGATGCATTTTAACAATGTTAAATAGTGTGCATATTTTTGTGTTTGAGGCTATTGGCATGCTTTATTAATGGTGGATATAATTGTAACTTTCCCATTATCTAACCATTTAATAATTTAGGTTTAGCAACATAGTTTTATCTTTCAATTTCACGAAACTAATGCTAATTTTCAACTCGTCGTAACTTCTCATCCATGAGAATTTATTCTTATCAGGATATACCAGTGGAAAGTTATCAATGAGATCTATGCAACCATTTTTTGTAATATATTTAAAGAAAAATAACTTCATTAAAAACTCAAATAACTTCAAGCACCCATATCTTCTTGTGATGGGACCTTGTGAAAGATCAAACTACCATATCACTTCATAAGGTTTCATGCTGCTTCTTGGGTTTTCAATGATGATACTGTTGTTTTTATCTCATACATCCTCTTTGAAATCAATGATATCTTGTTTTCATCAATGAAAACACTAAGTGCAACATTCTCTTCCCTCTCTCTCTCCCCACCCCCTCCTTTCCTTTCTTTTTACTTAATTCAATTTTCAAGCCCACTAATACTTAGCTTCCCACATGGCACACTTCTATTCAAGGATGGGATAGGGTTGCACCTCCACTATAATCCATTCACCGGGTATTTTCCCATTCGCTATAGTGATGGGTGGGTCTCATCCAATGTCATTTTCCTCTAGGTCCATGATTTCCCTACATGCTTTATCATATGACATATATAAAGCATAGATCAAAAACCCAAATCAATCTCAATACTTAGAGTTATGGTGATTTTATCCCATAACTTAGTCCCATTACCATTTTACCATTGTGTGCTACATTGACTTGTGATTCATGTAATTGGTTAAATATTTTTTCCAAAACCACTTCTCCAAGGTTCCAAAACTATCTTTGGGATGTGGCGATGACGTCACCCCTTAGATGCATCGCCACACACCTAAACCTTGATATTTTGTGTTCATGACCTTATCACATGTACACTTTAACCCTACTATTTATCACTATATACATTCCACCATGGAAATCCTCATCACCTAACCCATGGCTCAACATAATTATGTATGGGAAATTTCTAATTTACCAAAAATTGCAACTTTTCCAAAATATTTGCAATAATCCATGCACTTAAAATTTGATGCATGGATTACCATGAATATTTTATTTATGATTTCAAGTTCAATTACACCTTATAAATTGTCCAATTTGTTTCATTATCCAACCCTATTCCCACATCCAATCATAATTTGGCATGAATTTCATAGAAATTTGGGGATTTTCCCCAAATTCCTTCATGGAGAGTTCTACAACTCCATCAAACCCAAAGATTTAGCCATAGTAATTTTGTAGTTCTTATATTCAAGAAATTATATCTTTTGAATCATTCAAACAAATTCTAAATTTAGTTTTTTCAACCCTGAGGTCTTGATTTCCTTAAATTTCCCCTATAATTTCCACTATTTTCTCATAGGAAATTCTATAAAATATTTGGCAAACATCATCTATAAAATTTGAAAAATCGACATTTTAAATATGTGCCATTTAGATTATTGTTGAACCTATAACTCTAGTACCACATTGTAACACACCCTAGACTCACTTATGGGCACATGCCACTATAGTTCCACCTTTGTACATCTAAATTTTTAATTTTCTTTTATCCTAGTTTTCATGTACTCTAATACTATGATTGACTATGTGGGACTCTATTACTAATTATACTAGTTTTAACTATTCTTATACCAATTTTGTAGTATCCTAGACACCTAGTTTGAGGTATAATACCACTAGGTAGCAATATGTCATGCATAGGAAACACATATGTAGTCCTAAAAAATAGGCGATTCCATGGATAATAATATATTAAACCGAATAGTAACATGCATAGCACCAAATACTTAAGCATGTGAAGCATACAATACATATTTTATAAATTATTTAACATAAAACACTTAAATTTCCTACCTGGGGTGATTAATGATGTGACAAAGGTG
Source organism: Pinus albicaulis (assembly GCA_034641835.2). NCBI lineage: Eukaryota > Viridiplantae > Streptophyta > Pinopsida > Pinales > Pinaceae > Pinus > Pinus albicaulis. The sequence goes on from CM076573.1 coordinate 955,429,700, forward strand.
GTGAAGGAAGGAATACAATTTCCACATGCAATACCCATGGAATACATGGCCTACCATCTCATAGGATTAATTAATTGAGTTTTTTCACATGCATATGATATTAATTGAATTCATTGCATCCTACTACTCCCTAGTGTGGGAAGGTTATGTCTCCATGTCACTCATCTATTTTTAATCGATGGTAGTCTTCCAAAATATAAATTTCATAATCAGATTTGTCTCTAACTAGATTTTTCCCAAGTATTTCATGGATTTTCTCTATAGAAAAACTCTCTTTGTGGCCTTCCCAATCACTGATATTTTTTATATCCTTCTATTTTATTGGTAATTCAATGAATGGTTCTATGGATTTGGTGATAAGGTAACATGTTTTTTTGTTTCACAATGTTGGTCTCAAGGTTCTTTACTAATTTCATTCCCTTATCCCCCCAACTTCCTAGTCTCTCAACCTTCTCTAATTCTTTATTCCCTTAGCTTCCATGAATTAATAACATGATCATTGTCACATGGGCGGTGGGATTGAGGCTACCTGGGTGGAACAAGGGCTTAGTTCCAAACTAAATACTTTGCTAATATTTATCACAAATAAAATCCATTGGCCTTGCAACATGAGCTCAATGATATGGAGGAGGGCGTTCAAAAATAGTGACAAAACCATTTGGATATTGAGATGTTGGAGGAGCTTTCATCATGCATCCTAGTTACTATACACACTTTCAACAAGAAGAAATAATACCTTCATAAAATATAATTGCATTAGAAACAAAAGATACTCGTTGGAAAAGTCTTTCTTGAATACCATGTTGTGCATGAAAAAATTCCCTGTGATGATCAAGGGAATTCGATTGCGGTTGGTTAATATTGAAGGGAGGATTACCCATATATAAGTGTGCTCCTCTCCTCACTCAACATCAAGGATTCAAGTGGAAGACTTTCTTTCCTCTTTATTTTTCATGTTAATGTTTTCAATGAATTGGATTGGATTGGTTATTATGGTAATTTTTGGTATAGAAACTAGACATCATGTAAACACTATAGTTTGATATTATTTATTTTAGATTTGAAACTTAATTTCACTAATGGATTTTTGTTGTCTCACTAGTGTTTTTTCCTAAGTGGTATACCAATGGTGAACACCCATCATGTTTATTAATGAAAAATTAGCTTATTAAAAAACAAAATAGAAAATGTATTTTAATCAAAATCATGAACTAGTTGTAGACCTTAGACTTTGCGCTTATCCATAGAAAACATTATTCATGTTCTCATAATGTTAGGTCACCCATAATTTTTTATTATGATTCCACCAAGGAAAGGCTATTTTATCCAACTAGGTCTAGAATATAGCACTAACAATCACTAGGCCAAGGTACCAAACTCCCTTTGAAATTTCAACCTACAACCTCTCATTCCTTATACAACTACCAAAAATCAAGAAATTGTACTTCTCTACATATTAGTCCCTTGGGATATACCATTTCCCTTCCAGGTATCTAACACAATATGGTTAGGAAATATTACAACTATTTGGCTCTAGGAACTCCAATCAATATAATGGAGTCTTTATGAACCCTCTAGGCTTCACACCAAACAAACCTATTCCAAACATTTCTCACTTCATGGATCTAGCCTTCCCTAATTAAGGAAACCCAAGGAGAATTCTACAACCTAATTGAACTAAGATTCATATGGTTTCACAACATAATAATGTTATAGTGGATCCTGTTATACTTCTCCAAAATGGTGGTAAAAATGATGAGGTGAATGAGAATGGATGGAAATTCCATTAAACTCTAAAATGTCATTCTATGTGTGTGTGTGTGCATGCACACATGAGTGATATGTGTGTGTGTGTTCACGCGTGTGTATGTGTTTGCATGTTGCACACACATAATTTTATATAAGTGACACTCTAAGAATTATTCTCCCACCACTTAGGAATTCATCCTCTCAATTGGGAACTTAGGAATTTTTGTGATAGTAATGATTTTAGAACTAAGGAATATAAAATTATATTCCTTGACTTGGCCCCTTTCCTTATCCTTTATTCCCCTCTCCCTTTTGTGGAGCATCTCCCTCCATACTCTCATATCACTTGGTCTATAATAGTGATTGATTTTATTGATATGTGCCTATGATTATAATTTACAATGCTATGCTCACTAGCCTTTCCACATGTGGTTTCTTTATCCTAATTTCACATAGGCACTCCACCCCAAAAATATAAATACATATGCACTCTAGCCCCAAAACCATACTAGTTGACCAACCTATAAAGCATATGTAATCAACCTAGAATTCATATGGTTTCACAAGGAATTGTTGAATTTGTAACTATGGCCAGTCTTCATAATGTATATGTGGTCACTTTACATATTTTTATTTATCATTGTAAAGAATATTGTTTATAAATGCTAGACTAAAAGAAAATTTTATTTGAGGCAAAGTCCCATTACAACCTTTTAAAGATGAAAATTTGAAGTTTTGAAATGTAAATTTTGGCTCCAAACTGACAAGTTGGATTTCCTCCAAATCAACCCTACTCAAGGGATATGTCCATTCACAGAAGATAGACTATTTTATAAAGTCAGTTCGACCTCCTCCATTTGGGCATTTTCCATTCCCTCACACAAGATAGTTTCTTGGAAACCAAGAGAAGGACAAGAGGGATGAATTCTCTATATTCTCTCTCTTTCAACTTTCACGTGTGAATTGGATATTCTCTCTATAGTTCACATTTTTCTGGGGCAGCTGTTGTAGGGGGGAAAATATCTAGGCAACTAGGGCAATTGTTGTAAAGCTGGAATTTTTGGGGCAACTAAAAATTGTAGGAGGGCCGAAATTCTAGATCAAACAGGCAGAATGAATTCCTTGAACAGATTGGGTGAATTGAATTACAGAAGGAGACCAGGTTTGACCATAGGTTGTGGTGTGTCTCTCATTGAACAAAAAGAATTTATCTATTGAAAAAGGTTTTTGGGCTATTCCGCTTGGTGGTTTTTCCCAGGGTAAACCTTGTCTTCTTTTGTGCATTGTGATTTATATTGTTCTATTTTTATTTGTGGATTAATTTATAAAGCATAATTGTTGAAAGATATATTGGAATAATTTAAAAGAATCTCTACATCAAAAATAGTTATCAAAATTTCATAATTTTTGTGCTAACCTTAATTGCACTAAGACACTCAACATGGATTCAAAGCTTTGGTGAAGGAATGAAGGAACATTGTGATCACCTCAACAATAACCTAGAGATATTTTTATTCAAATCCTTCTTACATATTGGTTTCTACGGCTTCTTCTATGAAATATGAAAAAAAGCTAGAGGGAACATCAAACTTCAAAGCTTGGAAAGTTAGAATAGATTTTCTTCTTGACAAGAAAAAACAAATTGGACATTGTGAAAGGAAAGGTTGTTGAACCAAAAGATGACACAAGAAAATAAAATATCAAGAAGGATAAAATCACTACTATGATTCTTATAGTGGATTTCATTAAGTATCATTTGGTTCCCTACAATACAAAACTTGATACTTCAAAGATGATGTGTGATGCCCTAATGAATGTTGGTCAATCAATGAGCTCGAATAATGAACTTTGAAATACAAGGATGCCTAATGAAGAAACCATGGCTTCTTACTTCATAAGGGTTTCACAAATAAGGGATTAGATTAAAGTAAATGGAAAATCCACTCATGATCAAGAGCTAGTAATTACTGCACTTAATGGTATTCCTAGATCATATGATGCATTTGTAGCAGGTATAAGAAGTTGTAAGGAAGCTCCGACATTTTAAAAACTATGGACGTATTATTCCGAAGAAGAATCAAGATTAATGACTATATATCATCAATATGAAGAGGTTCAAGCCCTTGCGACTCATTTCAAGAAAAAGTGAAAGAAGCAGTTTGTACCTCAACATAATAAGTCAGGAAAGGGATCTTATTCATGTAAGAAGAAGAAATATTTATCAAAGATCCAAAGTTATGGTTGTCAGGAAAATGGACATTTCAAGAGATATTGTCCTAATATGGCTAATAACAAGAAATAAAAGGAAAACAACATGCTTTTACAACAGATGTTGAAGATGAAAAACCAAATAATACCAAAGGTGATAAGGATTTCTTTTTCTTTTTTTCTTTAACAAGTTCCTCTGTAGATGATGATGACATGTGGCTAGAAGATAGTGGAGCATCAAGGTACATGACTAAAGAGCTTGGGAATATTTCAAGAATGGCATAAAATAATTTGTCTCAGAGGGTTAGATTGGGAAAAAATAACAACTATTAGTCAAAGGAGTTGGAAAGGCATTCATAGAGCTGGAATATAGTAACAATATACATCTCAAAAATTCTCTTTATGTACCAAGTTTGAAAAAAAAAATCATGTATTTTTTTCTTGTTTGAAAGATAAATTAACGGTATACAATTTCTTTTATGGATGGAAAAGTACTTTCTTGCTCCAAGGGTTCTAGTATAGATGACGTTAGGGTTATTTTGATTCGTAACGAGAGGCTACATAGACTTGTGAGTAAACCAGATCAAGCACTAGTACATGATGAGATAAATCCAAGTGAGTTATGGCATAGAGGTATGTAAATATTCATTTCAGAGCATTTCCTGAGTTGAGTCAAATAGTGTTAGGGGTTGTTGAACTACATATAAATAATGATGGTGTATGTAAATTTTGTGCTCTTTGGAATGACATTAAGAAACTATTTCCAAAAACTGAAAATATATCTAAGGAAGCTTTGGACTTGATTCATTATGACGTATGTTGTCATATGCAAATAACATAACTTGGTGGTTCATTGTACTATGATACATTTATTGATGACTTCTAATGTAAGACATGGATATATCTCTTGAAGACTAAGGATGAGGTATTCAACAAATTCCTAGAATTAAAAGTTGAAGTGGAAAACTTGGCAAGCTGGAAGATCAAGATACTAAGATCTCACAATGGAGGAGAATACACCTCAAAGGAGTTTGTTGCTTTCTGCAAGTAGACTCAGATTAAGATGGAGCTAATTGTAATCCATAATATAACAATGTAGTAGAACAAAAGAATAGGTCTATTGAAGAATTTTTCAAGGCCATGATGCATGAATTGGAATTTACATTGTTCTTAAGGGGGAGGCACAACATACAACTATGTACATTCAAAATAGAAGTCCTCATAAAGTTCTGGAAGGTGTGACTCTTGGAAAAAAAATCTCTAAAAGGAAGCTAGAGGTTGGACATATCAGAATCTTTGGTTGTCTGGTATACATACTCGTTCTTAAGGATAAGAGGAACATGCTTGAGCCTTCATGAAAGAATGACATATTTTTTGGTTATAGTGAATCATTAAAGTCCTACAGGATATATATTCCATAACAACGATGCATTGAGATAATCCAAGATGTGACCTTCTATGAGAAATTAGCATATTGGAAGTCTAAGGAAGTCTCCATGTATTCCTTGGATGATGTGAAGCAGGAGACCTCAAGGGAGGAGGATTTGAGTTCTACATAATGTACCAGAAGGCTAAAAGGGCCTCAAGATCGTGTAAAAACTAGTCATTGTTCCAGAGATCAAAAAGAGACTCGCATGGCTTAGATCTATGTTATGGGAGTTTTAAGGAAAAGTAATTCCTGATGGCACATCTAAATAAGTTAAGAAACCCAAGAGTTTTTCTAGCTATGAAACTCTCATGAAAAAATGCATTGATGCATAACCTTCCACATATGAAGAAGAAACTAGCCAACATGTTGGAAGGAAGAAACGAATGAAGAGTACCAATCAATCATGAAGAATTACATTTGGGTGATTGTGCTAAGGTTGGAAGGGAAGTTAGTGGTGGCTTCCAATTGGATATACAAGATCAAGAATGTTATAGATGGTAGTATTTACAAATACACATTTTGATTGTAGGCTAAAGGATTCTCCTAGAAAGAAAGATAAGACTATGATGAGACCTTTACTCCGGTTTTTGGGTACATTTATTAGATCCACTATTTCTCTTACTCCTTTTTTAGGATGGAAATTGCACCAGATGGATGTGACTGTTGCTTTCGTTAATGTTGTGATTGAGGAAGAGTTTTTCATAGAGAAACCTCAAGCCTTTGAGGTATATGGAACGGAATCTCATGTTTGCAGGTTGAAGAAGGCCTTGTATGGACTCAAGCAAGCTCCAAGATATTGGTATGCTCGTATTGAAAACTATTTAGTGAGGTTGGAATTTACCAAGTGTGAAACTTATCCAAACCTTTTCTTTAAGGTTGTGAAGAATACACTTTTGATTTTATTGTTAAATGTTGATGACTTGTTTCTTACAGGTGTTGAGTCTCTTATCATTGAGTGCAAGAAGTAGTTCGCTTCTTATTTTGATATGAAGGATATTGGGTTGATGCATTATTACTTGGGATTATAAGTATGGTAAAAACCTTGTGAAGTATTCCTTGGCCACATAAAGTATGTATTAGAGATCCTTCAAATATTTGGTATGATGGATTACAAATCCATGACAACTACTATGGTAACTAACTTGAAGAAGTTAAGAGGCTATGAATCCAAATTGGTATATATATATATATATATATATATATATATATATATATATATATACAGCTAATCCATTCGTTGATGTATTTTGTTAAAACCAAGTCGGACATATGTTTTTCTATGAACATGCTAAGTCAATTCTAGGTTGAACCGGGGCACATGAATTGGATTGCAACAAAGCACATCTTTAGATATTTGCATGGTATGGTGAATTATGGGTTGAGATATGTTGGAAACAAGGATGTATATCTTCATGGATATACAAATATTGAGTTGGAAGGAAGTGTTGAAGATAGAAAGAGTACTTAGGGAGTATGCTTTAGTTTGGGATACGTTATGATATCGTGAATGAGTAGGAGAACACATCAATTGCACTCAACACTGTTAAAGCATAATACATCTTATCCAATGAGGCTTGTATCGAAGTAGTTGATGAGTCCCAAATAGATACAATTCAAGGCCCATCTAACCATCCTATGGCACACTTTAACCTCTCATTTTGCATTTGATAATATATATTTTAACCTATAATGTGCTCATATGGATGTTAGGAGATATTTACTATATCATGTGGCCTAATGCATTAAATGTGTAGGAAAAATAGGATTTATTGTGCAAAACACATTCGGCACCATAAAGAGAAGATTTAGGAGACTTGTTCCTAACTTCATCCCATCAAAAACTTGGTTGGCCCATGAGTAGCTACTACCCCTTAGTGGTTGTGAGTTCACCAAGAGACCATATCCAACTTTTTAGGAGTTTTGGCAGGAAGCAACCCTCCCTTCAAAGAGACTTCTCCTCGCTCACTTTTTTGTATAAATAAGAGAGCCTAGCATCTCAGTAGGGATTCAAATTCTAGAGGTAATATAGTGACTATTGGGTGAATGAATGAAGATGTGTTACACTATTGGGTGAAATTTGGCAATGAATTTCAAGTTTTCCCTCTTTTATTGAATTGAAACCATCAAAATTTGTATAAGCATTATGAATTTTGATTAGGAATAAAAAGAAACATCCTGGTGAATTATTTTTTTTTCATAATGATATCTTTTTGCAAAAATATATAGTGTCGTATAATATGACAATTTTCCATGAAATGAAATGCTTGTCCTTGCAAATTTTCGCACATATTAAGAGGTATGTGTGTGTTCATGTAGCATAACTTAGTCTAAAATGTGTAATATAGAAAAAATATATATATGACCATCATCTACACAGAGAAAGCTAAGTTTTTCATATTAATTGTTTTTATGCAAAATTGTATTTTTTTTATTATTTTTCGAAGTTGGCAAAGTAATATTTCAATTACATTTTGCAGACACATGTGTTCACGTAAGGTTTCTTTCAACTATTTAAACAAATTTAAAAACATGAGTACCCTTTTAAAGAGGACTCGTAAACGAAGATAGTGGTATTTTTTGAATTTTCTGTTTTTGTATATTTTATGATGTTGATTTTTTATTTAGCCACTTTAAAATTGTTCAAAAAAAATTCAATAATTATGTTTAAAAGAAATTAGATGAAAAATATAGTATGAATTCAAAAATTTCAAACTCATATGCCATTGAATAGAGGATTCCTTCATGAATCCAACATGATCAACTTTGTCACCTAAGGACAATTTTTTCCCTAAGTCTGCTAGGGTACAAAATGTTGTTGTGAGAAATTTTGTAGAAGAGGTACTGAAATTGTGTATTTTAGGACTTCAAAGGCTTGATCGAGTACTTAAAACACTTGATTGAGCATTTAAATTTCAAATTGAAACAACTCAATCGAGGATTTCATAAACCCTTGATCGAGCCATATATGTGGTTAACAGTGGCTCAATCGAATGCTATGGCTTGATCAGACACTATGGCTTGATCGAGCTATTATGTTCGATGGAGCCTTTATATAAAAAAAAAATGAATCCCATAATTTAGATTTTAGAATCAATAAAGATCTAAAATTTAAGTTTCTACCACATTTTAAAATTCTAAATTTTATTATAATTTTTTTGTCATGTCATTTAGAAACCTTATTAATTTTAATATTAATATATTTTAATGTTAATATCAAATTTATTAATTTTGGATTAATATATAAAATTATTAACTTTAATATAATATAAAATTTGTTATATTATAATATATACTAGCACAACCAAACTAATAAATATGGTTAATATACGTCATAGGTGTCAGAAAAGAGTCATTAACACAAAAAGCGCCATGCAAGTTGACTCAATATGTTAATTTTATTTAACCTAATAATTTTTATAAATCTAACATGATAAAATATATAATATTTGTAAAATCCTGAAGTATTTATAACCTAAATCTACCTAAAGAAATAAAGCCTAAACAGTTTCAATGGGAAGACATGAAGTGCTATGTGTATCTTTGATGGAGGTAGTTGGAACATTAATATTTTGGAAAAAAATAGATAATATTTCCATAGAAATTTATCATTTTCCCTCCACATGAATGTACAACACACATTTGAAATATTGAATTTGAAATATGTATTATATATATATATATATATATATATATATATATATATATATATATATATATATATTGTACAAAATAAATAAATAAATAAATATTTAAACATAATATTTTAATTGTCAACATATTTTAAAATTATTGAATTATAGAGAGAGAGGGGGAGAGAAGCGTAAGATAAAGAAATAGGGGGACACAAAGATGGAGAGAGGGAAAAGCGGAGAGATTATTTGAGGAAGAGAGGGGGCTCGAGAGATGGAGTTTGAGGAAAATATAAGGAAGTAAGAAGTTCAAGACATATAGAGAGAGAAAGGTGGAGAGAGAATGAGCGAGGGAGGGAAATAGTCAACAACATTCCAAGATGATGCTCGATACAGTTTGATTGCTAAATTTTCACAATCAAAGTGCCATAGAAGTTTTTGAGAGTTCTGAATTCATATATAGAGTCAAAAAGTTAGTTTGAATAATAAAAACCAAGATTTTACCTCAAAATTTTTCACCGGATTCCAGCACCTAAAACTTCAAAAAGTCGCACTAAAGACAACTCCATATATATATATATATATATATATATATATATATAGGGGGGGGGGGTGTGGGGGGAAGAGACAAAGGGAGGTGGGAGAGAAAGGAAAGGAAAGAGGACTTAAGAGGGAATTAAATAGAGATATGAAGAAGGAGAGATGGAGGGGGAGAGAAAGAAAAGAAAATTTATTGCACTAGATGCATTGGTTTTAGTGTACAAATTCTAATTTCTAATCCTATTCGATTTCTTGCATTACATGCATTAATTTATGTGTAGATGCTAATTTCCAATTCTATTTCATTGCTTGAAATAGATGAATTAATTTCGTTAAAGATGTTGATTTCTAATATTATTTTATTGATATTGCATTAGATGCATCGATTTCAGTGTAGATGTTGGTTCCTAATCCTATTTTTTTCTAGCACTAGATGCACTGGTTTCTGTGTAGATGTTGATTTGTAATCCTATTTGATTGTTTGCAGCATTAGATGCATTGATTTCAGTGTAGACGTTTATTAATATTTGATTGTTTGCATGAGATGCATAAATTTTAGTTTATATGTTGATTTCTCATCATATTTGATTTCTTGTATTAGATGTGTTGATATCAATTAATATATTTATTTATGATTTGATGTAACTAGATATATGGTGTATATTACTTTCAAGGTAATTAGTTTAGTAGTGTGCATTGATTTCTTATGAAAATATTGACGATGTGCATTATGACTAAGATTTTGTAGAAAATATCAAATAAAACAAATTGTAAATTTTGCATCTCCACATATTTTAAAATTGAATATAACTTATTTCAATCATATATGAGTTTTTAAAAATTGAATAATTCCTATTTCAATCATAAGGAATTGATTGAAATACTTGGATAACTACTTGTAAATTTAGGAAAGTTGATAACATTATAAAAAATTATAGAAATGTTGTCATGTATTATTTTTTGACCTACATATTAAATTTTAATAGGATTCACTTATGTCATGTTATGACTAAGATCTTGTAGATAATCTCAAAATAAATAATGCTAAATAAAACCTATTTTTTATTTACATTACATCTTTTAAAATTGTATGAAACTTATTTCAATCCTAGTTGTGCTTTTTAATTGAACCTTGAGATAAGAAATTGATTGAAATACTTAAAAAAAAATTCCATGCAAAGGTAATTCAGCAGGTCACAAAAAAAGGATATATATATATATATATATATATATATATATATGACTTTATAATTTAAATAATTTATTTTTAAAATTGAATTGTAATAACATACATGTTCATTTCACTAAAAGACCCTTTGTACATGTTAATATGAAACATGACTAAAATTCTTTCCATGTTCAGTATTAAATTGATACATGATATATTTTAGTTCATTTTAAGTATCAAAGTGATTTGAATTATAACTTAAGATTGTACTTATTTTCTTAGTTTATGAATCTAGAAATCAAAATTGAAAATATATTTTACTAATATTAAAAGTTATAATAAAAATAAATAAATAAATAAATAAAATAAAAAAATTAGTGAAATAATTTTAAATAATCCATAAAATGAAATAGTGAATACATGTATCAATAAACTATCCATATGAAAATATATGCAAATTAAAAATATCACATGAATATCCATAAACTGAAATAATAAGCATCCATAAACTAAAATAATGTTCATGATATACATCCATAAACTATCCATGTATGAAAATATAGAAAGTATAAATCACATGTGAATGTGCCCTATGAAATGAGCCTGAAAATGTACAAAACGTGACACTATAAGTACTACTAGAACTCTTCTGTGAGTTCAGTGTCCATAAGTTGGTACTACAATATAACGAATTAAAATTCAAACTAATTAAATCATTATTTGTAAAAAATAAGCAATATGGAAATAAGTGATTTTGAACCACATTTTTAATTACATATACATGAATCTACTAACCTTAGTCGAGTCCAAATTCAAGTTATATAGGATGGGGCTCTATTGAAACTTGGTTTGATGCTCCCATCCTTGTGGCTTTCATCGATGGACCCACATCATCAATGTGTCTAAACCCAGGATCCCACTCATGTCACTCATATCTTCACATAATAATGACATCAACGCCACTTTGCATATGGGCATGTGTACACAATGGAAAGGAAAAAATATAACTACTCTAAAAATTAATTAGCATATATGTGTAATTTTAAAAAATAAAATGTTGAAATCTTAAGAATAATTTTTTTTTACCTCAATTGTTGGTCCATGTGATTGTACATAGTGAATCTCCTCCACATTAGTGAACATATGAGGTGGAGGTGGAGGTGGATCCATGGAAACATTCTCTAATCGAGGATGGCATGTTGATCAACTTCCCCCTCGGATGACCTCATAAGCTCATCCATGTAGATGGGTTGTGCCTACATGTTATCATGAACATATTAATATAAATGATTATTCATAATTGTAAAATAAGAGTCAAAAGTTATGTGTGTGTGTGTACCTGGTCTGTGTCACGCAGGTTGTTCACCCTCTAAGTATCATGAATGGCATCACAATACATACATGTATATGTAAAAGGATGGTCAAAGGGTAAACTCGCTATAAATGCATCATCATATAAGAGCAATGGTGGTGATCTCCTAATATCTCCATCCAATGCAATACATGCACTAGCCAATGTCGTTCGCATGATGTCTACAATAGTCTCTCTGGTCTCACCACCAAGCTTTGATAACTCCTCTAGCTATACCAGTAAGACCAAGCTTCGAGACAATAGTGGCAAGAATCTCGGAGGTGGTGGTACAAGCCTAAGGTCCCTACAAGCCTCGTCGTGTACTTAGTCGGGTCCATAATAACAAGATTTAGTATCAGTGTAATCCAGCCTTATATGTAACACATAGTCTGCATACAAAATGCTTGAAAACATAAATTGCGATATGGTCATGGCGGGGGAACTAGCCCTAATCTCCAATGAAACTATCATACACAAAAGGGGCTACATCTACATTCCTAAAATATTTTTGTGTAATTGGACCTTTGTGTCTAGCAAGCTACTCTAGAGGGAGGTCAAATAAGTCCCCACTAACATCAATGCCCTTGGTGGCCTCTTTCACCACCTCCCAAGTATCTGGGCCTATAAACTCATGCTTCCTAAACCTTTGTATGGACTGTAGGAGGTGGTTATGAGGGCCTGACCTCAAGTATTTCTCGATCAAACTATTGATGCTCTTGAGCATCAAAGAAAAACTATGACGAGTCGAAAAGTTAGCATGGATATTATGTATCTCTTATGTGATCCACGCATGACAGGTCATAACATCCGCCAATGTGATATGAGTTGTAGCATCATCCCACATAGGGATTGATGTTGCACTCTAATCCTTAGCTTTGGCCTACTAAGGGCCTGCAAATCATAACAATAATCTAACATATATAATTAACAAAATAGAATCATAATAACATATACAATAAATTCAAACACATGAGTTGAAGGCAATTTAAAAAATTAAAGACAATTTCAATACATAAACGCATAATTTTTAAAGAGGATTTAAAAATGCATGACTTGTACCTAAGATAGGCGAAGAAGGTCCACTAGTGGTAGCATGATCATCAATAGAGACAGAAGCATTGCCTCTAGCACTCTGAATACTGTCAGAGGCAAGATCAATGAGTGGAACGTGAACTCTCGGTGGGTTATGTGATCTATCACGAGCCCGACCACATATAACAGAACCCCTCACACTGCAATGGCCTACAATTGGGGCGTGTATATGGAATTCCTCAACATATTCTATATAATACATATAAACTAATCCAAGAATAAAAATGTTTATTAAAGTCGTACATATAATACAAGACTATTACATATAATACATATAAACTGATCCAAGAAAAAAATGTTGACTTAGAAAGAATGTTACAAAAAAACCATTTCTAATCTCATGCAAAATAATCTAGCTAGAAGTCCTAAAGTTTAGAGTCCATTTTTTGATAATTTATCAACCAAAGTATTGAGCTCCATGTAAACACAATCCAAAGAAGCGACCAAGTCTACCTTCACACTTTTTCTTGTTTTTAAATAATGCATATATTCTCACTTTTTCTCATTTTTAAATAATGCATTTTATTCATAGCTCATAAATATGTGAATATATATGTAACAAAAATGAAATAAACATATTTTCAAAACTAATAAATTTTATGCCAACCAAATACTCCAATAAACTTTAAGTTCTTAATGTTCGACTTTGACACATGACATGTACTATGTGCGAGCACATGAAAACATGGTTTATTATACAACACAACATAATGAAACAATATGGTACAAATTAGAAAAAAAATCAAAATATTTTTATTCACTTGATCGGTGGATATCGGTGGCCACCCACCTATTCCATTTGGACCAGCACCATCAATTCTTGCGGCTTTTCACATTCAGCACAACTTACTATTTTTAGCAGGTTTTCGGGTCCTCCACTCTTGGAGCCGTTTTGGGGGCTTAATGATCCAGGTGGATATTGGTGGCCACCCACCTATTCCATTTGAACCCCCATCTTCAGTTCTTTCAATTTTCAAGTTGCAACAAAACTTACTATTTTTAGCAGTTTTTCGGGTCCTGAACTTCCGGAGCCATTTTGAGGCCCTAAACGAAGTTTTTTGGGTATGAAAGCGCTAACGAATTTGCTGATCAAATTTGTCCCGACAGCTGTAGTCCTCGGATAGAGCTTTCTAATGATGTATCATGTGCGTCAAACGGAGATATTATGCCAAAGTTATGCCCCCAGGAAGTTGAACCACCAATTTACCCAAACGGGCGCCCACAATTTTGACACCTCATCTCCTACGGTTAGGTTTTTGGACGTTTCAAATTCTACATTGTTTCTCAACAATAAATAGGCCCTCGAGCCTCATTGTAACACAGTTCTGAGGCCTGTAGCCACCACATCTCTTCTCAGAGATAGCTACCAGTGCCCTAGCTAGTTTTATTTCCATTCTGTCTGTAAGCAAATTTCAGTTCTTTGATATTAATGAAATGAAGTGTTATTTCCGCTGCATCTCTATCTTTATGGTTATGTGTTTATTATGTTGCGTTCCTGCATAAATCCGGATCAGTGGTATCAGAGGGGTGATACGGATTGCATGACAAATGGTATCGGATACCTCCGCAGGGAGCTTTTGCTGAAGCAGGAACACGGTTGCAGGGTTGCAGTTGGTGTTGAAGCTGACTTATATATTTGGGTTTCTCTTGAGACCTTAGCTGAAGCAAGGCAATGGCCAGGGCTAGAGCTACAAAGGAAGACTTTGGAAGTAGACTGTGTATATCTTTGAGAAGGTGGGGTGAAATGGAAGACGAGTATCGTGAGTTGAAGAAGACCCTTTATGCAATGCTTGCAGAAGGGATATCCGACACGAACATATGTCCTAAAGTTTAGAGTCCATTTTTTGATAATTTATCAACCAAAGTATTGAGCTCCATGTAAACACAATCCAAAGAAGCGACCAAGTCTACCTTCACACTTTTTCTTGTTTTTAAATAATGCATATATTCTCACTTTTTCTCATTTTTAAATAATGCATTTTATTCATAGCTCATAAATATGTGAATATATATGTAACAAAAATGAAATAAACATATTTTCAAAACTAATAAATTTTATGCCAACCAAATACTCCAATAAACTTTAAGTTCTTAATGTTCGACTTTGACACATGACATGTACTATGTGCGAGCACATGAAAACATGGTTTATTATACAACACAACATAATGAAACAATATGGTACAAATTAGAAAAAAAATCAAAATATTTTTATTCACTATACCAAATGCACTTTTTATGATAAATTTAATGTATCTATCAATAATACATCGTTGAAACATGAACTTTTATATATATATAGTTTTAAATAATTATGTTCTGTTAAATGTTATATGTTATAGTTATGATATATTAAATAGTTATGTTTTGTTCAATGTTATAGTTATGTTCTCATTCTTATATATATATATATAGAAAATTATAATACATAGTTATGTGATGTTATAACTAAGTTATAGTTTAATTAAATATATATAATTATATAGTTATGGTATGCATTATACTTATGTTAACATGCTATGTTATAATATATACATTAAATAGTTTTATGTTATGTTAAATAGTTATGAAACTATGATATACTCTATTATTTATATATATATATATATATATATATATAACAAAAATTTAATAAAATAAAATAAATTTTCTTGTTTTATAAACAAAAGTTTACTATGAGCAGCCATATTTCTCATGTCAATCTCAAGCTCCTAATTTACTTATTTATTTATTGGTTATGGTTTGGTTGTTTGGTGTTTTGGAATTTTTTGGGGTATATTTTCGATCAAATTTATTAGAAATTTAAATTTCATTTTAAATAACAAAAAAATATAAAAAATTGAGAATTTATTTCACAAAATTCCTAAAGAAAATCTTTGAAACTTAAAATAATTAGAAAATAATGTTTTTACCATTCAAAATGAGAAAATATGCATTTAATAAACAAAACATTATAAATAAGAAAAAAATGTAAAACCTAAATATAATGTTTTTTTGGTGGTTTCTAAGTGTTTTCTAGATTGTTTTGAAGGGTTATTTTTTTAGTTTTGTTTGTTTTTTTTGGGTTTTGTGATTTTATAATTTCTTTAGAAGATTTTCTTTTGTGGGTTTTTGGGTTTTTGTACATGATTTTTTTAAAAATTGATTTGTTTAATTTTGCAAAAAAATAAAATAAGAAAAATAAAAAAGATAGAATACCTACCTTTGTTTGAGCCTCTTAGAAGTTGGCGAGATTTGTTTGAATGCTCCATGCTTCAATTGTTCGATCAAACTCCAATACTCTAGGTCATCTATGCAAGCGCCCAAACCGCGGGAATGGTATTGAATAAAAAAATGGCTTTATCCAGCTATTTTTCTAGTACCCAAGGGGCTCAATCGAGTGCTTAAATTGCTCGATCTTTTTTTTCCACCCAAACGTGCCCTCCCTTTCCAAAAAGTGTAAACCAACTCCATTATTTCGCCTATTCTCTAAATAGAAAATCAATGCCTGCTATAATAAAAAAAAATGAATATGTTATTAATGTCTAATTAGTTGTCCATACTACATAATATAATATAATATCATATAAATAATTAGAAGTAAAAAAAAAAAAGTGTGAGTAAGATGTCAAAACTTTATACTTTTCTAAATTATTTTAATAATGAATTTAAATAAACTATTTGAAAATTTACATTAAACCAACTTTATATATATATATATATATATATATATATATATATATATATATATGCTTAAAAATGTATTAATAACAAAAAAATTTATTTTAATGTGATGATAAAATGTCTCCATGTATATGTTATATAATATTTATAAAATATTATGTCAACTATATATATATATATATATATATATATATATATATATATATATATATATAATGAAATAAATAAATGTTTTATTATTTACAATTTAGTTTTTATATGTAAATGATTTTCTTTTAAATCTAATAAATATATAGCATTTAAAAATATAATTTAAATAAAAAATTATACATTATATTAAAAAAAAAAAAATTAGCTATAATTTTTTTTTTTATCTCTCTTAACTTATAAATTTATACTAAATACTAACCCATTGTTCATTTATCGTGACCCAAAAAAAATTGATATTATATACCAAAACAAACTCTATGTATGAATCACTTAGGAAGTGGAAGTGAAAGGAAACTTCAATTATTATCAGATGGTTGATAGAAACCCTTATATGAGTGATCGAAACTTATTGATAAGAGTACTATTGAACAGACAGATGCCTCGTAGATCCATATTACACGGGTAACTAGCTTTTTGGTATATTAAAAAACTGCACCATTTTATTCACGTGTGATAATCAAATCTCTGATCTGTTCATATTTGATTGTCGTATTTTTGATAAATTACATCCGATAGAGCAAATACTTTTCCGAACCTCAATTAATGCGCACTTGTTTTTGTGTCTCACTAACTTATTCAATAATTATTTTATTTTTACTAATAGTTATTTAGGTTTTGGTCAAATTTAAATATGTGAATTATCATGAGGATTATTACTGGTTTTTATATCATGTCCTTGTATGTGATATGGATTAATTATTATTGTCTGGGGTGGGACACTTATTTCTCTGGATGGATAATTGGGTTCTAATCATCAGATGTGAGAATGTATTGGTTCATGAACTGTTTTCTTCATATAATATAATCAAAACAACGTTTTTTCTCTTGTGAAAAAAAAAATCTAAATATGTAAATTATATGTTTTAAATCAGTCCATTTAATAATTTTTTTAAAATATATATATAATTTTAGTGATAATATACGGGAAATGGATTATAGTTTTTCCATTATATATTTAGACATGTTTTACCGGGATTTAATTTAATTTGAAAAAAAATTGCTTTACTATAAATGCCAAAGAATAAGAAGCCACAATCTTTTGACTGAATTGGGATTTAATCAGTTTTTTGAAATGTCAAGGTTATCAAGTTAGGGAATTGGATTCATATTTTGATGAAGATTTTTTTAAAGGTGAATTATGTATTATGCTATATTTAAATATAAAAATATTAAATAGTAAATAAAAAATTAAATTAAAATTTAAGTAAACAAAAAAATCATTTTCGAAATGAAAAATTACACACCAAGTTTTTCATATTATAAGGCTTCTATATATATAATAAAATTGATTATATATATATATATATATATTTTAAATTGCAATTATATAAAAATAAAAATGTTTTATATCTTTAATGTTACTATTTTTTTTAACTAAAACATTTTTTTTATTTTTTTTTTTTTTTAAATTTGATGTATATGAACACAAATGAATTTTAAGATATATAATGTCAGATGGCTAAGTGGGGGTTGTATGTGCAAGTTGGACAGCACTGACACCACGCGCCATCGAGCAACATTAAATCACCCTCACACTAAGGAAGTTATGGCACTTTGGGATGAGCAGAGGCGCGAGATTATCAAGCTCTCGGACAAGGGAAACGGTATTACGCAGGTTTGGGCGATGGTGAAAATCTGCGAGGAGGTCTCACCTTGTGCAGTGGTGTTGGCACTCAAGCTACCGCTTGAGCTTCGACCGTAGGGAGTGTGTGGGCAGGAGAGGGAGACGACGAGCTGGGGATGGTGGCATAGATGCTCATGGGATCCTGATAGCCCGGGGTCCGTGGAGCATAGGATTGCAGAGGTGGTGATAGCGGTTGGGCTAGTGGCAAGAAAGGTGCCCAATTGGGCATGTCTATTGCAGAATTCTCGGACCACTGAGGGGACGAGGTTTGTGAGCAGTGGAGACGTCCAAGAAGCGGTGTTGGTGCGGGCTTAGAGGCCACTTCGGCCCAACAACAGGTTGGTGTATACAGAGGTGGAGGCTCCTCTCCACCAATGGAGGAAGTGGAGATTGGATATTCAGGACAACGGTAGTGTCTTGTGAGTTTGTGTGTACTGGTGTTTGGACGACGAGACATGGTCTGTGCGATTTCACTCCATTTCAATGAGCTCGACTTTGCGTAGGAAATTGGACCTATAGCCGAGAAGCAGCATGGTGTGGGAAGGGGCATTTCATGCCACGACAACGTGGACATGTACGCAGAGGAGGACTTGGTCACAGGATGGAGGAGCGTAGGCCAAACAAGGACCTGAGCTCGGATTTAGAATCCACCGAGAGCCAGCATTCCATGGTTTCCATGGCGATATCTCAAGCCTAGTTGCCTAGTCAAGTTGACGCTTAGGTCACCCTAGATATTATTTCAGTTCAATTGTAACAAATCCAACTCAATCTGGACATCATGAGGAAACAGAGGTATGAATAACTCAACAAGCTCATCACTTATATTAATGATATTCAACATATGCAAAATGAAATTCTAGATGCTCTGGAGAGTTTGTGTCGTCAGCTGCGGCGCTCCCATGACCACCTCCGAGCACCTAGTTGCCTAGTCAAGTTGACGCTTAGGTCACCCTAGATATTATTTCAGTTCAATTGTAACAAATCCAACTCAATCTGGACATCATGAGGAAACAGAGGTATGAATAACTCAACAAGCTCATCACTTATATTAATGATATTCAACATATGCAAAATGAAATTCTAGATGCTCTGGAGAGTTTGTGTCGTCAGCTGCGGCGCTCCCATGACCACCTCCGAGCACTGAAAATATAGATCGAGCACATCGACTACCATGTGCACAACTGTGCAGGTTTTTTTGTAGGGCCACCAACAGCCCCTCCAAATCCTCTTCCATGAAGCTTTCTATTTGCTTTTTTTTTTTTCTAGTTTTGTGCTGGAAATAACCAGTGGCACCTAATGCCTTTATGGCCTTTTTTCAACTCGGGTTGCTCAGATGTATCACAACATTGAAGTCTTATGATTTAAATTTTGAAATGATAATATAAATTAGACTTTGACCAACAACAAAAAAAAACAGGTTTTTGAGAATATATTAGAATTAATAAAATTGAAAAAAATATTTTCATATTTAGATTTTTTTTGGGTTAAATTTTGAAATATTTTAGATGAGAACTTAGTAATTATATATATAGAGAGAGTAATGCAAATCTAGAAATAGGTCATATACTACTATTTATTAATGTATTAAGAGATTAGTTGCCATTATTTCACCAAATATAACTATTTATAAATGTCATTAACATATAGTCTACAACTATTACATCAAATGCAATTATTTTATAAATGTTATTAAGTGATCGTTTACAACATCTCTCCATAAACTTGAGCCCACACAACTAAAGAAACAAATCGTGTAGTAAATCACTCATTAAAATTTTGTAAGTAATATAGTTACTTAATTTTTAAAAAGTTGACGAAATTAAGTAAAAAAATAGAGTTGTCTACTAACCCAACAAAATACCCTGGATGGTAGTGTTTTGGCGGAAATTCAAAAATTAAGATAGTTGGAGTGTTTGAATCTTTTTTTATGGTAGAAATGGATCGAGCATTATCAAAAAATTTTGGAGCACCCAAAATCCTAAAGTTTGACAGTTGTAACCCTGATTTTCAAAAATTTCTCCTAAATTTTTTCATAATCTCACCCAAATTTCTAATTTTTTTTCTAGATTTTTTTAAACTACGCTTATAAACAACAACCCAAAAAAAAACACAAAGGTAAAAAATGTCACACTTTGTTTATAGACGCATTTTTTAATGCAATGAAGTTATATTCCGTCGCTATGTAAGGACATCAATTTTCGTGTCCACGCCTATAACTTACATTCAAACACCTTTACTTTGTGAACATGGTCAGAAGTAGCCTTATTGTTCTCCGCATCTGACATCGAACTTGAAGCTGAAGTATGGGCTGCCTGGCTTAAAGAGTAGGATTAGTCCATCTGTTAGCGCTGCAGACTTTTAACCGTGAAACTTGAAGTGACCGGCGAAGCTAGTGCGAACCCTTGCATTTTCGGAGTTTACCTCTATTAATCTTGCTTCGGTTCCTAACGTGTTGATGCAGGCTACGCACTTCATTTTCATGAAAATCCCCAAAGAAGAGGAAATTAACCCAATCTGGCACCAACAGCCACAGTGTTCGCCAAAAATATTCGACTGGTTGTTATTTCACATTCTTTATAGTTATTCCATTAATGTCCGGAGTATTATAAGTATATATATATGTACCTGTTATTAATGTACTTGGTTAAATCTAAGTCGTAATATATGCACTATCCATTAATGTACTTACTTAAATATACTGCACTATGCATTAATAGATAAATAAATGCAGAAATTTTAATAGCGAGCCACATTATCCGCCCATTAATGTGGTTGGCAGATACACTGGCCACCGTTAGATTTAAACAATTTTAAATCTAACAGTGGACAGTGTATCTGCCACCACATTAATGGGCAGATAGCAGCCGAAATATTGGTTGCCAATTTTTTAATAGCCCTATCTACTGTCCTCCCACCAACACCCAGGTGGCCACTTTTCGTTAACCCTAGCTTTTAGAGATTATGGAAAATATTATATCCTTGATCTCTGTCAAACTCTACAGCTGACAACCTCACAGACTTGGTGCATGTTTATCGGCTTCCGTGTCGACCCAGGTCCCTCTCACTAGGGTCAGGTGGCAGTCCCTCGTTCATATAGATCAGGAATTCGAAGATAAATCCATGTTCCAGATTTGGGCATGTTAAACATTTTCATGAATTTTTATTATGTAAAGAACAAATTTATAAGTAACAAGTTACAGACTGTCAAATATAGTCAATCGAAGTTTCCATTCGTTCTGGATGAAATCTGACCTAGTGCATCATACATTTTATAAGTTTATTTTACAAAAGAATGACAGCGGAATGAGGTACAAAAGAAGAGAGGGAAGAAAGGAAAAGTGAATGACTTTTACAACTATATAAATTTTTAAACATTAGTTTTTAAGCATTTTATACACGTTTTAAAGTTTTTAAACATTAGTTTTTAAGCATTATTATTGTAACGTATTTATTTATTTATTTAAAAAAAAACCATTATACATCCAGTTATGTATCACAAAATGTAATTTTATCTTTAAAAACACTGAATCATTTATCTACAAAATACATCAGCCAAAACACTGAATCATTTATCTACAAAATACATCAGCCATGTGCTTACAAAATGTAATTTTATATGAAATGATAAAAATATTTCAGATGATTTGGGATAGATTATAAGTTATACATTAAACGGAATCGAAGAAGTGAGACAAATATATTGATTAGATATTTTCTTTCATATAACTAGCTTTAGCTGAATGTATTGACCACAAACTAACTTTTACAGACAGTGATAATCTTATGAACACCGACAACTGGCTTTTAAAACAGGACTTACAGGCCGGACCAGCATATAATCTGCATTATTCCTAGGATCTTCAACCCTAGATTCCTCCCCTTCCTCTTCTTCACGTGAATGCAGCTGCTGGGTGTAAACAGTATTATATGAACAGGCTGTTTCCTCTAGCACCATGTGAGTCTGAAGCCATGGATTTACAGTTATGCGACTAGGTATAGGCTTCAGAGGTGCAGTATTTATGCTTCTCATCTTCCAATATCTCTCAATCTCTTCAGCTTTTCGACCAGGAAGGCGCCCAGCAATCAATGACCACCTGCACAAAACCAATGTTTAGTATAAAAACTACTCTAGTAATCACTTTGAATGCATCCTGATAATGAGTCCTGGGTACCTGTTGCCCACGAGCTTATACATTCTGATAATAAGTTCTTCTTCCTCTTCAGTAATGTCACAAACCCACCCAAAATTCCTGCTGTCTGATATGCATAAGAAGTGGAAGATTAAAGTCTCTGTAAGTTCTCTGATAAATAATAGTTACAATCATAAAACAAACGAGTTACAATCATAAAACAAACGATCATGTTTATTATACATGTATTGTTGAAACATGTTCTGACTATACCTTTAGAGATAAGCCGATCTGGGGCTGTAAAGTTTCTGCTGCAGCGCTGAGCAAACATGTCATCCATATTTCTGCTCAGAACTGGAACTGTTACTGCGACCATTTATCAGTGAAAAGCAAATTTATCAGAAAAAGGTAGCCTCTGAGAAAGATAAAATGCAGGGATGTTCTGTGGGCTTGAGACACCTCTTTAAAAAAGTTGAGGCAGGGCAGCAGTCAACCATAAGACCGAGACAGGCTATGAATGGTTGGTCGCTTCAACGTCCTTCACGTTCTTGGAAGGTGAAAGGCTCCATCATACTATTTTCGTAGCCCCATTGTACATTAGAAACACTAGGTATTGAAATTATCAGCATCCATAACCTAATTTTAAACATTGGAATGAGCACTATGACAGGATGTATTGTGCTTCGGGACCATGCGTACTCTGAGAGCGTGACTACTCGTACTTTGAGAGCGTGAGAATCGTTGGAATCTCCACACACTTGAATTGAATTTATTTGCCATCGGTAACGTGGGTAAGAGGTGGATTTTGTCAAATTGGGAAGGACATTCATTCATTCATAATTTCGTGGAAGAATATGGAAAACTTTGAATTAATTTTTTTCTCATGGGTTGAATACAATTAAGCATTTAAAGGAAACTTTGAGGTAGTTTGATATTTTCATTTTCTAGTATGTGGTCGTTGCTTTTTTAAATGGGTGTGAAGGACTGTTTGGTCAGTTAGATTTTGTATATATATAGAAAGTAAGATGGACCATCTGTAAATATAATTTGACGTAGTTTGATATTTACATTTTCTAGTGTGTGGTCATTTCTTTTTTAAATGGATGGGATGGACTGTTTGGTCGTTTAGATTTTATATATATAGAAAGTAAGATAGAAATGTAGGTTCAGTATAATGTTTGGATTTAATTCCTTTTTAGAGTTAAGAGTAGGAGTTGTCTAAACACCCAATACAAGTAGTTGCAGTGTTTGAATCATTTTTTTTTGTTATGGTGGATTCAATACCATCAAAAAATTTTGGTGCACCCAAAATCTTAAAGTTTCGATTGTAACAGAGATTTTAAAAAATTTCTCCCTGAATTTTTCATAATCTTGCAAGAATTTCTGGGTTATTTTGTGAGTTTTTATGACCACTCTTAAGAGTAGGTGAATGGACTTTTACAACCAACAATCAACCTTGGAATAATAATAAAGGCCAAAGTTAATAGCCATAGCTAGAGTTAAAGTCAAAGTTAATAATGTTGCATTAGTTTTGGTTGGTTTCTTTTAAGTTTGTGGAGGTCAAATTGCTTCTCAATGGATACCCAATGGGTAGGTGTGATCCAAAATAGATCTAATCAATGGATGGTTATAAGATTTAGTACCTTAAAGAAAATTATGTATAATAATGCAAATGTAAAGTCAAAATAAGACAAAAACAAGCAGAAAACAACAATTTGGATACCCAATGGGTAGGTGTGATCCAAAATAGATCTAATCAATGGATGGTTATAAAATTTAGTAACTTAAGGAAAATTATGTATAATAATGCACATGTAAAAGAAGAATAAGACAACAACAAGAAGAAAACAACAATTTTTTTTTTTGTAACAGAGGAATCATAATTGGGTCAATCTCATACTTTCATGACATGGGGTAGATTCCAGTCACTACCACTATACCTCTAGGCCTACAACATGTCCTTCTCTTTGTAAACTAGATTACTTCCAATGGATTGAACCTTGGATCTCTTAAAATAGAAAAATAAATACTAGAGAAGACTAAGGAATGGGAAATGAAGGGTTATGCCCATTGACCTTTCCACTACCCCTCAAATCTCCCTATTTCTTTCTTTACTTTCATTCTCAAATAATATTTTCCCCAAAAAAAGGAAGGAGCATAGAAAGCCAAGAAGGAATTGAAACCAAAGATTTCCATAATGAAATGATAAGCCCTCATCCAAAGCTAGTTTTCCCATTTTGGTTTGAAGGTAAAAATATATCTATGCAAATTATATGTGTGATATTATTGTTACTCTTGCCTCTATTTATTCAACTACTCTTTGACCTATTAATGAGTTACCATAATGAGTTTCATATTTCATTCGATAGTTTGAAGTAACAAATGTTTCTTGCTTATATTGTATGGATGCCAATAATTTTATAATATCCACCATCCAATTATCTTTCAAGTCTAAGTTCAATGGCTAGTATTATTGAAATGGATAGTATTATTAAACCATTACAATAATTTAGTTGGCTTTTAAATCCAGCTATTATTTTTCCTAGAATTATTATTATTGGATGCAATTAGCCCTATGAATTGAGTTGGATCCTCCATAATATGTTTTCCTTAGCGACTATTTGAACCAACATGTAGTGCTATTTCACATGTAGGACTTTTTTTTATTTCCTATGGATTTGTATGGGTCACAGTGGGTATACAAAATAATTCCTTCATTCAAAGATGATGAATATGTCCTCCTGGATTCACTCATGGTGCTACCATCTCCATGATCAATTGCAAGTTTGCTTAAAACATGTTGATTCTTTATTAATATATTGTTCATCTCTTTGTGGTTGTTAGAAATACACTCTTGTTCACCTTTAGAAAATGCACACCTCTATCCAAATTCAATGCATTGATCCAAGAGTTCTTTAGAGCATCACCAAAGAAAATTATTTACAAGCATAGAAATTTCTATAAGGGTTTCACAAAATTTAAGGTTTTTTATTGAAGGTTTTCATTGTTATTTATAAATTTTAAGCTTCATTTAAGTGGAGAAAGATTCAATATTTATATTTTAATTCTTTTTCAAGTTAAAGAAGAGCCTTATTAAATGAATGGACTAGTTCAAAAATAAAAAAATAGTTGTTAATCATATACAAAATTTTCCCTCTTGATCCTTAATGTCTCAACTTCTCTCAAAATCATAAAAAATTATTGTCGCAAATTATAACAATGTTTGGGCCAACATAGACATAGTCTTGTTCAATGAAGTAATTTTATAGACAAGGGTGAACCTAGAAGGTATTGGAGTCCATATCACTACCTTTGAACCCTAGTAGAGTCACTAGAATTTGTTTCTTATTTCAAGAACAAGAATAAACCTCATGAACATTAAAATGTAGGTTAACTTTCATTATCCTTCTAATATAGTTTTGCATGACAAGTACATGGGAGAATTAGTTATCTTTTCTACTCGAATTACTTATCTTTTCTACTCAAATTTACAAATAATCTCTATTTAGATTTTATCCAATTAATCACTCGATTTGGAGTAAAATTGAAGATCATAGTTTGAATCTTCCTAAATTTAAGTTGAGCTATGGAGGTAGTAGCAATACATATATTTGTCCTCCAACATTGACCTTGACACCTTAGTAACTAAACCAAGCTTTAAGGTCAACAAACATTCCATCCTCAATGATGTAGATATGGCATACATGGGATGTAATTTATTACTTGCATCTAAGTTACACCCAAGAGCAAGTCTAATAGTGATCATGCTATCTTTGTATAGTGTAGAGGACAAAGATAAAGATAAAGATAAAGATAAAGCTCTCTATATAAAATTGAAAATAAATTCCACTAAAGATTAATGTTGGTGAAGTGAGTGGACTATAAGTCCTTCATTTAAGAATTAATAATCAATTATATAGTAATTACATGGTAAATAAAGTAGAAAATGCTTTGAACCACTCTCATGTAAATTAATTCAAAATTAGTTCAATTTTTAAGAATTAATCAATAAATTTTTTAATAAAAATAAATTATAAAATCATATTATGTACTTACAAAATATATAAAAATAATAATTTTAATTTTAAAAAATTTAATTAATAATTTTTTCATAATTTCAATTTTATTTTAACAAATAAATGTTAAAAAATATGGAAATAAATTGTATTACAATGACGATGCATTGGTGAGTAAAACTATTTCACAAAACCAAATTCATGGCGTGTTTCAGTGTCCAACATATTTTATGTATAAAAAAGGATTAATAGGTCAACATTTAAAACTTAAGATGAATAAAATTATTAGGTTTTTCAAATATTTTTTAATAAAATTACCAAAAACCATTGTTGATTATATGAAGGATGATGGGCAAAGCCAATACCTAATCCAATTTCCTCAAAATTCAAATCCTATCTGCTCACTCTACTTCTATCAACATAAATTGGTATTAGAGGCTAAATGGATTTTACATACATAAATGGGTATTAGCGGCTAAATGGATTTTACATACATAAATGGGTATTAGCGGCTAAATGGATTTTACATATGTGAAGTTTAAGCTTAAGCTATAGGTTAATAAGTTCGATTTTTTTTTCATCTAAATATTTATTTATGTCGTTTAAATTGAATTTTTATTATACATTAGATTTTTATTATATAAAAATATATAAAATTTAATTGAATTATAAAAATTTATATAAATTCAGACTTCACAACTTGTAATTCCAATCAATCTCCACTGAATTCTAGATAAATAAATAAAAAACCTTCCAAACATACACCGATCTTCAAGACAATTAGGTTATGGCTAGGGTTTCAAAACACAACTTGGAGTATAATTCGATTCACTTCCGACAGTGAGAAAAGTCAAACTAGATGTGGCCTGTGCAGGTTGGGCATTTGTCAGATTTCTGATCCGACAATATTCATACCATATCTCTGTCTGAACTCGTCCAGAGAGGTGTTGAAAGTCGAATGTACTACGTGATGTACCGGTACTACTACTGTTTCATGTTCAGTCCTTATCCCACACTGTTCATGGCTGCCATAACATTTTGTCTGATCAGGCCTTCAAGATTCGAATGCCTCAAAATGCTCAAAGAAGACTTCCGCCAGCATATCCCGTGCGCGTATTCTAAAAAAAGCAGCAGAATGGTTTAGAATCTGGTAAAAATTTTAAAAAAATTTGTAAAAATTTGTCTAGAATCTTGTTTATAGTTGTTAAACTTTAGTATTTTGAGTGCCTAAAAGTTTTTATAATGCTGAATCCATTTTCAATATCAAAAATAGATTCCAAACACTCCAACTACCTAATTTTTTGAATTTTAATTTACCAGATTTCGACCCAAAAACAAAAAAACAAAAAAACAAAACAAAAAAACAAAAAACATACCTTATTCCACGTTCTAAGTTGAGAACCTCTATCCCGTGATAGCGAATGAACGTTTCACGCGGTGGCAGACTGCAGTGCTTTGGCAGTCAATGCAATACCTAAAGCAAATATCTCGTTCAATCGGTACGACACCTCCATAATCATCGCGAAAATCTTGACCAATCAGTTAAGCTATTGATCCTCCTCCTGAACTGCTGTGGCGTCAAGCTTTTGGAAACAATCTTACAGAATTCTAAAATGCATGGCCATGGCAGATAGGATTACCATTCTGTGCAATTAACACTGAACAGCATTTGTCAGGGAATATCATGTGCAGCGGTCGCATATATATAGGTCACCGTGCATGCCAGTGGGTTGGATTTGTTAAGTCGTGGCATTGACAGAATATTACAGTAACTGTGACTGCATGGTAAGATTTGTGTGTATAAAGAAATTGTACGTACAAGCCAGGTATGGTTTTTGCCTGAAGGTGGCATATGTCCGGAGAAAGATGGCAATCATAATGGCCTGATTTTATTTATCTTCAAGTTACTTTCACCCATTATGAGTATCATATAGGGTGGAATAAGGAAATTATAAATGCGAGGAAAAGAAGCAGAATTGGGTAAAGAGTAGATGTAATCGAAGCGTTAGTTTTGCCATTTCTTGATGTGAGTCATGTCATTTAGGGGTAATCAAAGAGTTAGTTTTGCCATTTCTGGTTGTGAGTGATGTCATTTATCGTTATCTATGTTCACATTCAAAAAAGTAATGAACATAGATAAGTTTAAAAGTTTTTTAATCTTTCTGAGATGATTATGTGAGTGTTAGTTAGATAGAGAGGATTATGTGATTGTTTGTTTTTATTTTCGAGTATATGAATTATTTCAAGATTCCAAAACATTAAATATGAAGTTTTAATATTTAAAATTGATTATTGAAACACTGCTATGCTATAAAAACTTGAGTCAAAATGTGGTTGGGTTGATTGTTGGGATTTTTGTAATGTGGTTAGTTTTTCTTATTTAACTATATGCTGTGCTTTCTTTTCAATTCAATAGGGATTGTTGAGCTAGTATTATATTTTTAGAGAAATATAGATTATATTTATGTAACAATTATCTAAATTTTGAATAAAGTAATTGTTATTTATAAATGCAACAATCACATTGAAGGAAAAAGTGATGGATTATTAACAGTTGGATAAATAGTTCTTATTACCCAATATTATCTACACCTTTTAAGCTTTAAATAGTTATTTGTTTTAATATATTATAGAGTGTGTAATTAGAATGATATGCCATATTAATGGCAAAGGGAATTCCCAGGTTGAGGATGAATGGAAGGGTTTGACATGTCTCAATATTTTAG
Source organism: Pinus albicaulis (assembly GCA_034641835.2). NCBI lineage: Eukaryota > Viridiplantae > Streptophyta > Pinopsida > Pinales > Pinaceae > Pinus > Pinus albicaulis. Next base: position 955,459,235 of record CM076573.1, read on the forward strand.
GAAACTAGGAAGTGTAGAAAAAAAATGGAATGAAAGAGAAGGGTAGGTAGATAATTAATAGTTTAATCTATCTACAAATAGGTATCAAGTTTTTCATGCGAGTTTAGCTTGAGGTTAATTAAAAAAATTTGCACATAAATGAAAATAAATCAGAACTAATTACTTCCTCTACTCTATGTGATTCAACTAACTTACTTCCTTGAAATTTAGAAATGAAAAAAACGGAAAGATAAATGCAACATAAAAAAACCTTTAATCAAATAAAAACACGATGAACAAAAAGAAATGGTTAATTACTTTTCTTTATTTGGTGATCAACCATATTGAGAATGGATTTTAGGTTCAATGACCTTTAAGGTGGGTGAATACCCTTAACTAGATGTATGACTATCTCTTACCTATTTTAATCTACACTAAGTACTTGTAGGAAAATGCATCAAAGAACATACAATAATGAATGGATAGAAACCTACTCTACATACTTACGAGATCACACCCCATAGTCTAGTGAAACAAATGTTAGGATATTCTGACACATAAGAAATAGTTAAGAATAACTTAGTCTAGTGTAGAGTTAGGTAAAGTGTGTTTCTTTACTATGTACATTTGTAACTTATAATCCAACGGTCACGATTTGTAGTGATCTTATGGTTCCCTCTCTCATCGGTATTAACGACACTTGATCCGTGACTTAACACCCGATTGGTCCATGATCTCTATTTAAAGAGCATGGAGGGTCATTTGCTCGGTAACCGTTTATGAGAGAAACATATGTAATCTTTATTTTTATATTAATAAATTTCCTGAAGTGGCCGCGTTGGCTCAAGCTGTGGACTGTTTCCCTCTTGGAGGGTTTTAACCATGTGATATACTGGTGTACTGATTTGTGATCTGTTTGTGAGTGATGACCTTTGATTTTTGATTTAAGGAACTTACCCTGTAAATTCCTACATGGTATGAGAGCTATTTTGAGGGCCACATCTGTTGTTGAGCCAAATCCGAAGCCGGTTTGACTGCATGTGACTGTTGTTTTCTAGATCTATTATTTATGAACATTTTCAAGCCTGGAGAACTGCTCTGTTATGTTCGGAGGATCTGTTACAGTGAGGAATGCCTTTCGTTTCATGCGAAAGGGTTTCTGGTTGCCCAAGTTATGTCAATTTGGATCTAGAGGTATAAAGTATTTGTTTTGCAGTTATATTTGTTAATATTTCTGTTTATTTCGGTTCTCTCTTTTTATTTCAGTTTTTTGGTTTTATTTATTTTCCGGATCTATACCTTCTTCTCTATGTATGCTCTTTTCTCTGCATTGTGTGCGATCTCGGCAAATCAGAAACATGAAGAAGGGATTTTTTTTTGCTACGTATGCTCTTTCCTCGCGTCTTTGTGTGATCTCGCGAAATCAGAAATAGTGAAAAAATAGATAGTTGTTGGTAAGACTAACTGAAAATCTAACGTTATGCCGTAAGGCTTGCATTTCGTTTTTTTTGCTCAGTTTTTTGTGTTTTTTGTGCAGGGAAAAGCACACATACCGAAGACTAAAACAAAAAAACCATCCTCCTTTCAAACAATTACATACTCCTTTTACTATCTCACTTGGTGAGAAGTTAGTTTATGAGAATAGAGGCCTTGGGTTCAAGTCTCTTTCTCAAGCTTTTTTTGTAAAAAGTTTTTTGTTAAAGGGGTGAGATTTTTTTTTTTTTTTTTTTTTAAGTTGAACTTCATCATCAAATTTAAAACCGTTCCCGTAACTATTCGGCATCTACAACTTTGTTTTTTCAAAAAGGCATAACTTCTTTATCCGGAAGTGAGCCCTTTTTTTTTTTAATTAGCCTAATTTCTCGAGATCTTTCCATTGGAGCAGTTAGTTTCATCTTTTTTCAGCTTTAGTCATTTAAAAAAATGGAAAGTGCATGCCCGATTATTCTTAACATCACCAATTATTTCCAATGGCTACCTCACATGGTAGATATACTTAGAAGTAAAGGGCTTTATAGAGTAGCCACAAGACAAGAAACTAAACCTTCTAATGATGATAAAGTCGCTAAATGGGAAAATAAACAAGATCAAGCATGACGGTTGATGGGAATGTCCATTGCTCAAGATCTTCGATTTCATATCCTTGAAATTGATGCCCCTGATGAAGTCCTGAAAAAGCTAAATAATGACTTTGGCATTTAAAATAAAATCAGGGCCCACCATCTTGTTGCTTACGTTGGACCCCAATAATTTCTCCTCTATTGAAGATTTTTTGTCCAAATTCAAGACCCTTAGATTTCTTTTAGAAGGTTATAAGGTCAAAAAGGATGATGGTAGCCTCACCTATTCCATTATTGCTAATCTTGGCCCTGCGTACTCTATATTTGTTTCCACCTTCCATTCCACTAGAGAAACCATCATTTCTTCAGGAATCGCCTACAAGAACCCCTCTTTTGATGCCTTTTGTGATTCTTTGATAAGAGAACAAGAAAAAATCTTACACCTTGGTCTTATCATTTCTGGAAACGCTTCTAAGAAAGCCTTAGCATCCCAACAACAACCATATCAAAAGAATCCCAAGAAGCAGTATCCTAAAAAGTATGGTCTGAAAACAAATAAAGGTCCTAAGAAATTTCAGCCGCAAACTGAAAAAGAAACTCACCAAAATGATAAGGCAAATAAAAACAAAGGGAAGAAGACAGATAGACATTGCAACTTTTGTAATCATGATGGCCATATAGAGTCCAAATGTTTTAAGAAGATGGAAGCCTTAGAAGCAGCAATAAAGAAGCACAACATCAATTTGGAGCACTCTTCACCTTCATCCTCTAGAATGGCACTTTATGCTTGTGGTTGTCAAGAATCAAGATCTGGTTATGCATTAAATGTATCTTCTTCTTCTCATTCTCATGAGTGGATCATTGATTTTGGAGCTTCTTACCACATGGCAAAAAATAAAGCCATGTTTTCTTCTTTAAATGATTGTAACACCAAATATATTTATGTTGGTGACGATAGATCTCTTAGTGTTGTAGGATCTAGCACCATTCATCTAGATAATGGCCAATTTAATGATGTACTATGTGTTCCTACCTTGTCATGCAATCTTCTATCTGTTTATCAGATAACTCATTCAGGTGAAGGGATAATAGTAGAGTTCTCACCTCATGATGTTGTAATCAAGGACCTCAAAGATCCTAGACATATTTTAGCTACTGGCATTGCTGATGATTCCACAAGGTTGTATAAGTTTGACAACTTTGGGTTTTCATGTCTTCCCTCAGTTTTTGTTGCTCATAATGATGAATTGAGCAAACTTTGGCATGAGCGATTTGGTCACTTAAACTGTCACTCTCTTCAAACTCTATGTAAGGAAAATATTGTGACAAGTATTCCTATGGTATCCTACCGAGATGGTGTTTACTCCGGATGTGTACTTGGAAAACATCATCGGGATAGTTTTTACAAATGTGCCTCTTGGCACACTTCAGCCCCTTTACATCTTGTGCACAGTGATTTATGTGGTCCACTTCCTAATGTTTCTTTCTCTGGTTGCAAGTATTTCTTAACTTTCATTGATTATTTTTCCAAACGCACTTGGGTATACTTCTTAAAAATCAAGAGTGAAGTCTTAACATGTTCTTGGCCTTTAAGGCATTTGTTGAGAAACAATCTGGACATCCAATTCTTAAGTTAAGATCAGACAATGGAGGAGAATATGTTAACAACAAATTTTTCAACTTTTGCACTAAGCATGGCATTCAATTGCAACATATTGTTCCATATATGCCACAACAAAATGGTGTAGCTGAAAGGAAGAATCACACCTTAAAATAAATAGTTAATTGTATGCTTCAATCTAAGGGACTTAGTCTCAATTTTTGGACAGAAGCAATAAACTGTGAAAATTACATAGTAAATCACACCCCTACTAAGGTTTTAAAGAATATAACTCCAGAAGAAGCTTGGAGCTCAATAAAACCAGATGTAAGTCACTTTCGTGTTTTTGGAAGTGATGTTTGGGCCCATATTCCAGATGTGAAACATAAAGCCTTAGAACCTAAGACTGAAAAATGCATTTTATTGGATATTTTGAAGATGTCAAAGGATAAAGACTTTTTCAACCAAAATCCAAAAATATAATCATTAGAAGAGATGTAAAATTTGATGAAAATAGATTCCAAACACTCCAATTACTTGATTTTTTGAATTTTAGTTTACCAGATTCCGACAAAAAGTGCTTTGGAAGTCAATGCAATACCTAAAGCAAATATCTCGTTCAATCGGTACGACACCTCCATAATCATCACGAAAATGTTGACCAATCAGTTAAGCTATTGATCCTCCTCCTGAACTGCTGTGGCATCAAGCTTTTGGAAACAATCTTACAGAATTCTAAAATGCATGGCCATGGCAGATAGGATCACCATTCTGTGCAATTAACACTGAAGAACATTTGTCCAGGGAATATTATGTGCAGCGGTCGCATATATATAGGTCACCGTGCATGCCAGTGGGTTGGATTTGTAAAGTCGTGGCATTGACAGAATATTACAGTAACTGTGACTGCATGGTAAGATTTGTGTGTATAAAGAAATTGTACGTACAAGCTAGGTATGGTTTTTTCCTGAAGGTGGCATATGTCCGGAGAAAGATGGCAATCATAATGGCCTGATTTTATTTATCTTCAAGTTAATTTCACCCATTATGAGTATCATATAGGGTGGAATAAGGAAATTATAAATGCGAGGAAAAGAAGCAGAATTGGGTAAAGAGTAGATGTAATCAAAGAGTTAGTTTTGCCATTTCTTGTTGTGAGTCATGTCATTTAGGGTAAAGAATAGATGTAATCAAAGAGTTAGTTTTTGCCATTTCTTGTTGTGAGTGATGTCATTTATCGTTATCTATGTTCACATTCAAAAATTTAATGAACATAGATAAGTTCAAAAGTTTTTTTATCTTTCTGAGATGATTATGTGACTGTTAGTTACATAGAGAGGTTATGTGATTGTTTGTTTTTATTTTCGAGTATATGAATATTTTCAAGATTCCGAAACATTAAATATGAAGTTTTAATATTTAAAATTGATTATTGAGACACTGCTATGCTATAAAAACTTGAGTCAAAATGTGGTTCAGTTGATTGTTGGGATTTTTGTAATGTGGTTGGTTTTTATTATTTTTAACTATATGATGTGCTTTCTTTTCAATTCAATAGGGATTGTTGAGCTAGTATTATATTTTTAGAGAAATATAGATTATATTTATGTAACAATTATCTAAATTTTGAATAAAGTAATTGTTATTTATAAATGCAACAATCACATTGAAGGAAAAATTGATGGATTATTAACAATTGGATAAATAGTTCTTATTACCCAATATTATCTACAACTTTTAAGCTTTAAATAGTTATTTGTTTTAATATATTATAGAGTGTGTAATTAGAATGATATGCCATATTAATGGCAAAGGGAATTTCCAGGTTGAGGATGAATGGAAGGGTTTGACATGTCTCAATATTTTAGGAAAACTAGGAAGTGTAGAAAAAAGATGGAATGAAAGAGAAGGGTAGGTAGATAATTAATAGTTTAATCTATCCACAAATAGGTATCAAGGTTTTCATGCTAGTTTAGCTTGAGGTTAATTAAAAAAAATTAATTATAAATAAAACTTATAGATAAATGAAAATAAATCAGAACTAATTACTTCCTCTACTCTATGTGATTCAACTAACTTACTTCCTTGAAATTTAGAAATGAAAAAAAACGGAAAGATAAATGCAACATAAAAAAACCTTCAATCAAATAAAAACATGATGAACAAAAAGACATGGTTAATTACTTTTCTTTACTTTGGTGATCAACCATATTGAGAATGGATTTTAGGTTCAATGACCTTTAAGGTGGGTGAATACCCTTAACTAGATGTATGACTATCTCTTACCTATTTTAATGTACACTAAGTACTTGTAGGAAAATGCATCAAAGAACATACAATAATGAAGGGATACAAACCTACTCTACATACTTACGAGATCACACCCCATAGCCTAGTGAAACAAATGTTAGGATATTCTGGCACATAGTAAATAGTTAATAATAATTTAGTCTTGTGTAGAGTTAGCTAAAGTGTGTTTCTTTACTATGTATGTTTGTAACTTATAATCCAACTGTCACGATTTGTAGTGATCTGACGATTCACTCTCTCCTCGGTATTAAAGACACTTGATCCGTGACTTAACACCCGATTGGTCCATGATCTCTATTTAAATAGCATGGAGGGTCATTTGCTCGGTAACTGTTTATGAGAGAAACATATGTAATCTTTATTTTTATATTAATAAATTGCCTGAAGTGGCCGCGTTGGCTCAGGCCATGGATTGTTTCCCTCTTCGAGGGTTTTAACCATGTGATATTGATGCAGGGGCATTAGATTTTAGCCAACATTGTGAAAGCTTGTTCACATGTTGTGGCTAGCTGAGTTAAAATTCATTCACTGATGGGTGAAATTCAATGTTTAACGAGAGGATTGAATTCCTCAAACAAATTAATATTATTATTCTTTGTAATAAATTAGGAGAATATTTAGAGATAAGTAGTTTTAATAGATGCTAAATTGTTGAGCATATCTAGCAATAGTTGATAGATTTTAGGAGGATATTGGGCAAGTATGATTTTCTCTCAATTTAGGAAATTCGATCCTAATTGAGAAGGTTTTTGTTTTGTAATAAAACTATAAATTGTAATCTCTGTAATTGAGAAATTTGGAGTTGGCGGAGAGGAATTATTTGTGAGGATTTGTTTCAATAATGATTGCAATTTTTCTAATTACTGTGTATACTGGCAATCCTCGGAGGATTCCACCTTCATGATTTAATGAGTTTTTCATATGCTGTGTAGAATCAATTAAATAGTTTTTTGTATCGAAAACTCAAAGGAGGTTACAGGGGTTCATTTTGTTTATTAAAGAGCAATTCTATGTTTAATTAAGCATTTTGAATCTCTGTCTAAACTCTGCAAGCATCGAGCCTATTCTTTGGGTAAAGTCGATTGAATCGATTTACGTTTTTGGCAAAGGAGTTAGATTATATACGCATTGCCTTGATTGTATCAATTGAATGCGTACAGTTCTTTGCATAAAGGCTACCATATAGAATGTCAAAATATTTTTGATTTTATGAAGGAAGGAACAATTATTACTTTCTAATAATTGAATACGCTAATTCTGGATCGATTCTATTTGTCGGAATCAAATTCCTTTCAAGAGAAGTCCATTATAACAGTAATGAATTAGCGACATCGATTTGAGAAACTCTGTTTGATTAAAACATTGTTGATGAATTAATACGGTGAAGTGATTTCTATTTCAATGCAAATTGAAGTCGATTTCAATCTTCAGCGTAGAGAGAGTTGTGTTTGAAAGGAAGCAATTCATTTTGTTTTGCTAGAATGATAATTTTTGGATCAGTCTTAATGCAGAGGAAGAATTCATCTATTTGTCGGAATGATATTTTTGAATAAGCCTTGACACAGAGGAACCCGTGCTAGAGAGGAGCGATGAAGTTCTGGGTTGAATTAAATTCAATTTCTGTTGAAAACTAACATTCAAAGTAGTCAGAAACTTGAAGTTTTGAAAAGCAGTTTTGAGTGGGTAAACTACCAGTATCGCGCACCTCTGGAGCTGAGGAGCGGTTTTGTAAAAATTCACACGATCCAATTGTTTTCAAACACGTCATCAGTCCAAAACGGCCCATATCGCATAAGATTTAAGTGTTAAATCTCTGTGGTGAAAGCAATGCGATATGCGTTCGATCTCAAGAGTAGAAGATCCAAGGGCGATCACTAGTCAAGCTGCACAGACGTTAATTGAGGTATGGCCAGGGTTGGTTTCAATGGTAAATTTCCAATTTGAAAGTTGTTTGTTAAACATTGGATGTGTGGAACCCATAAAAATCCAAGTAATATAAGCTCTTGTTCACCAAGTTAATTGGTTAACATTAGAAGCTTGAGGTTCGATTTTTGTTAAAAAGGGAATTAATATTACTATTTATACTATGATGAAGGTTTACCTTTTACACATATGCCAAAGTATTAAACCTCAAAAGGATTTTGACTTGGGTTTTATTAATTGAATTTGGAATCAAGGATTTATAACATCTTCAAAGGAGCTGATATTGTAAATGAATTTTTAAAGTTATTGTGATTTCATTAGTCAAATTTTACAAATTTGATGAATGAAAATGAAAACAAAGAACTGAATCCGACTCCTCCGGAGTTAGAAACCATTGTGAGTAAATTTGAGAAGCTCTCCTGAACGCCGACACCATCACCGCCATCATTAGTGGTATCAAAGCTGAATTCAAAGAAATTACCAGAGATTGGGCAGACTTCCAAGAGTCAGAGGAAGAAATCCAGCATGGCTGTTCGAATTGGTAGAGGTGTTTCTGGTAGAAGAAGAGGTAGGCCAATTTCTAATGCAGAGGTACTGGAGACTATGCAGCAAATCCAAGCCAGATTGGAAGCAATTGAAGTAGGAAAACCAAGGGATGTTGAAGATGTCAGTGAACCTGAAGCTGAAGAAGAAGGAGGAAATGTTGAGCTTACTCCTGAGATGAGTTTCTTTAAGACAATTTTAGGATCTACATCCAAGCCTAGACTTGAAGTATCAGCTTTTGCAGGAGGATTGAATCCAGAAGAGTTGATAGAATGGATCAATGAGATGAATAAATTCTTTGATTATGAAGATATGGCTGAAGACAAGAGAGTCAAATTTGTAGTCACAAGATTAAAGGGACATGCAGCACTTTGGTGAGATGGAGTGCAAGCAGAGAGAAGGAGAGTTGGAAAACAACCAATCAAAAGTTGGAGAAGAATGGTGGAAAAACTAAAAGGTAAATTCTTGCCTAGTGATTATCAGCTTACATTGTTTAGACAAATGCAAAATCTTAGACAAAGACTAATGACTGTGAAAGAGTACACAGAAGAATTCTACAAAGTGAGCATAAGAGCTAGATAGATCCAGGACACAGTAGAGAAGATTTCCAGGTATGTGAATGGTCTCAGATTGGAGATCCAAGATGAAATCAGTATTTTGTCTCCTAAGACAGTTTAAGAGGCTTATCAAATGGCCTTGAAAGCTAAAGAGAAACTGCTGAGAAAGCAGTCTGCCAAAGGAAGAGATACTTTCCGAGGAAAGGGAAGTCAAGGTGGTAGAGGGAGATCTACAACACCAAAGGATGGAGCTAGAAGCAGCTCACCTCAACATGCACACACAGATGGTGATGCAAGTGGCAGAAGAAATTCCCACAGAGGAAGAGGAGGCAGAAACAGAGGAAGAGAAGTAAGATGTTACCGATGTAACAAATTGGGACATAGAGCCTTTGAGTGCCCAGAGAAAGAGAATGTGGGTACAAGTCAGAGAAATGCAATTTTTGCTCAGACTAAAGAAGCAACAAATTTTCCTGAAGCAGAAAGAGAAATTGTGCCAGGGAAGGGAGAATATTTGGTTGTTAATAAAGTTTTGCTGAAGCAAACAAAGGAAGTTGCTGAATCAGCATAGAGGAAAACTTTGTTCAGAAGTGTCTGCAAAGTTCAAGGGAAATGCTGTCAATTAGTCATTGATAGTGGCAGCACAAACAATCTGGTTTCTACAGAGGTGATAGAGAAGTTGAAATTAAAGACAAAGGAACATCCAACACCCTACAAGGTGTCATGGCTTCAAAAGGGTCATCAGCTGATTGTGAAAGAGCGGTGTGAGATAGAGTTGCAGATGGGTAGCTACAAAGATAAGGGAATGTGTGATGTGATACCTATGGATGTGTGTCATATACTGTTGGGTAGACCTTGGCAGTATGGCAGAGGAGTAGTGCATGATGGTAAGCGAAACACTTACAAGTTCTTCAAGGATGGTATGTATCAAACATTGTTGCCAATGGAAGAAGGAGAAGCATCAAGAAAAAAATCTGATCCAAAGACTCTATTGCTAAGTGGGAAAGAATACTTACAACAAATTGAAGAAGAAGAGGTAAATTTTGCTTTAGTTTGCAAACCTAAAGTAGTACTTACTTCTACAAAAATTTCTGATTTTCCAATTGAAATTCAAGAAATGTTGGACAATTATTGTGATATAATTGTGGATGATTTTCCTAATGAGTTACCACTTGTAATAAAATCAGGCATCAGATAGATTTGATTCCAGGATCAAATCTTCCAAACAAAGCAGCTTACAGAATGACTCCAGCAGAAAATGAAGAAATCAGAAAGCAAGTGCAGGAATTGGTTGACAAAGGTTTGGTCCGAGAAAGTTTGAGTCCTTGTGCAGTACCTATAGTGCTGAGCCCGAAGAAATATGGAGGCTGGAGAATGTGCACTGATTCAAGAGAAATCAACAAGATAACAATCATGTATAGATTTCCTTTTCCCAGAATTGAAGATTTAATGGACTGTTTGAGTGGAGCAAGATATTTTTCAAAGCTAGATCTGAAAAGTGGGTATCATCAGATTAGGATAAGGGAAGTTGATGAATGGAAAACAACCTTTAAGACAAATGAGAGATTGTATGAGTGGATGGTAATGCCTTTTGGCTTATCAAATGCACCCAATACTTTTATGAGGCTCATGAATGAAGTGTTAAGAGAATTATTGGTAAATTTGCAATAGTATATCTGGATGACATTCTAATTTACAACAAAACAAAAGAAGAACATTTAAGGGATATTAACTATGTCTTGAAGAAATTACATCAAGAGAAGTTGCTGATAAATCTGAAGAAGTGTTCATTCATGAAGGAAGAGCTGGTGTATCTGGGTTTTGCTATTTCTACTGAGGGATTAAAGATGGATCCAGAAAAGGTCAGAGAAATTGTGGAGTGGCCTTCACCAAAAAGTGTCTTTGAGGTAAGAAGTTTCCATGGACTTGCTAGTTTTTACAGAAAATTCATAAGGAATTTTAGCAAGATTAATGCACCTATCATTGAAACTATAAAAAAAGACAAACAACCATTCAAGTGGACTGTTGAAGCTGAAAAGAATTTTCAGTATTTAAAATAGAAAATAACAGAGATACCTGTTTTAGTCTTGCCTGATTTTACTAAACCATTTCAAGTGAAGTGTGATGCCAATGGAGAAGCTATTGGAGCTGTCCTAAGTCAAGAAGATAGGCCTATAGCATATTTCAGTGAGAAGCTGAAAGACACAAGGAGAAAATACTCTTCTTATGACAAAGATTTTTATGCAATAGTACAATCATTGAAAAAGTGGAGACATTATTTAATGTCTAAGGAATTTGTACTATATTCAGATAATCATGCTTTACAATACATTATGCAGCAGCCTAAATTGAATTAAAAACATGCTAAATGGGTTGAATATCTTCAAATTTTCAACTTTTTTTTAAAGCACATAAGTGGCCAGGAAAACAAGGTAGCTGATGCCTTGAGTAGGAAGAACATTCTTGTCCAAGAAAGTCAAATTGAAGTGGCAGGTTTTGATTTTCTTAAGGAACTCTATAAAACAAATTTAGATTTCAAGGAAGCATTTGAAGCATGTTTGAATCCTGTTTTGATAGATATAAGTCAGTGGTTGGATTATTTCTTGCAAGAGGGTTTATTATGCAGAAAAAATCAATTGTGTATACCAAATTGTTCCATGAGAGAAAATATCATCAGAGAGAAGCATAGTGGTGGACTTGCTGGACATTTTGGTACTGATAAAACTTATGAGTAGCTGAGTCATTTTTATTATTGGTAAAAAATGAGATCTGAAGTGGAAAAGTATGTGAAGAATTGTAAAATTTGTCAGTATGATAAAGGAAGAAGCCAGAATGCAGGTTTGTACATTCCATTGCCTATTCCAGACAGGCCTTGGGATATGGTAAGTATGTATTTTATTTTAGGACTACCTAAGACATAGAGAGGGAATGATACAATTTTTGTTGCTGTTGATATATTTTCAAAGATGGCACATTTTATTCCATGTTATAAAACCAATGATGCTACTCATGTTGCCAATTTGTTTTTCAAAGAAATTGTTAGATTACATCGGTTGCCTAAAAGCATTGTTTCTGATAGGGATACCAGGTTTTTTGGTCATTTTTGGAGGAAATTGTGGAAGAAGCTCAATACTAATCTGATTTTTAGCTCAGCTTATCATCCTCAGACTGATGGGCAGACTAAGGTAGTAAACAGAAGTTTAGGTAATATTTTGAGAAGTCTTGTAGGAGAACAGCCTAAGCAATGGGATCATATCTTACCACAGGAAGAATATGCATACAATGATTCACCAAACAGAAGTACAGGACATAGTCCATTCCATATTGTTTATGGGATGCACCCAAGAGGAGTTTCTGAATTGAGGAACTTGGGAAAAGCAGAAATGAGAAGTGCTGAAGGGGAAGAATTTTCTTCAGAGATTCAAGAAATTCATAAGCAAGTAAAGCAGCAACTACAAGACAGCAGTATCAAGTACAAGAGCAGAGCAGATTTGAGTAGAAGAGAAGTTAAATTTGAAGTTGGTGATTTAGTTTTGGCTCACTTGAGGAAAGACAGATTTCCAAAAAGAGAGTATAACAAACTGGAGTTAAAAAAGATAGGACCATGCAGAATTCTGAGAAAATTTTCTGCTAATGCCTATGAAATTGAATTACCATCTGATATTGGAATATCTCCAATATTTAATGTTGCAGATTTGTACATGTATGAAAATGGTGGCACAGATGAAAGACCAGAAGACAAAGAGAAGATTGACTAGGTAAAGCAGTTACCTACAACACAACCATTACAGCCAGAGATGACCTTAGACAAAAAGGTGTTTAAGAGAACCAGAGGACAAGAGTATTTCCAGTACTTGATTAAATGGAAGAATCAACCAATTGAAGATGCTACATGGATAACAGAAGCTATGTTGCAGAAACTGGGAAGTTCTGTAAAGGAGCTCATGGACATGAGCCCATGAAGAATTTTGTCCTCGGGAGTCTGATGCAGGGGCATTAGATTTTAGCCAGCAATGTGAAAGCTTGTTCACATGTTGTAGCTAGCTGAGTTAAAATTCATTCACTGATGGGTGAAAGACAATGTTTAACGAGAGGATTGAATTCCTCAAACAAGTTAATATTATTATTTTTTGTAACAAATTAGGAGAATATTTAGAGATAAGTAGTTTTAATAGATGCTAAATTGTTGAACATATCTAGCAGTAGTTGATAGATTTTAGGAGGATATTGGGCAAGTAAGATTTTCTCTCAATTTAGAAAATTCGATCCTAATTTAGAAGGTTTCTGTTATGTAATAAAACTATAAATTGTAATCTCTGTAATTGAGAAATTCGGAGTTGGCCGAGAGGAATTATTTGTGAGGATTTGTTTCAATAAAGATTGCAATTTTTCTAATTACCGTGTATACTGGCAATCCCTGGAGGATTCCACCTTCGTGATTTAATGAGTTTTTCATATGCTGTGTAGAATCAATTAAATAGTTTTATGTGTAGAAAACTCAAAGGAGGTTACAGAGGTTCATTTTGTTTATTAAAGAGAAATTCTATGTTTAATTAAGCATTTTGAATCTCTTTCTAAACTTTGCAAGCATCGAGCCTGTTCTTTGGGTAAAGTCGATTGAATCGATTTACGTTTTTGGCAAAGGAGTTAGATTATATACACATTGCCTTGATTGCATCAATTGAATATGTACAGTTCTTTGCATAAAGGCTACCATATAGAATTTCAAAAGATTTTTGATTTTATGAAGGAAGGAACAATTATTACTTTCTAATAATTGAATACGCTAATTCTGGATCGATATTATTTGCCGGAATCGAATTCATTTCAAGACAAGTCCATTATAACAGTAATGAATTAGTAGTATCGATTTGAGAAACTCTGTTTGATTAAAACGCTGTTGATGAATTAATACAGTGAAGTGATTTCTATTCCAATGCAAATTGAAGTCGATTTCAATCTTCAGCGTAGAGAGAGTTGTGTTTGAAAGGAAGCAATTCATTTTGTTTTGCTAGAATGATAATTGTTGAATCAGTCTTGACGCAGAGGCAGAATTCATCTATTTTCCATAATGATATTTTTGAATCAGCCTTGACGCAGAGGAACCCGTGCTAGAGAGCAGCGATGAAGTTCTTGATTGAATTAAATTCAATTTCTATTGAAAACCGGCGTTCAAAGCAGTCAGAAACTTGAAGTTTTGAAAAGAGGTTTTGAGTGGGTAAACTACCAGTATCGCACGCCTCTGGAGCTGAGGAGATGTTTTGTAAAAATTCACGCGATCCAATTGTTTACAAACGCGTCATCAGTCCAAAACTGCCCATATCGCATAAGATTTAAGTGTTAAATCTCTGTGGTGAAAGTAACGCGATATGCGTTCGATCTCAAGAGTAGAAGACCCAAGGGCGATCTCTAGTCAAGTTGCAGGGATGTTAATTGAGGTATGGCCAGCGTTGGTTTCAATGGTAAATGTCCAATTTGAAAGTTGTTTGTTAAACATTGGATGTGTGGGACCCATAAAAATCCAAGTAATATAAGCTCTTGTTCACAAAGTTAATTGGTTAACGTTAGAAGCTTGAGGTTCGATTGTTGTTAAAAATGGAATTAATATTACTATTTATACTATGATGAAGGTTTACCTTTTATGCATATGCCAAAGTATTAAACCTCAAAAGGATTTTGACTTGGGTTTTACTAATTGAATTTGGAATCAAGGATTTATAACATCTTCAAAGGAGCTGATATTGTAAATGAATTTTTAAATTTATTGTGATTTAATTAATCAAAATTTTCAAATTTGATGAATGAAAATGAAAACGAAGAACTGAATCCGACTCCTCTAGAGTTAGAAACCATTGTGAGTAAATTTGAGAAGCTCTCCTTAACGCCAACACCATCACCGCCATCATATATACTAGTGTACTGATTTCTGATCTGTTTGTGAGTGATGACCTTTGGTTTTTTATCTAAGGAACTTATCCTGTAAATTCATACATGGTATGAGAGCTATTTTGAGGGCCACATCTGTTGTTGATCCAAATCCGAAGCCAGTTTGACTGCATGTGACTGTTGTTTTCTAGATCTACTATTTATGAACATTTTTAGGCCTGGAGAACTGTTCTGTTATGTCCGGAGCGTCTGTTACAGTGAGGAATGCCTTTCGTTTCATGTGAAAGGGTTTCCAGTTGCCCAAGTTATGTCAGTTTAGATCTAGAGGTATAAAGTATTTGTTTTGCAGTTATATTTGTTAATAGTTATGCTTATTTCGGTTCTCTCTTTTTATTTCAGTTTTTTGGTTTTATTTATTTTCCAGATCTATACCTTCTTCTCTATGTATGCTCTTTTCTTTGCATTGTGTGCAATCTCGGAAAATCAGAAACAGGAAGAAGGGATTTTTTTTTGCTACGTATGCTCTTTCCTCGCATCTTTCTGTGATCTCGAGAAATCAAAAATAGTGAAAAAATAGATAGTTGCTGGTAAGACTAACCAAAAATCTAACGTTATGCCGTAAGGATTGCATTTAAATTTTTTTTTCTCAGTTTTTTGTGTTTTTTGTGGAGGAAAAAGCACGCATACCGAAGACTAAAACAAAAAAACCATCATCCTTTCAAACAATTACATAATCCTTTTACTATCTCACTTGGTGAGAAGTTAGTTTATGAGAATAGAGGCCTTGGGTTCAAGTCTCTTTCTCAAGCTTTTTTTGTAAAAAAATTTTTGTTAAAGGGGCGAGATTTTTTTATTTTTTTTTAAGTTGAACATCATCATCAAATTTCAAACCATTCCCGTAACTATTTGGCATATACAACTTTGTTTTTTCAAACAGGCATAACTTCATCCGGAAGCGAGCCGATTTTTTTTAATTAGCCTAATTTCTTGAGATCTTTCCATTGGAGCAGTTAGTTTCATCTTTTTTCAGCTTTAGTCATTTTAAAAAATGGAAAGTGCATGCCCGATTATTCTTAACAGCACCAATTATTTCCAATGGCTACCTCACATGGTAGATATACTCAGAAGTAAAGGGCTTTACAGAATAGCCACAAGACAAGAAACTAAACCTTCTGATGATGATAAAGTCACTAAATCGGGAAATAAAAAAGATCAAGCACGACGGTTGATGGGAATGTCCATTGCTCAAGATCTTCGATTTCATATCCTTGAAATTGACACCCCTAATGAAGTCCTGAAAAAGCTAAATAATGACTTTGGCATTCAAAATAAAATCAGGGCCCACCATCTTATTGCTTACATTGGACCCCAATAATTTGTCCCCTATTGAAGATTTTTTGTCCAAATTCAAGACCCTTAGATTTCTTTAGAAGGTTATAAGGTAAAAAAGGATGATGGTAGCCTCACGTATTCCATTATTGCTAATCTTGGCCCTGCATACTCTATATTTGTTTCCACCTTCCATTCCACTAGAGAAGCCATCATTTCTTCAGGAACCGCCTATAAGAACCCCTCTTTTGATGCGTTTTGCGATTCTTTGATAAGAGAACAAGAAAAACTCGTACACCTTGGTCTTATCATTTCTAGAAACGCTTCTAAGAAAGCCTTAGTAGCCCAACAACAACCATATCAAAAGAATCCCAAGAAGTAGTATCCTAAAAAGTATGGTTTGAAAACAAATAAAGGTCCTAAGCAATTTCAGCCGCAAACTGAAAAATAAACTCACCAAAATGATAAGGCAAATAAAAACAAAGGGAAGAATACAGATAGACATTGCAAATTTTGTAATCATGATGGCCATATAGAGTCCAAATGTTTTAAGAAGATGGAAGCCTTAGAAGCAGCAATAAAGAAGCACAACATCAATTTGGAGCACTCTTCACCTTCATCCTCTAGAATGGCACTTTATGCTTGTGGTTGTCAAGCATCAAGATCTGGTTATGCATTAAATGTATCTTCTTCTTCTCATTCTCATGAGTGGATCATTGATTTTGGAGCTTCTTACCACATCGCAAAAAATAAAGCCATGTTTTCTTCTTTAAATGATTGTAACACCAAACATATTTATGTTGGTGACGATAGATCTCTTAGTGTTGTAGGATATAACACCATTCATCTAGATAATGGCCAGTTTAATGATGTACTATGTGTTCCCACCTTGTCATGCAATTTTCTATCTGTTTATCAGATAATTCATTCAGGTGAAGGGAAAATAGTAGAGTTCTCACCTCATGATGTTGTAATCAAGGACCTCAAAGATCCTAGACATATTTTAGCTATTGTCATTGTTGATGATTCCACAAGGTTGTATAAGTTTGAAAAATTTGGGTCTTCATGTCTTCCCTCAGTTTTTGTTGCTCATAATGATGAATTGAGAAAACTTTGGCATGAGCTATTTGGTCACTTAAACTATCACTCTCTTCAAACTCTATGTAAGGAAAATATTGTGACAAGTATTCCTATGGTATCCTGCCGAGATGATGTTTACTCCGGATGTGTACTCGGAAAACATCATCGGGATAGTTTTGACAAATGTGCCTCTTGGCACACTTCAGCCCCTTTGCAGCTTGTGCACAGTGATTTATGTGGTCCACTTCTTGTTGTTTCTTTCTTTGGTTACAAGTATTTCTTAACTTTCATTGATTATTTTTCCAGACGCACTTGGGTATACTTCTTAAAACTCAAGAGTGAAGTTTTTGACATGTTATTGGCCTTTAAGGCCTTTGTTGAGAAACAATTTGAACATCCAATTCTTAAGTTAAGATCATAAAATGGAGGAGAATATGTTAACAACAAATTTTTCAACTTTTGCATTGAGCATGGCATTCAATTGCAACATATTTTTCCATAAACGCCACAAAAAAATGGTGTAGCTGAAAGGAAGAATCACACCTTAAAATAAATAGCTAATTGTATGCTTCAATCTAAGGGACTTGGTCTCAATTTTTGGACAGAAGCAATTAACTGTGCAAATTACATAGTAAATCACACCCCTACTAAGGTTTTATAGAATATAACTCCAGAAGAAGCTTGGATCTCAATCAAACCAGATGTAAGTCACTTTTTTGTTTTTGGAAGTGATGTTTGGGCCCATATTCTAGATGTGAAACATAAAGCCTTAGAACCTAAGACTGAAAAATGCATTTTTATTGGATATTTTGAAGATGTCAAAGGATAAAGACTTCTTCAACCAAAATCCAAAAATATAATCATTAGAAGAGATGTAAAATTTGATTAAAATATATCCGCCTACGAGCCTAGTTCAGCGGGTGTGCCACCTTTGGCGTTTGAGCCCGATTCGGCATATGTGCCACCTCTCTCTATCTCTTCTATTTTTGACAGCATTCCTTCTAGTTAATTTGAAGACAACAAGGATGACAATCCTCCACCACCTCTTGAAGATGTTCCTTCAGCTCCGTAGCTTCCAAGATGGGACCACTCTACTCGGGATGCAGAAAGTTCTCTTGCAAGTGACCTTGTAGATCGATGACGTACACGTTCTCAATTCCAAAGAGCCTCTTCCTTATTGGCTCAAGTTCTAGAAAATCCTGATCCAGACACCTTTGAAGAAGCTTTCGGCCATCCAGATTGGGATGAAGTTATGAATGAATAATATCGTTCCTTATTGGTGAACGATAATTGGGATCTTGTTCCTCTTCCAAAAGGAAGAAAACTTGTGAGATGCAGATGGGTTTACAAAACAAAGTTTGGACCAAATGGAAAAGTGGATCGACATAAAGCTCGTCTCGTTGCTAAAGTATTTTCTCAAGTTGATCGCATTGAATTTACTGAAACCTTCTCCCCTGTTGCCAAAATGAATTCTATCCACCTTGTTCTTTACCTTGCTGCCTCCTTTAAATGGGAAGTCCATCAGATGGATGTTAAATCCACCTTCTTACATGGAGATTTTCATGAAGAAATATACATGGAACAACTCCCTGGCTTTATCCAAAAGGACTCTAGCCTTTTTTGTCGCCTTAGGATGTCTCTCTATGGTATCAAACAAGCTCCTCAGGCTTAGTATGCCAAAATGGATAGATTTCTATTAGATAATGGCTTTTCTAGGTGCCATTCTGACAACAACTATCTACACCAAGAAAGTGGGTAAGTCCTTCACCATCCTTGTTCTTTATTTTGATGATCTTATCCTTACTGGTAGTGATCCCAAACATATAAACCGTGTGAAGTCTAGCCTCAAAAGAAGTTTGAAATGAAAAACTTAGGACACTTGCATTGTTTCCTTGGTCTTCAATTCTTACAATACAAAGAAGGTATTACCCTCTCTCAGTCCAAATATGCCTGTGATCTTCTACACCACTTTCACATGGAAGATTGTAAGCCAACCCCTTCTACTTTTCAGTCTGGAGTCAAGCTTTTAGTCACTTGTACTACCCTTGAAGTTGATGCTACCTTATACCATCAACTTGTTAGTAAACTTCTGTATCTAACCCATACACGTCCTGACCTTTCCTTTGTCGTTGGTCTTGCCACTCGGTTTATGCACCAACCTCATGAAAGTCACTAGAAAGCAGCTAAAAGAATAATTCGATATATTCGAGGTATATTTTAGTTCAGGATTCATTATAATGTAGGAGTATATCCATTGTTGATTGGTTTCACTGATTCTGATTGGGCTGGTGACCCTGATGATCGAAAGTCTACTGCAGGATATGTATTCACTCTTGGTTCAGGACCTATTACATGGTCTTGTAAGAAACAAAGTGCCATCTCTCTTTCTTTAGCAGAAGCAGAGTATCGTGGTGCAGTTGAAGCCAGAAAGGAAGCCATGTGGTTTCGTCAGATCCTGTCTGAATTTGGTCTTCATCAACAGCATCCAACTACACTTTGGAGTGATAATCGGAGTTCCATTCAGCTATGTAAAGATCCAGTTTAGCATCAGTGTATGAAACACATTGAGCTCCACATACACTTCATTAGAAAGCTCAT
Source organism: Pinus albicaulis (assembly GCA_034641835.2). Lineage (NCBI taxonomy): Eukaryota > Viridiplantae > Streptophyta > Pinopsida > Pinales > Pinaceae > Pinus > Pinus albicaulis. The sequence goes on from CM076573.1 coordinate 955,479,097, forward strand.
TCATGATCATGTTCTTAAAGTCCAGTATTGTCCAACCAATGATCAAGTAGCCAATATATTTACAAAGGCTCTCACAGAAGCGAAGTTTACCAAACTTTGATCCATGCTTGGAGTTCAGGAACGTTATCTTTAAGGGGGGATAGGCTCTAATGCCTCCTTCCTTCTCCTATTATGTCACCTTTGTAAATCCTGCAATCCTATCCCAATTTGTTCTTAAGGGGGGATGTTAGGATATTTTGACACATAGGAAATAGGCTCCTTTGTGTCACCTTTTTAAATCCTTCAATCCTATCTGAAGTTGTTCTTAAGGGGGGGTGTTAGGATATTCCGACACATAGGAAATAGTTAAGAATTACTTAGTCTAGTGTAGAGCTAGGTAAAGTGTGTTTCTTTACTATGTACATTTGTAACTTATAATCTAACAGTCACGATTTGTAGTGATATGACTTTTCACTCTCTCCTTGGTATTAACGACACTTGATCCGTGGCTTAGCACCCGATTGGTCCATGATCTCGATTTTCAAGAGCATGGAGGGTCATTTGTTCGGTAACCATTTATGAGAGAAACATATGTAATCTTTCTTTTTATATTAATAAATTTCCTGAAGTGCCCGTGTTGGCTCAGGCCGTGGACTGTTTCCCTCTTCGAGGGTTTTAACCACGTGATATACTAGTGTACTGATTTGTGATCTGTTTGTGAGCGGTGACCTTTGGTTTTTGATCTAAGGAACTTAACCTGTAAATTCCTACAACAAATAAGGATATGTGTTATCTCTATTAATCAAAATAAAAGGGGAGCATATGAAATCTTCAAAATGACTAAAAACAAGGCTATTTAATGTATGCATATATGTATGACCTAGGTTCCCTTAATTAAGAAAGTTATCTCGTCACACATAAGGAAATAAACTACAACTCCCTTTGAATTGAGATAAATGTTGGGCACATTAGATAAGGGAATAGGTGAAGAATAAAAAAATCTAACCAATTGATGAAACAAATGAATATATAAGAAGATGAAGAAGATGCATCCATTGTAGAGGGTTGAAGACATTAGGCCTAAGTAATTCCAAGAGCATGGAAAGTAGAAGATGGAGGAGATTTATAGATCATAAGTAAAGTATGAATTTGGTAGATTTTAAATGTATTAGAGAGAAATATCATGTACCTGTTATGGCCTAAATCTACCTCAGGCTGAGAAAGGTAGGATCTAGGGTAACATCAAACCACACTTAACCTGGTAGCTAGCCCTACCAGATCGGGAGAGGACTCTCTCCTTGTCAATATCAGCAACAAATGATCAATGAGCCTTGAGATCACTAAATGTGAAGACTGATTTTAGGCTAGGTATGTGTGCAAAAGAGTTTGATAGAATTTAAGGATGTTTTGTTGGCTCAAATGGAAAGACAGATTTTGGGTCTGGGGAATGAGGCTCAGTTTTGCAGAGATCTCAATGGGGCAAGGCAGGCAATTGATTTGACACTTCAAATTGAAAGATATGGAGAGCTTTAGACATGTGAGGAGTTGAAGAGGGCAAGAAACCTTCAGGAATCCTCTTCAAATAGCTGAAAACATAGATAACTAAACAAACCCTAGGTAGAGCACTACAATTTTAATGGATTCTACCTTTATCCTTGTTTGTTTAAGTTAAGAAGAAATAAGAGAGAGAATGGCATACATAAAACACAAGTAAACTTACATTTACAGAGAGAAACACAATATCAAAGCAAAATTCCACATGAATCCCGTAGAGTGCTGCAAACCCTGGTCTATTCCTTTTCCAAACTACAGAGATGAATGTACAATAATGCCCAAAGCATTCCCCAAAAGTCCAACCATGATAATGACTAATAAAACATAAAATATAGGCAAAAAACAACTCATCCTAGCCTCTAGGGGTCAAGCTAATGAGTTTAGGAGCTGTTCCAACAAAATCTAAACTGAGAACTAAAAAGTAGGCAGTGGAACAGCTTGCCTCTAAAAACTAGGAAACTGATTCATTCAATTGCAAACTACCTTTTGATGGATGAATCTACCTCTATGAGTGAAAATTTAGCAAAATTACATCAAAATCCATCAAATTACATTCAATTACATCATAAGTTTGAAATTAAGAAGGAGAAAAGTCAAACTATGAAAAAACTAGGCGAAAAATAGAGTTTTTGACCAAAAATGAGCAAAATTCCTCCAATGCGCCGCGCCTGATTTCCCTATGCATAGCACCTATTTGCAGCTGATTTTGGAGGCCTTCCCGGTGTCCAAATTTTATCCAAGTGGGCTTGTTGGAAATTTTTGCATGTCTATTTTCCAGCACAAGTGGAATTTTGGAATTTGGCCTCCATTTTCCCCTCCAAAACTAAGTTCTCCCAAGACTTCTTCTTGTGTGTCAAAAAAGGGGCAGGAAGGTCATTTTTGGAGTGTTTTTGACCTTTTTGGAAGCCCAAAACCTGTCAAAATTTCTTGGCCATTGGTAGGCATAAATATTTTTCCATGAAAAATCCAAAAATGTTGAGTTTTCATCAAAAGGAGTCCCCTATAAAAAGCGAGCACCACGTGGGCAAAAAAAAAACGCACGACGCATTGGGCAAAAAAACCTGTGTTTTGGCCTAAAAATTTCAAAATTGCAAAAAGTGTCCCAATTTTTTTGAAATTTGGGCTGAGTGTCCTCCATTAAGTTCTGTGTTGGGCCAAGGAAGCCTCAGCCAAGATTTAAAGTCTATCATGCTTTTTTCGCCTCCTTGATGCCTTCTTCAACTTGGCCTTCAAGATCTTGATTCTTGCTTTGCACACATGGTTTCTCGCCCAAAAATGGTTGGCCATGTGCCTCAAAATATTTTTCTCTTTGTTGGCCTTCTCCAACAGCTTTTCCAAATGCATATTTACCCTTTCAAGCCAAGTTTCATGATCAGCTTCGATTTCTTGCTCAAGTGATGTCAACTTAGTTTTGCTCCTTTTGGCAGCTTGCCGGTTCTCTCGTATGTTTTGCAGCTCCATAATGGTTTGCTGATCCTCTAGTTGCTTGTTTCTTTTCTCAAGGTATTTTATTATCCACTTGGCTCTTTGTAAGTTGAGGGAAAAAGAATTAATGTCCACCCGTTGCTCCCGAATGATCTCTTTAAGCTTTAAGCTTGGTGAGCCCAAATCGGTGTCATCATCCTGAATAAGAATGAAATCTGTCTCTTGCCCTCCTAAGGGCCCCTCATCATGTAATGGCCGCTTGCCCCTGTCCTGTACCTGCTCTGCTGATGGAGGAAGTGAGACCCCTTCCACCCTGGGTGGAGATAATACTCGCTTGGCTGCTGCAAACAACCTTCTAGTGCCCTTTTATAGGTGAAAAACATCGAAACACTAGTGGTCTGTGTCTCATGACCCTCTTGCTGATGTGAAGGTCCACCTGTCTCATGAAAAGCTTCTGGAGGTACCTGAGGAGCCGTGAAGAACTCATGAGAAATGAAATCGTCCCATGAGATGTCCTGCAAACCAAGCTGATGCATGACCACAATTTTGATGAGTGAAAAATGATATATACTGTTATATTGCTGCTGAGGAGTTTTATTTTGCACTAGGGTGGTCATCTTTTCAATATTTTGGCACATGAAGTAGGGGAGATTCATCATTCTCACCCTGGTAAAGTGCATCAACAATCTGATGTGATAGGCATATAGGCGAGAAAAACGGCCCTCACAGCTGAAATACTTAATTATGAGTTTCATCAAGGGAGCATATGAGTCTTTGAGATACCGGAAGGGAAAAAATCTGCTGAGTTGTCTCAAATAACTAGGCTTGATGTAAGACTGATACTTTTCTCTATCAATCTGCTGCCTTTTATTCCATTGTTCTCCGACATTTGGAATGCCGGTTGCTAGAGAAATAGACTCCGGTGTCAAGGTGAATGTCACACCTACAAGATTAACCTGGCCATTATGTAGATGAAGCAAAAAAAACCTGGCCAGCTCATGATGGTACTGGACTCTAGCAACCATATCACAGAACTGATAACAGGATTGGTGTTGGAAGCATGTGATAGCAAGAGGGTAGGCCTGCAGCTCGGCAAGTGAAGTAGGCTCCTCTCGTACATGTTTACCCCCCTTGTGAGGTATCCTTGGTGCATGCATTTCGGTTGGAGAGTCACTGTGTGTCTCTTCATCTCGGTCATAGGAGGAATCTGACTCCATGTTTGTCAATGTGTGAGTTTTCTTAGATGATTATGAAGAGATTTAGGTGTCTTTTATCTTTTTCTGCCAAGTGTATGAAAATGTATGAAGGGTTATGAAGGGAGAGGGTAAGAGGGATTGTGGGAATGTTGCTGACTGGAATTTGGGGAATTGAAGGGTTTTAGGGACAATTTTTAGGCTTTTGGGATAACAATTGGGGTTTAGGAATTTTGTAGCTAGGGTTTGGGATAATGGGAATTGGTGATAGGGGTGAATGAATTTAGGGATATGGGGTATAGTGAAATGGGTTAATGAAACTAGAAAAGAAGTGAGGGAATAAAAAGGTGAGGGAGTGGGTTTGGTAGAAAAAACACAAAGACAAACCCTAGGCAATTGTTTTTGAGCAAATTTGGAAGGAGGTAGGGTTTGAATTTTATCACACTAAACCACCATAAATCTTAAGAAAACCTCTTCACTAGCAATGGAGAGGATCTTAACTTACTTGCACACCACGTATTTTGAGCAAATTTGGAAAATTCGAGAAGTTTAAGGTGAAATCGGGCTTTGAAGCTCTGTGCACTGTGCCTCAAACCCAATGCGTCGTGCCTCCCTGATGCACTGTGCCTGTGTGTTTCTTTCACTGTGGAGGGCGCTCCAATACACCGCGCCTCAAGCCCAACGCGTCGCGCCCTTGAAATTTGCAAAATTTTCCCTCAAACTCACTCCCTTCTTCAACACGAATCTCTCTTGTTCAATTTTTCTTCTTTGAATGCCAATGAGCTCTTTGAAGATGATCAAAGGGTTTATATACAAGAGCTTTTATTTTTTCACTCATAAAACCCACTTTTATAATGTTTGCATCGTGACTTATTCTTACAACTTTGTTTTGGACAGTTTGCTTTATTTTTCCTCTGATTAACTGAATGACTTGATTTTTTGTTTTCCTTGCAGGGGATGGAGTTGCTAAAGCTTGATAAGGTGACCAGGGTTTCCATTGAAGTTATTTACATATGAGAGAACTTGAAATTACATCAAATTTATACATAAAAAGATAAAATACTCTGTTTTTCCTCAAAATAGAGTTTTGAGGAAAAATACATTTATGAGCATATGATGATGAAATTCATTGGTACTGGAACTTTATTCAACCTCCTCATGCGCCTGCTGACCATTATTGGAAATTTTTGATGAAACCCTAGACCTAATGGGACTGAAAACCCTAAAAATGACTCTTGCAAATTTAAAGACAAAAAGTGACTGTAGATGATCTTGATGAATGGAAATGGGCCAGCAAGTAAAGGACATGAGGGAAAATGTACAACAGGCCACTACCGCCAGATGATCCATGCTCCTAATGGAATGCAGCTGACTGAGCGAGACACCTAATATGCAATGCAACAAGAGAATTTTATCACTAATGGAGGGATGAAGATACTAACACTAAAATTGGCTCCAATGGGGATGGTAGCTCCTTAGAGGTGCCAAGAACTACAGACCTCTAGGAAAGCAGGAAGTGCCTTCGTCCATTGGGCTATGGAGTCAATAACTTCGACAAACCAAAACCAAACTCTTGACTTAATTTCAGGACTGAAATCGACTCAAGATTGACTCAATTTCAATACTGAAATCGACTGAAAGACATGACTCAAACAAACCAAACCAAAACCGAAATCAACCCTCAATTTTATAGCCTTCACCTCAGGCCCCAAACTGAAGGAATGATGACAACACACACTTGAAATGAAATTTAAACAAACCAACATGTACAGTGATACATATGACAGCATAAAACATTTCAAAAATAGTACCGTTTGAGTAGCTGACCATTGACCGGCCCACCTGGACAATATTCTCCATTCATTTCTTTCAAAAGGAAAGCATTTTGGCTTCGAGATGCAACAATTCTGAAAGGTCCTTTCCAAAGATTCTCAAACTTTCCATGCTTACCTTTATCTTCGTTTCTCACGTCCCATTTTAGCACAACTTCTTCTATTTGAAACTTGTCCGCCTTTGCCTTTCGATCATATATCTTCGTGATTCTCTCTTGCAGCCTGAAAGTGTTCTGAAAAACCTCCTCTCTAGTCTGCTGTAAATGGATCATTTGATTGATTCTTCGTTGCAAATGATCATCCTCGCTGCCAGCTTCCTGTAGAAGTTTAACCACTGGAACTGCGAGAGAGGTCGGGAATACAGTGTCAACACCATACACGAGCTCAAAAGGGGACATGCCTATAGATTTATTTTGACTTACTCTGTCTGCCCAAAGTGCATTAACCAGTTTCTTGTGCCAACTCTTCTTGTTCATTTCTAGCAGCTTTTTGATAATATTGACCAAGGATTTATTTGAGGATTCAGCCAATCCATTGCCTTGTGGATGATATGCGGTTGAGTTCCCCAAAGTAATTTGATACTTATTACAAAATTCAATCATTCTTTTAGATTTAAAGGCTGCTGAATTATCAGTGATTAGATTGTTTGGACAGCCAAAATGAGACAAAATATTGTTTTCAAGAAATGAAATGATTACCGAATTAGTGGCCTGCCTAGTGGGAATCGCCTCAATCCATTTGGTAAAATAATCCATCATTGTAAGGATCCATTTATGGTGCGCTGAATAAGTAGGATGAATCTTGCCAATGAAGTCCAAACCCCACTGCTGAAATGGAGCACTTACTTCAATGGGCTTGAGCGGTAAAGGCTGCAATGTTCTCCTACCTTGAAAAATCTGACATTCGTGGCATCTTTTAACTGTTTTGTACACATCAGCAAAGAGAGTTGGCCAATAATATCATGCTCTTAAAATTTTGTTGGCTGTTGTCTTCCAGAAAAGATGACCTCCGCAATCTCCCTTGTAAAATTCTTCCATAGCTTGTTTTGCCCCTTCTTCAACCAAACAATTGAGCAAGACACCACCAGGATCTTTCCAATAGAGCGCATTATTCATGATACAAAACTTGGAAGCCTTCAATTTCAGTGTCCTACTTTTGTTCTTAGCCATTCTAGGTGGTGGTGATAGATTTTGGAGTACATAAAAAATGTCCGAATACCAAGGAGAAAGAACACAAATTTCTGATACCTGAGCAGGCGAACTTTCTTCATTTTCCTCGAACATAGCAGCAATGAGATTAATATCCAAGGCATGCAAAATTGACTTAGCCATTAGTTTAGCCAGCCCCTGTCCTTTGATGAGCTTTGTAGGTTTGATCTCCAGGTTTGATCTCCACGTCATACTCCAACAAGGCAGCAATCCATTTCCCTCGTCTCCCTTCTGGATATGTTTGCACTAAGACATCTTTAACAGTAGCATTAGGAACATAAGAAAGGATGTGATAATGTAGAATATAAACTCGAAAATATTTCAATGCCTTTACCAAGGCAAGAGCTTGCTTTTCAATAATATTATACTTTAAAGCTGCATCTCTTATGGTTCTGCTGAAAAATTCCAATTGTTTCTCAAGCTGGTCTCTTTTCTGCATCAAGACTGCTGCCATAGTATGATCCGCGGCAAATGAAAAAAAAATGAAATCCTGAGTATAGTCTGGGCTGATCAAAACTGGAGCTGAAGAAAGGACCAATTTCACCAAATTGAAAGACTTTATTGCTTCCTCAGTCCACTTCACTACACTATCTTTCTTGAGCATGTTTGTGATTTCCCTTAAATGTTCTGCAAGATTGGGCACAAAGCGACGTAAGAAATTCATTTTACCGTTGAATGATTGGATCTCCTTTTTACTTCGGGGAAGATCAATTTGCTGAATGGCTTCCACTCGAGCTGGATCGATGCGGATGCCATCCTTTGATATAATATGACCGAGAAGCTTGCCTTCATCCATGGAAAACAAACTCTTCTTTGGATTGAGAGATATACCATATTTTCTACAACGCTGAAATACAATCTTCAAATGATAAAGGTGGTCTTCATCTGAATTAGAAAAAACTGTCAAGTCATCAAGATAAATAACTAGAAAGACATCTTTTTCTTTTGCAAATGCAATATCCATTTCTCATTGAAAGGTTGCACCAACATTCTTCAATCCGAAAGGCATTTTAGCATAATGAAAATTTCCCCACGGAGTGGTGAATGTTGTTTTATCTCTGTCATCCTCATGGACCAGAATTTGGTTATAACCGGAATAACCATCGAGTAGCGACATGAGGGATGCTCCAACTACTCGCTGAAGTATGTGATTCATTTTGGGCAATGGATAGTTATCTTTCAAAGATACTTTATTCAGATTCCTAAAATCAATACATAAGCGAATATCACCTGTTTTCTTGCGCACGGGCACAAAATTAGAAATCCAATCTGAAAATCTTATGGGGACGATGATACCAGCTTTGTACAACGGATTCACTTCCTTCTCTATTGAGGGCAGCAGCTTTGGATTTATTCTTCTCAACTTCTGTCGAAAGGGCTTTTGGTTTGGCTTGATCGGGATGATATGCTGAATTATGTTTGTGTCATATGCCTTCAAATATAAATAATCCCAAGAAAATACATCAGCAAACGAAGATAATAAACTGATATACTTTTATTTTACCTGTGGGGGCAACGCCTTTGATAATTTCACCATTTTAGGATTTTCTGCTGATCCAATGTTCACATCCTCAACTCCTTTCTCGGTTGGCAGCAAGCTCAGTTTTCGAGCTACATCATCTTGGTCGAAAATTTCCTCCAAAGGTATTAGACCTTTAGGAATGACATGGTCCTTCAGTTGCAAAACTTCCATCTGATTGACTTCTATATCCACCTCACCATCATCATGCTCCCCATCAATAGAAGTGTCTTTGAATTTACCTTCATTTTGTAGAAATTCATCGATTTCTTTATCATCTTGAAACACTTGCCAATACCTTTGATTGTTAGGGACAGTCGGGCGATGCTTCACATGAATTTCAAACCTATTATTTGAATTCATCAGAATTTTCAAATTACTTGCTGCTGTTGCAAGTGCATTTGCAATTCCATTCTGAATACGAGGGACACATTTCAAAGTATAATCTGAAAACAATCTCAAGATATATAGTACCACATTGCGGTAGACCCGCATTCGAGGATGCTTAGCTTGGTATTCACCTTTCACTTGCTTGATAACTAACTCGGAGTCTCCATACACTGCAATCCTCTTGGAATTTAACTTTCTAAGAATTTTCAAACCAACAATTAAAGCCTCATATTCAGCCTCATTATTTGAACAGTCAAAAGCCAATTTATAAGAATATACCCTTACATTACTTGGCACCTTGTTTGGGGAGAAAACAGGGCTGCATATCCAAATGCCAATTCCAACACCTTCCCTTCCTACCATGCCATCAAAATCCATGGTCCACAAACTAGCTTCGTCCTTTTCCAAATGCTGAAATTATGTTTTCTCTTTTACTTTTCCTTACTGTCCATCAATATTTTGCTACGGTCGGAAGGCTGATTTCTCAGCGGTACTATCAAGTCTTTGTCTTTCTTTCTTTAAGACCTCTCTGAAATTTTCAGTGATTTCTAGAATGTCTTCTACTTCAATTAATTGGCTATTTACATCATTAAAGCTATCTGAGTATAAAACAAATGATTATAAATCAATATGTGCATAGTTGATTGGATGATTTACCAGTTTCTCCTTGCTAGTGATCATGTACTTCATCTTTTGCTCCTGATATAATTTCCCCATCTGACCAAACACGGGAACAGTAACATAGGAGAAATCAAGATGCAATGTCTCTTTAAGTTTCACTCCCCAAGATCTGGAAAGAATCATGCCAAATCTAGGAGGAATATCCGCCACAACCACATCCATCAAAACATTTTTAGTCGGAATCTGATCCAAACTGACCACCAAATCTTTGATAAGACCAATGCATCTTACTCTACTAGAATCGAAAGAATAAAGTTCATGATACTTTCTGGTAATATCCAATCCCAATTTCTCCATGATTGCCTTAGGCATGAGATTATGAGAGGCTCCGGAATCAAACATAGCATTGCATAACACATAGTCGTGCAACCTAAGGCTGATGTAAAAAGGAGGTAAATCCCTATCTTGAGACTGACCATCCAATGCTGGACCAAAAATCAACTTAGGTCGATCATCCTCCACGTTTACCATATCAGATAATGGATCTAAACTCAAAATATTAGACACCTGACCCTTATAGCTGCTATTCTTCATCAATTCAGTCAAAGGAATGGATACTTTTAACTTAGCAATTTCATTTTCTAAGTTAAAAACTGAAGTTTTCTCTACCTCTTTAGCTGGGACATCCTTCTTTTCAGTTTTCTTCTTTGATATATTTGGCTGATTGGATCTTTCATTTGCTGATGGTGGTTTGCTAGTGGTGGGATCAGCTGTCTCTTTTCCCTTTTTCTGCATAACGAGTGGATCATTCTTTGGTGATGTTGCCTCCTTTCTTTTTTGAATTGGATTAATGGGTACATCTCTAATTCTGAGTAAATATTGTCGATGCTGGGCTGTCAAAGAATTCATGTACCCCCTCTGATATTCATCAGACTCTTTTTCAAGAACTATTTCATTCGCCAAGATGAAATTCTCGTCCCTTTGTACAACTGAATTCTCGGAATACTCCTCGTCTTCAGTGATAAAAATTGGCATATCATCGGGTGTAAAGAAATGATTCTCTTCTCCAATTAAATTATCCTCGTCATCTGGTTCTGGACCATGTACAAAATTCTACTGTAAGGGTGTCTTCACTTGCTACTGTACTGCTTGGTCTTGTGCTCGTTGCTCTCTTTGCTTGATTCTAAATTGTGGTTGTTGCTGGCCACAAAAATTTGGATTTCTGACTTGCAGTTCAGACTTGTCAATTTTTAATCTGTCAAACATATTTTCCATATTACGGAGCACTTTATTTGAAGTGGGAACCTCTTCCTTTATTGTTACTTTCTTTTCAGCTTTCGTTCTAGCTCTCTTGGCAAGAAAATTGGCTTCAACGCTGACTGCAATTTTCTGCATGTCTTCCAAAGTGGTTGGATCTCTTTCTCTTAATTGATAGGCCATATCAGGATCGAAACCATCCAGAAACTTAATCAAATCCAACCCCATAGGTGGCTTTATATCAGCAGGAATTGCATTGTAAACAGAATTGAATCTAATACAATAATCTTGAACAGACTCACCAACATTCCGCTTAATATTCTCATATTCAGAAAGGATTTGAAGAGGGTTTTTCTTCACTTCCCATCGATCCAAGAATTGTCTCTGAATATTAGTCAATGTAATAATACTTGCAGCTAGCAAAGCTCTGAACCACTTCCTCACTTCACCTCCAAAGGTTTGTACAAATAGTCTCATTGTCACATTTTCTGCATCAATCTCATGAAGGTCAAAGAAATCTGTCATCCTATCCACATGTTGCTGAGCTGTAACACTTTGAGGAGTGCCATCAAACAATGGAATTTTTCTTTGATAATCAGCGGGCATGCTATCCAAATTTTGAGGCAACACAAGGGGTGCAAGTTGGGAGCCATTGCTCTAGGTGGATTTACAACTGGTCTTGGGGATATAGGAGGAGTCAGAGTAGCTAATGTATGAGGTGTATGTGGTGTGGATGGAGGTGACACCACTGCAGATTTTTGATCAGAGATAGAAGGCTGCATGGGAATGGTGGGAATGAAAGGAAACTCGGTAGGAATTTCTGAACTAGATGCAATTGCGGATGACCCAAGAGTTGCAAATGCAGACTCTATGAATTCAGGAATGTTTGTTGCCACAATGGAAGTCTGAAGATTCAAGATATAATTGTCAATTGATCTATTGGCATTTTCAATTTCAAGATCTTTGACAAACTCTGCACTTAGGACAGTAGAATCAACAGCACTTTCGGACTTAGTCTCAAACAATGATAGCTCAAATTGTTCGTCAAACTCAAGATCTTCAAGATACTAAAAAACAATAGGAAATGAATGAGATTTGAACACATGAATCACAGGACTTTCTCGATGAAGGATTCTGAGAATAAGATTTTGATTTTCATACACAGGAGGTGGATCAGGATCCGGATTTGCCCTGGTGTGTCGTCTGGAAGCCAGTGTGTTGAATTATTCCCAAAAATCAAACGGAAAAAATCAACTTGTTCAACCTATCAGATTATAAACTCATCACCCAAAAGTCTAGAATTATTTGATGTACTGGGGTAGTTTGCAAGTCAGGTATTATGTTTATAAGACTAGACCAGAGATTGACTGAAGCAGCATTTATCTACTTATGCACTTGCAAAGTAATGTGTAGTTCGAAGGCTACTTGGCATAACTTCAGTCTCCGTCTGTAGTTTATAAAACGAATAACACTATCAAACAAACAATCTTGAGCGTCCCCAGTTGAGTCGCCACTATGTTATGGCCTAAATCTACCTCAGGCTGAGAAAGGTAGGATCTAGGGTAACATCAAACCACGCTTAACCTGGTAGCTAGCCCTACCAGATCGGGAGAGGGCTCTCTCCTTGTCAATATCAGCAAAAAATGATCAATGAGGCTTGAGATCACTAAATGTGAAGACTGATTTTAGGCTAGGTATGTGTACAAAAGAGTTTGATAGAATTTAAGGATGTTTTGTTGGCTCAAATGGAAAGACAGATTTTGGGTCTGGGGAATGAGGCTCATTTTTGCAGAGATCTCAATGGGGCAAGGCAGGCAATTGATTTGACACTTCAAATTGAAAGATATGGAGAGCTTTAGACAGGTGAGGAGTTGAAGAGGGCAAGAAACCTCCAGTAATCCTCTTCAAATAGCTGAAAACATAGATAACTAAACAAACCCTAGGTAGAGCACTACAATTTTAATGGATTCTACCTTTATCCTTGTTTGTTTAAGTTAAGAAGAAATAAGAGAGAAAATGGCATACATAAAACACAAGTAAACTTACATTTACAGAGAGAAACACAATATCAAAGCAAAATTCCACATGAATCCCGTAGAGTGCTGCAAACCTTGGTCTATTCCTTTTCCAAACTACAGAGATGAATGTACAATAATGCTCAAAGCATTCCCCAAAAGTCCAACCATGCTAATGACTAAGAAAACATAAAATATAGGCAAAAAACAACTCATCCTAGCCTCTAGGGGTCAAGCTCATGATTTTAGGAGCTGTTCCAACAAAATCTAAACTGAGAACTAAAAAGTAGGCAGTGGAACAACTTGCCTCTAAAAAATAGGAAACTGATTCATTCAATTGAAAACTACCTTTTGATGGATGAATCTACCTCTATGAGTGAAAATTTAGCAAAATTACATCAAAATCCATCAAATTACATTCAATTACATCATGATTTTGACATTAAGAAGGATAAAAGTCAAACTGTGAAAAAACTTGGCGAAAAACAAAGTTTTTGACCAAAAATGAGCAAAATTCCTCCAATGCGCCGCACCTGATTTCCCTATGCATAGCGCCTGTTTGCAGCTAATTTTGGAGGCCTTCTCGGTGTCCAAATTTTCTCCAAGTGGGCTTGTTGGAACGGTCTTCCTATCTAATTTCTAGCACAAGTCTAATTTTTGAATTTGGCCTCCATTTTCCCCTCCAAAACTGAGTTCTCCCAAGATTGCTTCCTGTGTGTCAAAAAAGGGGCAAAAAGGTCATTTTTGGGGTGTTTTTGACCTTTTTGGAAGCCCAAAACCTATCAAAATTTATTGGCCATTGGTAGGCATGCATATTTTTCCATGAAAAATCCAAAAATGTTGAGTTTTCATCAAAATGAGTCCCCTATCAAAAGTGAGTGCCACGTGGCGCGACGCATTGGGCAGAACAACCTGTGTTTTGGCCTAAAAATTTCAAAATTGCAAAAAGTGTCCCAAATTTTTTGAAATTTGGGTTGAGTGTCCTCCATTAAGTGCTATGTTGGGCCAAGGAAGCCTCAGCCAAGATCTGAAGTCTATCATGCTTTTTTCGCCTCCTTGATGCCTTCTTCAACTTGACCTTCAAGATCTTGATTCTTGCTTTGCACACATGGATTCTCACCCAATAATGGTTGGCCATGTGCCTCAACATATTTTTCTCTTTTTTGGCCTTCTTCAACAACTTTTCCAAATGCATATTTACCCTTTCAAGCCAAGTTTCACGATCAGCTTCAATTTCTTGCTCAAGTGATGTCAACTTAGTTTTGCTCCTTTTGGCAGCTTGCCGATTCTCTCGTATGTTTTGCAGCTCCATAATGGTTTTCTGATCCTCTGGCTGCTTTTTTATTTGCTCAAGGTATTTGATTATCCACTTGGCTCTTTTTAGGTTGAGGGAAAAAGCATTAATTTCCACCCGTTGCTCCCGAATGATCTCTTTAAGCTTTGAGCTTGGTGAGCCCAAATCGGTGTCATCATCCTGAATAATAATGAAAACTGTCTCTTTCCCTCCTGAAGGCCCCTCATCATGTAATGGCCGCTTGCCCCTGTCCTGTACCTTCTCTGCTGATTGAGGAAGAGAGACCCCTTCCACCCCAGGTGGAGATAATACTCGCTTGGCTGCTGCAAACAACCTTCTAGTGCCCTTTTGATAGGTGACAAACACCGGCACACTAGCGGTCTGTGTCACATGACCCTCTTGCTGATGTGAAGATCCACCTGTCTCATGAAAAGCTTCTGGAGGTACCTGAGGAGCTGTGAAGAAATCATGAAAAATGAAATCCTCCCATGAGATGTCCTGCAAACCAAGCTGATGCATGACCACAATTTTGATGAGTGCAAAATGATATATACTGTTATACTGCTGCTGAGGAGTTTTCTTTTGCACTATGGTGGTCATATTTTCAATATTTCAGCACATGAAGTAGGGGAGATTCATCATTCTCACCCTGGTAAAGTGCATCAACAATCTGATGTGATAGGAATATAGGCGAGAAAACCAACCCTCACAGCTGAAATACTTAATTATGAGTTTCATCAAGGGAGCATATGAGTCTTTGAGATACCGAAAGGGAAAAAATATGCTGAGTTGTCTCAAATAACTAGGCTTGATTTAAGGCTCATACTGTTCTCTATCAATCTGCTACCTTTTATTCCACTTTTCTCCAACATTTGGAATGTCGGCTGCTAGAGAAATAGACTTCGGTGTCAAGGTGAATGTCACACCTGCAAGAGTAACTTGGCCATTATGTAAATGAAGCACAAACAACCTGGCCAACTCATGATGGTACTGGAGTCTAGCAACCATCTCACAGAACTGATAACAAGATTGGTGTTGGAAGCATGTGATAGCAAGAGGGCAGGCCTGCAGCTCAGCAAGTGAAGTAGGTTCCTCTCGTACATGTTTACCCCCCTTGTGAGGTCTCCTTGGTGCATGCATTTCGGTTGGAGAGTCACTGTGTGTTTCTTCATCTCGGTCATAGGAGGAATATGACTCCATGTTTGTCAATGTGTGAGTTTTCTTAGATGAGTATGAAGAGATTTAGGTGTCTTTGATCTTTTGCTGCCAAGTGTATGAAAATGTATGAAGGGTTATGAAGGGAGAGGGTAAGAGGGATTTTGGGAATGTTTCTGACTGGAATTTGGGGAATTGAAGGGTTTTAGGGACAATTTTCAGGATTTTGGGATAGCAATTGGGGTTTGGGAATTTTGTAGCTAGGGTTTGGGATAATGGGAATTGGGGATAGGGGTGAATGAATTTAGGGATATGGGGGATAGTGAAATGGGTTAATGAAACTAGAAAAGAAGTGAGGGAATAAAAAAGTGAGGGAGTGATGGAGTGGATTTGGTAGCAAAAACACAAAGACAAACCCTAGGAAATTGTTTTTGAGAAAATTTGGAAGGAGGTAGGGTTTGAATTTTATCACACTAAACCACCATAAATCTTAAGAAAAATTCTTCACTAGCAATGGAGAGGATCTTAACTTACTTGCACACCACGTATTTTGAGAAAATTTGGAAAATTCAGGAAGTTTAAGGTGAAATCGGGCTTTGAAGCTCTGTGTGCCATGCCTCAAACCCAGTGCGTCGCACCTCCCTGATGTGTCATTCCTGTGTGTTTCTTGCACTGTGGAGGGCGCTCCAATGCGCCGTGCCTCAAGCCCAACGCGTCGGGCCCTTGAAATTTGCACAATTTTCCCTCAAACTCACTCCCTTCTTCAACACGAATCTCTCTTGTTCAATTTTTCTTCTTTGAATGCCAATGAGCTCTTTGAAGATGATCAAAGGGTTTATATACAAGATCTTTTAATTTTTCACTCATAAAACCCACTTTTATAATGTTTGCATCGTGACTTATTCTTTCAACTCTGTTTTGGGCAGTTTGCTTTATTTTGCCTCTGATTAACTGAATGACTTGATTTTTTGTTTGCCTTGAAGGGGATGGAGTTGTTGAAGCTTGACAAGGTGACCAGGGTTTCCATTGAAGCTATTTACATATGAGAGAACTTGAAATTACATCAAATTTATACATAAAAAGATAAAATACTCTGTTTTTCCTCAAAATAGAGTTTTGAGGAAAAATACATTTCTGAGCATATGATGATGAATTTCGTTGGTACTGGAACTTTATTCAACCTCCTCATGCGCCTGCTGACCATTATTGGAAATTTTTGATGAAACCCTAGACCTAATGGGACTGAAAACCCTAAAAATGACTCTTGCAAATTTAAAGACAAAAAGTGACTGTAGATGATCTTGATGAATGGAAATGGGCCAACAGGTAAAGGACATGAGGGAAAATGTACAACATGCCACTACTGTCAGATGATCCATGCTCCTAATGGAATGCATCTGACTGAGCAAGACACCTATTATGCAATGCAACAAGAGAATTTGATCACTGACGGAGGGATGAAGATACTGACACTAACAGTACCTATAAAAATGTAAAGAAAGCAACATAAATATATTGATTGTGATTGTACCAGTGACACTGTTTTCCGGTTTTAACAATATTCATTGTGAGAGTGACAATGTTTGTAGGTTTCAATGGCAGTGCCAATATGTGTCGGTCGAGATCATGATATAGGTTGTGATGACTGCAATAGATATTACATGTTTCAGATTGTGATATTAATTATAATTTAGTGATATACGATGACAATGGATCCGGTTTGAAAACGAGACGAAATAGAGGTCCACAAGGAATTTGAAGAAGGAATCGGGTGCCTCCGCTGAGGTTGAAGCCTCAATCAGGCTGGAGCCTAATAATTATTGAATTTAGAACCTCAATTAGGATGGAACCCACTCATCATCGAGGTTGGTTCCTCAATTAGGTTGTAGCCTACAATGAGAAATTGTTTGTATTTTTTCGATATGGGTGACTCAATTAGGTTATAGGCTACAATGAACAACTTTTTTCATTCTTCTGACGTTGGTGCCTTAATTAGGTGGTTCCCTTATCACAAATGGAAACTTGCATTTCTTGGGGGTAGTTTCCTCCAGTAGGTCATATCCTACAAATCTATGTAAATAAATGAAGATAAAGAAGAAGATGATTGGTGGTTTTATCCTTTATGTGTTTCCACCTAAAAATCATGAGTATTATGATATGATGGTTTCTTGATATGTTATTGATATTATGATAGCTTGATGGTGCATTGTTATAGTTGATGACATGAAAATTATGACGCAACTCTTTTGAAGATTCAAACCAAGTGGTGCACTAGGCCAAGCATGGTCGTTTCAATGACATTGTAAACATTTCCAAGAAGGGGTAGAATATAAGGAATGAGAATGAAGAAAAAATATCCACAAGTATAAATAATGTAGGGAAGTCAATGAATATGGCTCATCATAAAGCATCCACAAGTAGCAATGGAGTAGGTGTTGGTAATCGACCAATGATTATGAGCCCTCAGAGGACATTCACAAGAGATAATGATGTAGTTATTGATGATCAACGATTGAATATGGCTCATTAGAAAGCATCCTCTAGCAATATTCAATAAAGTGTTGATCAACGAGGGAACATGGCTCTTCCATGAAGTAACTTCAGAAGGTAAATATCTCCTTCTATGCCTAGGTATCAAAATAAGTTCTTTGGGTATTATTTTCTATGTACTATATTTGGTAAAAAAGAATAGGATTGTTGGACCTATGATATGGTCATGTATAGATGATATTATCAAGTACCTATATGGAGATATGTGGACCATATAAAGAGAATGACCGAGTAATTTCTATAGATATTGAAACCCAATGTTGAATGTCATAGATGTCACAATGAAGGTCATATAGCATGAAATTATAGTCTCAATTCAATATGGTATAACAGAAAGGGACTTCCTATCAATAGTAGTGGATGGAGAAGAGGTCAAGGAGTACCTTAGTTAGATCTAACTTCTCATATCTAATCCCTTGGATAAGGATTCTTCAAGAACATCATTTGTTGAATCAAAACTTGAAGGAGTAACTCTATGTATGAGGGTAGTATATGGACTATGACTCTTACATTGATTAGCATAACTTGATTATAGAATTTCATATGTAAAGAAAGGATGAGTGAGGTTGAAAGGTCTTTAGGATTGTGACTCTTACCTTAGATGTAAGGAAAGGATAAGTGAAGCAGACATGTTTTAGGGATAGTAAGAAAATGAAAATATGACATGTACTTATATATGATAAAAAAACATGAGGAAATTTGGATCAATTCCACAAGAAAGCACATTGTCTAAAGGGGAGAATTAAGAAGTACAAGAAAAAATATGAGAAATAGTGGAATCATGGTCTCAAAGGGGACTTTAGAAGAACATGAAAAACTATGAGAAGTAGTGGAAGCATGATCTTAGGGGGGTAATTTAGAAGTAAAAGAACGACTATGAGCTAGAAAGGATGCATGATCTCAGGTGTAGACTCTTTCAGAATGGTATCATAGTAGTAGGAATATAGTATGGTTTAGTCAAGTCCACAAGATCATCTAGAAATACATTACGGAGTTTTCACAGATACTTGTGCCATATCATTTTCACCCATGAACATGATAGTTTTAATAAACATTTATGACCATTTTTTGTTGATGTTAAACAGGGAGAGATTATAGACATTGATACACTGATATTAAATACGGAAGGAATTTGAGTAGGGAAACATTGAAGAAATTTCATTTACATTTGAGCGAGGAGAGATTGTAGACAATGCATTCATACAGGAGGAGATTTTGATTTATTCAACATCTAATGACCATCAATGTTTATCGGTGTTTCCATCAACGAAAAACAGGAAAATGTTTGCACATAATGTTGTCATTAACGAAAACAAGATTTCATTGATGTCAAAGGGAATATTCAAGACAAAAACAACATCATTCATTCTGTATAAGGAAGTATCAAGACTCTCCATGAAGTAGTATGAAAACTAAATCTTTTACAAGATCTAATCACATGAATATATATGTGCTTGAATTTATTTGAGTTTTTTATCTCTCTGGAAAAATCCTCCTAGATTAGAAGTTATGGCTCTTTTAAGTGCAACAATTATGAAGGGTTCAAGGAATATAGGGAAAAAACCCAAACACAAAATTCGTTAAACAATGCACATCTTTTGGTTGCATCCATGGTTGATTTACAAAGTCAACAATAGATCTTAGTGGAACTTGTGTGAACATAAATCGTGTTAAAGAGTGCGCATATTTTCTATGATCGGATGACTCTAGGATTAGAATGTGAAGCAAATGGTGTAAGATAGTCATAAGGTGTTCAATGTTTAATGCACTTGGTTGAACAATGAAGGCTCAACATAGCTATAATTTCATTGGATAAACATGATGATGTGGTCGACTCGTTATCCTTATGCATAGTGGAATTGTCATGGTAGCTCAAACACGTGTCATGCATTTATAGGGTGTGACATGGAATAAAGGACAACATGGCATGACAAGTGGTAGGGAAAAATAGTATTTGAGGTCAACATTATGACATGGTGCTACCAGGGGTTTCCACAAGTCAAGGAGAAATGGCAACTTTGGATTATTGAAATTCCTAAAAATGAGTGACACATGGCACCCCTCTCGACCTACCAAATGAAATGATGAAATCATGTTGATGTCATAATGTAGGAGACCAAGGACCCCTAAGGACCCAAGATTAAGGCATGGTCACATGGATGAAAATGAGGGGCTAATATTAGGTGTCATTAGAGAAGAAACCTAGGTCACATGAATTCATTATCATAGGCGCATATGACACTAATCGGCTTTGGTCAAAGCCCTAAGATTCCAACCATAATCTCTTGGATTTTTTGGTCAGCCCTCTTGGAACTAGACCACATTGAAACATTATATATACAATACCCATGCCATAAAAAAACATATAAAATTAAAATACAATTAAAAAAATTGAATCGAATGAATATTATATGTCACGGTGCAAAGGTTTTCTTTATCAAAGGTCCTGCTTCTGGTGACCATTGGTGACGTGTTAGTGAATCCCACATAGTCTGATTAAAGAAAAGAACCGTGGCCTAACAACCCAATAAACTTTGGTTATGTTTTAATGGATAAATTGTTGGGCATCAAGCCTAACTTGATGATTATTTGAGGTCTGTAAAACAATGTTGGAGGTGGTACCTCACAAGAAACAATGGGAAACACTATTGGTGTAGAGATACATTGGAAAATTTCAAGTTGTGTGTTTGACCCCCATTGGTTGATAGGTTCAAAATTATTTCTTATATATATATATATATATAGGAACTTTTTTGCGTAAGTAATAGACCACCAGAGGCCTAGCCCCATAATCCAAAAACCTATTGAATGGCGCCAAAGAAGAGCCTTTTTGTAGATTATTTAAATTATTATATAGTTATGTATGGTTATTTTGAGTTTTTGGCCTCAACACTAGTCCAAATTTGATTTTAAAATAAGTTGGATGATTAGGTATCATAGATGTATGTAACTAGGGGTGTGTGATGTTATTTTGACACATTTTGATGGCTAGACTCTCTTGAGTATGTTTTAATGGTCTATGAGTAGGGTTTAGTGGTTTTGGATACACTTTGAAAAAACATTCTAAGAAAGGGTTTGAGTGAAAATATTAATGAACCTATTGGAGCATAGAATGGGAGGTAGTATTTATAAGTTACAGTGATAATGATTGTGGCATTGAAAGTGTTTGTAGTTTTCTTTGACGGTGATTGTGGAAATGAGAATGTTTGGATGTTTTAGCAATATTGATGGTGAGAGTGAAAATGTTTGTAGGTTTTACTGAAAATGATAGTATGTGTAGGTTGAGATGATGACATTAGATATTACATGTTTCATATTGTGATATTACTTATAATTTAGTGATATATGATGATACTGAATCCAATTTGAAAATGAGATGAAATAATGGTCCACAAGGAATTTGAAGAAGGGAGTGGGTTCTTCCACTAAGGTTGAAGCCTACTCATTATCGATGTTGGAGTCTCAATTAGGTTAGACCCTAGCATAGGTTGGAGCCCACTCATTATCAAGTTTGGTTCCTCAATTAGGTTGTAGCCTAATTGCTTCCATTCTTTCGAGGTTGGTGTTCCCTCAATCAAGTTGTAGCCTACTGCAAGTGCAAACTTGCATTTCTTACAGGTAGTTACCTCCAACATGTCGTAGCCTACAAATATATGTAAATAATTGTAGATAAAAAAGAATAAGGTTGGTTTTTTGTTTTTCTCTTGTATGGGTTTCCACTTAAAAAAATTGTGTCTCTTTCTGATGTGTTGGTTTCTTGATATGTTATTGATATGATGGTAGCTTGATGGTGCATTGTTATCATTGATGACAAAATGATTATGATTAATTTCTATATGGTTTTTTTATTATTAAAAGTTTTGAAATTTTAAAATTGATCTCATGTTGATTCACCTCCCCTATGTTTGACCTTTGGGCCAACAATAAACCAAGAGAAATCAACAATAAATATCAAAATATAGCTTGCACCTTAAAATGAAGGCTTACTAATGCAACAAAGATCAATGTGAACCATCTCCAATGGTTTTTGAGCATGCTACACTTTCTCATAGTTAAAAGGTACTTGATGAAGCTTTCTTAATACACATCCTCTATAGACTCTACTAGGTGGAAGGAAGTTAGTTAAATTAGCAACCATGTTTTGTGTTTCCATTGTCTTCAAAATTTGAAAATCTAGATGTCTGATTTTTTCATTACAAGGTAATTCTTTTCATTGGTTTATGAAATAAAGGCAATCAGTTTATCATTTGGTGAGGAAATTCATGTAACTTATATATTCCATCCTTCAGATTGATGATCCATTTAAAAATAATTGAATTATGTTTCCTCAAATATTTGACAAAGAATTGATTCAACCAAAATTAAAAAAAAAACTAATTGTATTTGTTAGTAGGAGATTTGAAAAAAACTTTATGCTCAAATTAAAACAAGGTACATCATTGTGACTAACAATGTCAAGTGAAAAACCATGTACTAAGTAAACATTTTTCTCAGTATCCTTATCCAAAGGGGAAAACAAAGAACCATCCTTTGTCATGTGAAGAGTATAACTAGAATTGACAACCATTCATTTTATGTCATGTGTTCATGTAATGCTTGATTTTTAATATAAAAGGTGAAGTTTTTAGTCATCCAACTAGTTAATTTATTAGCTAAAACATTTATTACAAACATCTTAGCCTTATACTCAATTCACTATTCTTCTTTGAATAGGTTTTAGTTGCATACCTTATCTTCCCAAAGTAGTGGCATGCCTTCTTCTTTCAATTTTTCCTGATTGATGTACACCCATCGCCCTTCTCTTTAGATTTCCCATCGAGGCATCCCTTCCCACTTCCTCCCTCCCTCTAATTTTACCTTCTCTTTTGACTTAACAAGTGCACTTGGTGCTTACCACTAATATTTCCTTCATCAGTTAACCTTTCTTGATACATGATCAATAAAATAAAAAGAGTGTTGAAGGTGTATCCTTACCATATTCCTTTTGAAATCTCTACTTGGTGTGGAATGAGCGAAAAAATGCATCATAATGTGTTTTCAAGTTCACCAGGACAGGTAAAATGGGTTTTTCATATTTTTTAGAAAGATATTCCAACATTCTCCAAGCTTCAATTACTACTCCTTCACATGAGCTAAATAGTCATAAATTCTTTCAAATGAATGGGGATCAAAAGAGATCAATTATTTCTCTAACTACATGACCTAACTTTCATAAAAATTTTCAAACAATGTCTTTAGATTATTTGAAACATCATGAAGGCAGTCAATCCCACTCATATGAAAATCAATTTCTCAATAAATATGGTTATAATGACCCTTATGGCCTTGCCTTTCTTTCTAATGATGATAATATCCATTTAGTCATCCTTTGAATATGGAATATTAGTTTTCATAGATTGAAATAGCCCTTTTTCTCTTTAGTAGGGTTTCCATGTCTACTTCCTAAAAAACATAATTCTATCCATTCAAATGACAAGATCAATATTGGAATCCTTCTCCAAAATTATAATAGTTTTGAATTATTCAAATATGTTTCATTCAATAAACCCATTAGCCCCACTAAAAAATCTAACGTAGCATGATTTGATGAGAATAAGGCTAGTTTAAAAATCGATATCTCTGATTTTATGTTGGGGAATGAACCTAAATGGAGAATTAATAATTTTTTTTAATAAAAATAAATATAAGAGTTATCACACTCCAAGATGATAGGTTTTTTCTAAAGACATTGTTACATCACTTGAGCACATTGCATTATGATCAAAACATCATAATGCATGACAGTGAGATAATGCATCACATTATCAATAAATATTTGACCCATAGGGTTCTTTATTTATAGTATCCAAATCTAACCAACTCCCTTTAATTGGAGAAGATTTGGTCCATAGACAATTGTTGATAGTTCCACCTATTTCTATGCAATATGATTTGTTTCGTTAGCTATTTTTTTATTCTAGTTGACTCATCTTTCATTGGATAGTTGACTATTTGAGCCAACAAAACCATTTAGTCAATTCTAACCACTCAGTTGATCATATAGTCGAATACTCTATTTGTCAACCACTCAACTATAGTTGATCCCTGGATTAATTATATCTGATTAGTCAACCCTCTATTAGTTGATACTTAAAATAAATGTCCCTAAAATATCTAGATACACGATGAACCGATAATATTTTAGATTCCAACAATAAGTAATAATTTTGGGTTTCCTAATTATTTGATATGAGTAAAATGTAATATTTATAGCCCATTATGCTTCTACCTACCAAAAATATGGGGTTTTCAAGATAAGGAACAATGCAAGAGGATCAAACTCTAAATAAAACATAAGGAAAATACCATGTGGAAAGAGAAGAGGAAATGAAGTTAAAAACAAGGTGAAATTAATGAAACCACAAAGGAGCACTTGGTAAAAATAAAAAAAATTCAAATAAGGATATGTCTTGGTAACCACTTAACATTTTTAAGATGACTAGAAATTCTAGATTGGAAAAAATTGGGGTTCCCTGATTCCTTGAGACAAGTGACATGGAATAAAAATTCCACCATCCATATATCAACAAAAAAGATGCGATTTCCAAGATAATCCACAACACTATAAATCCAAACACTAAATGAGAAAAAAGGGAAAAACCATGCAAATCAATAAGACAAAGTTGGAGATGGAAAATAGGGTGAAGATAATGATTCCATAAGGGCGCACTTAATAAAAAGATAAAAAATTATCAAATAAATAAAGGTTTGAGTCACTACTTAAACGTTTTCCAATGAATTTCAAAACCAACTACACAAAATGACGAAGTGAGGAGAAAAAACAAATTTTGGGTTTCCCTCTTCCTTGAGTTGTGTAGAATGGAATATTTGCAAGTTATGATCCTTTCACCTACCAAAAATATGGGGTTTCCAATACAAATCACAAGCCATTAATATTAAACAGTAAACGTATTACCTAATGTAAGGAAACAAATCTAACCAAGTCTCTTAGAGTATTTCTAATGGCCACAAGTGAATTTTCATTTCAAATGTTTAAGAATTAATTTGGTTATTCACATTTAAATTAAGATTGAATATATAAATTACATTATCAATATTAATATTCATATAGGAAAATGATAGTGTCTCCCATTCCCTAGTTTATATTGGCATTACTCTTAATTATGGTTTAATTAAAGGACACATTTAATTCTTGTAATTTATTTATGGTTATAGTTGTACACCTCTCAATCTCATAATTTGTGTTCAAATTTCTAAGGGAAAAAAGAAAAAAATCATCTAAATGCATGTGTGCAAGGTTCTCTAGTCATGCATCTTACAACAAGTGCTAAATAAGGTTTAGGAAAATATGTACCCTAGCACCCAGATGGAGGTATATCATCTTTCATGGGATTTACATGATAAAAGATAAATATAGTTATAAAGAATTTACAATTATGTTTATGAAATATTTCTCACTTTTAAAATTATATACACAATCAAATAAAATATAAAAATTATTTTATACTATCCTTGTCCGAAAAACTATCTTGAATAGAATCCTCTACCAAGCCATGAAAAATATGCCCACAATGAGATAGTCTATGGGTAAACATTTAACTGAAACACAAATAGTCAACTTAACTAGATGTCATGGTTAGTTTACAATCAAATTTACTTTAATTCCCTGGATCTAGTGGTCTATGGTCATCTTATGGTGGCTCCTAACAATAAGAAATTGTAAACATGCTATGTTGAACTAAAATGTGTGTTACATAATATATTGCAATATTAGTAGAATGAATTGTGTATCCAAGATAATGTGGTTAGGGGAAAGGGGGTTGGAAATATTGCTAGGAGCGGGAAACCCCCTTAGTAGATTATCCCTAGGGATTACTCAAGTCTAAGAAAAGATAAGAGAAACCCCTTAGAATTAATCAACGTTAAAATGATTGACATGCAGATCCATAGTAAAATTGTCCCATAATTTATGCATAAAATACAAGGGAACCTTTTTGTTGTCGTAAGTAGATTTATTAAATATCTTAAATCAACTCTCCATCCAATGGGCTTTGCGTGGCTATAATACTCACAAGTCCATCCATTATGGTTGCTTATTGGAATAGTGGTTTGGTTGGTTCTAATCGAATAAATAGTTGAACAATCATTTCTTTGGTTATAAGCATTATGTTGAGAAATCTAGGGAAGCTAACTTAGGTGATTTCTCTTTCTTTGATAACTACTTGTGACGTATTTTTACTTAACTTGATTATTTTCTTCTTCAACTAGATTATTATTGTGTTTTCTACCATCAAACACTACCAAAAAATAAAGATCAATGAGACAAGTGGACACAAAATGTAGGTTGTAATCCAGGGCCCAAACCTCTCCTCTTGAGAAAAAATCCCACAAGAATTATTATCTTCTTATAGAATTTCCAAATTATGAATTCCAATACCTAAGACCCTTGATAGAGACCCCTCCAAGACCAAGTCAAAATTCTCCTTCTTGATGAACCTTTCCAGCAATTTCGACTTAGCATATTTCAACAAATTCGACCTATCATCTTCCAGCAACTTCCAACAACTTAGACCTCCCCAAAAACCTCTTCTACAACTTTGACTTCGAGTAGTTTCTTCTGCAACTTAGACTTCCAATAATTTCTTCTGCAACTTTGACTTCCCCAACATTTCTTCTGCAACTTCGACTTCTAGTGGTTTCTTCTGCAACTTTGAATTCCAACATTTTCTTCTCCAATTTCGGTCTAGAAGCTACTTTAGAAACCCTAACACGAGAGAGAGAGAAGTTCAAAACTTCAATCTTGCTTCTCTTCTTATTTTCCTTGAATTTCATTATTTTTCCTTGTCTTCCAGCTTCTTTCTTGAGGATATCAAACTTATTTATTTATTGAATGAATTTCTCACCAAATGAGGTCAAGGTTACCTTATATATAGGCTTATTAGGAGGAGGTCGAATTACTGCCCATGAGGCCAACTTGACCCTTCTTGTAGGCTGACTTTTTGACAAGGTCTTGGAGGGTGTTAATGACACTTTTGACTTTACAAAAAATTATTTACAAGATACAACATGCCCAAAGAGGTCTTACATGTATGACAATGACTCTTTTGATTTCATAATTCTATGAAAAACCTAGGAACACTCAATGGGTGCTTGGCTTACAAATAAATTTATCTTGGGCATGAAACCCATGCATCAAGAAAAAAAATTATATATTTATTTTCTCCTTAATATAAAATATATAAAATAATTATTAAAATATACATTATGAATATTTAACCTAGTTACACATTTCAACTCTCCCCCTTAACTAGGGAGGTATTCGTAATCCATACAAGGTACTTGGACATTCTCATATTGAAGAATTCTCATAAGAAGAGTTGGATTGGTAAGGCATCTCATAAGTTATATTCTTAGATTGTATAAGTGCATCTAAAACATATCATCCAAAATTGTCACATAGAAAGGCCTTGACTAAAAACTCTATCTCTTCACAAGATTAGAGCACAATGTTGGGGAGACCAATGATTCATAAACAACTTAATCATTGTGGGTGAAAATAGTCAGCTCAATTTCTTGACCGAGAGTTTTTAGAACTCTCGTCCGAGATATTTTTAATGTTTCCCCTGAGAGTTAGATTGGGCTTGACTGGAGTTAAAATACTCTCAGACGAGAGTTAAGTATTTTCTCGTCCAAGATTTTTATTGACATAAACTCTCAGACGAGAGTTATAAGACTCTCAGACGAGAGTTTTAAAACTCTCGGACGAGAGTTTTACAACTCTCAGCCTAGAGTTGTTTTAACTCTCATCCGAGAGTTTTATTCTTATAAAAAAACCCCAAAATCCTGTCTCCCCCGACATTCTGCAAACCTATACACTGGAGCACTATTGTTTTCGAGCAACTGTGAGCACCAACGAAAAATTGGATATCTGGCCGGGTAAGTCTTGAAAATGATTTTTTTTTAAGGTAAATTTTATTCTGTGGGCTACGTTCTCAATCACATAATACAAAAAACGAACGTATCCAGATCTATAGGTGCTATTTGCATTATATGCTATGTATTACATCATTCCCACATGCATTTTATTTTCATTGAAATTTATGTTCACTAATTAGCTCGGAGGTTTTATTCTTGCCATTATTTTTATGGTCATCTTTATTTATATTTTGTATGTGGGTTGCAAGGGTGGTTCAACAAATACTGGTCTCAATTCAAATTGAGCTGAACCAATATTTATAAAGAGGAATTCAAGGATTCGTAACTAGCCTAGGTAATGGAGATTATAATTGGAAAACTCTTCTTTAACTAATTTCTAAGAACGAAATTTATAGTTGTCCCTCAATTTACTTCATTTCCCTTAATAGATAATGTGTACCCTGGTATACTTATGTAATACAAAGGTTTGAATACTCGTTTGAATTGAGCGTAGAGTAATAAAATCCTCTTTACATCTTGAATTATATAGTTTATGGTCTCATAGAGGTTTACAATGTACATACAGAAAACCCTCTTTTTGTTTGAATTGAGCGTAGAGTAATAAAATCATCTTTCCATCTTGAATTTTACAGTTTACGGTCTCCCCATGGGGTTTGTCTTGTATTTGTTTGAATTGGTAGAATAACATCCGGTTCCTTTATATCGGTTTTCACCACGATACAAGTTACAGGGTCTTTGTTAGAATAACTAGGAAGCCACCACAACATCCTGCCTAGTATAATCATGGAATTTTAGCTCGAGTCCCTCATCCCTACCATCAATTCTCCTAAGCAAGGGTTGCTATGACTTGAGGGGATCTTTGGTGTCTTTTAATACGGTCGATTGCTCTCCAAAGAAAGAAATAAGATATCATGTTTACGAAGTTCGATCCAACAAAATTCTATAACAAGGGTCTTAGAGATTTTTTTCTTGAGGTTCTGTGCAAATTCGGGTTCATCTTAGCCTGAATTTAATGGATTTAAAACTGCATATCATCAACCACCTTTTTAGTTCTAATCAAAGGGGTTGCATCGAGTTCGTCATATGATTCAGACTACTCTCTCCTTTCCTTTCCATTATTATGATGGAGGTTTTTGGTAGAGCTTGATCTCTACCCAGAAATGAAGGTTTTCTAAAGGGAATCAACACCTCCCCAAATTTACAATCCGTCACACATTCCCAATTTTTGTATGATGTTGTTCTCATGCAAGTATCCCATATAAAGAAAGCCAAATCATTCAAACAAATTTTAGAATTTTTAGAAGTAGTACCTGGGCAAGAGATCAACAAACAAATATCCAGGATTCTCTTTCTCAAACCAAATCACCATGATTGCAGAACTCACGGGCTTCCAAAATGAAGAAACCCCAACCAAATATCTTGGCTTCCCACTCACGAATCACAACCACAAGAGTTGGAAGAATAAAATGGCACTACATCAACTTAAAGATCATAAAATTAATTGAATCTTGGTCCAATAGCAGCCTCTTCCTAGCTGGTAGAATTATATATTTGCAGTCCCTCCCGAGTGCCATGCCAATCTTCTTAAGCTCCATCTTGTTCACCCAAGACAGTGCTCTATGAAATTGAAAGGAAGTTTAGACACTTTCTTTGAAAAGGAAGTAAACCAAAGAAAAATTTCAACTTGCTACCATGGTTGAAATTTGAAAATAATAGAACCCAAGTGGACTGGCATGTTTGGATTAAAAAACTGACTTAATGAACAAATCTTTGGCTGCAAAAATCACCTAGAAATTTCTAACATCTCCATAGCACTGTGGTATAGGATCCTAAAGGAGAAATATCTCCCTTCAAGCCATCCTTTATCCCTTTTACATGACCATGTACCAAAAGGATCTGCTATATGGAACAACGTGATCAACTTCACAAATATGTCCGAAATTGGCACATCTTTAGGGAAATTGGTGAGGAAATTTTTTTATTTTTGGTTACATCTTGGAATGCACTCCCACCTTTTTCTGAAAACATGGAGCTATAGGCTGAAGGCACAGCGATAATGGGATGCATTAAAGCTGCAAAAAAATCTGGGTCCCATCAAATAATTGTGGAAGGTGACTCTAATATGATTGTAGATTCTTTTCACAATCCTTCTCCCAACCTATCATGGGAATCAATATCTTGTGGGGAAATGGGTCTGGAGAAAAAAAATATGGGAATCAATCAAATAATTGTGGAAGGCGACTCTAAGATGATTATAGATTATCTTCACAATCTTTCTCCCAACTTATCATGGGAATCAATATCCTGAAGGAAAATGAGTTTGGAGAAAATTATCATGTTTTGACTCAATCAAGTTCAAACGTGTCAGGAGATAAGCCAAACAAGTTGTTGATTGGCTAGAAAACAAAGATATCACCTCAAAGCATCATTTCTCTGTTAGTATATTCATTGATAATGTAGAAAAATTGGAACACCAGTGGGTTCAATTGGTGTGTGTTAAATTTAGACAACCATTGTATGTTCTATGCTTAAAGAAGTTTACTTGGGTCTTTCTTCTAAAATTTGATTCGGTTAAAAATCACATTATCATTGAAAGTAAATGCTGATAGAACATAATAATAGATCAACAAAAGACAAGCCAATACCATCAATCAGAATTTACAATGTTTTTTGTCCTGTTATCCCCCCTATGAAATTCTTGACAAGCAAGCTGGGGGCTGTATTATTTTGGAGACCTTCAAGGGATGCATCTCCCCTGAAGACACATCATCCTTGAATGTCTTCTGCAAGCCTCTGCTTTGCAGTGAAATCCCCTCTGCCGATTTCCCATCTAAAGCCTCACTGGTTATAAATGCTGCTCCTAAAAGACCAACATTGCCCCTCATACTCCTGCAAAACACCACATTGTTACCTCCTTTCCCCTTTGAAAAAGTCCCTCTTTTCCCATTTTATTTTCCCTATTAACCCCCTAAATCCCCTCTAAAAATCCCTACACCCTTCGTTTTCCCAATTCCCCCCTCCATCTCCCTATCGTTACCCTTTGGGCCTCAAAATACATTAAAACGGGCTAAAAACCCCACTTTCCACTTTATAACAGGGCTTAGCCCCTTACCGCAAGTCCCTTAACCACTTCCCACACATGACCGTGCGCTAGGACCAAGCACTCAAGTCCTGAGCGCTAATCGCATCAGAAGGTCAGATCCAAACGTGAAATCCCTTTGTAACATCAAAATTCCCGATGCGATTGGCTTTATTTATTAAGTCCTGCGGCTTGTTTATTTTTCAACCGTTGATCCGCCATATAAATTGGACGGCTCGCATACTCCCTGCCCAATCACAATCACAATAATTATGTGCATCCCTTCGATCGGCCCATTGCAAACACTTGCGATGCGATTGATCGCAGCCCTGTCTTACGATCCCCGATTGCTGCCATCCTCCGATTTCATTCCCCGCCGTTGATCTGGACCCGAGATCAACGGTCAGCACTCAATCGCAACCCCCCGCCGGATCGCAATCGCAAGTCCCAGTGGTGCTGCCCCAGTTGAGATCTCCCGATCAAATCATAACCGTCCATCCTCCCCATTGATCCGACGGCCATCGCACTCTCCGCTCAATCGCAATCGAAACTTCCAATCGCTACCACTTTTCTCCCTTTGCGATTGCGATCCGCCGATTTGATCTCAACCGTTCGTTTAATTCAAGATCCGACGGCTCAGCGCTAATCGCATCATCGCTCATCGCCTCTCCACTTTTCCCTCTGATTGAGTGTGAGCCGTTGATCTAGCCCCTGGATCCAATGGCCAGTGCTCAATCGCACTCCCACTTCCGATCGCAATCGGAACTTTTTGAATGTGTCACCTCTGCTCCCCCCGATTTCGATCCTCCAATTGGATCCTGACTGTCCATTGGATTTAAGATCTAACGGTTTAAAAGGAATCTCCGCCTCTGGCTGGGTCCCACCTCATCGCATTTCATTACATTCCGGTCACATTTCTCTGTATTTTGTTCAAAATTCAAGGTTTAAGACTTTACACCAAAGTATTATATTTCATATTTTTTCCACCCCCTTTCATATATTATTTCGCCACTCAATATTCACCGTCGATCTTTGTCCCCAGGCCATGATCTAACGGTCTGTGCTGCATTCTACCACCAAACCCTATTATTCGTGAGTTCTCACCCTTCCGTTCGCATTTTGTCACCATTGTGTAGTCAAAGCCACCACTCCGTCGCCACGCTACCATTTCATCCTCCCTCCCATTACATTGTTTTTTGAGTCCAGTCGCGTGTTATGCAGGGTGCAAAAGTAAAGGGCTACCATGTTTGCACAGTATTCATTACAGCGGCAAGATTTTGCAGATAAAGATATAAGTGAAGCGACATAGAGTTTAATGCACAAAAAACCAAGTCATCGAGTATACATCGGCCAGAGAATGTTTCTCTCGATGAAAAACAGGCATATATTGTTTTACTCCATATCGTGCTCCGGTGAAAGGGTTACAGCAACCAGGTCCAAGCTACTGAGCATGTTTTAATGTGGCCAGCAACCGAACCATTCCATTTATTACCCAGTTGGTTATCCACCCACAGTGCCACGAATGCTACGCGAGCGAGGGTACACATCGAGACCATGTCAAAGTAAGTGGTGAAAGAATCACTCCTTCATCCCAAAAGGTACACAAGGATAAATACGAAGATTTAAAAGCAAGGATGAGTTCGGCCACTTTCCTTCTCTTCCGTGTTTTAATGTTTCTGCATTTCCTGCCTACCTACCTCACTACGTTTATCTTCTGTTATAAAACTCGAGAAGAAATTATTGTAAGGTTGTTGGTTGAATATCGATGGTATAAACTCTCCTCATGAGACAAGTTCTCTGTGTATATTGTAAGATAGGTTGAGATTTGATGTATTCAGACTGAATGTTCAAGCTATGGGCTATGATGTACCTGATTGGTGTTGTTTTTAATATGACAAGCATATTTCGTTGGATCCTGATCTTAAGCAGCTGGTGATGTTTTTCCTTTCTCTGTATTTGTGATTGACTTGCTTTCATTTCATTATGTTTCTTCAGGCTCGCATCAGAAGTTTGGCATAAGATTTACCCTTGATAGGTACCTTATGTTGCTGCTCTCCTAGCCTTTATGTTTTTTGCTTATTTGTGTATCTGAGTATTGACTTCAATTGATTTAACCAGTGTAGTGGATGTCATTTCCTGCTCTCTGATGTATGAATTAATGAAATTTATGTTCAGATGTTCTTGTTAGGATTTAATTAGATGAGTTGAGAACACTGGGAGGTCTAGAACCCTGTCTCTGCCTCACTAGGATCTTTCCATCTCATTAAGCCTTCCTAAGATCCCTTGTCCTGCCTCCGGTTTTGTCCAAGCAGGTATGGAGTTAAATGACCTCTGACTTGATCTATAGACAGAGTTGGTTGGTTCTCCTCCTTTCATTTTCAGCCCTTAATGTCCCATTCCAAATATCATCTTTAAGATCCAAATGCTCCAGATGACTAGCCCAACTGAAAGCTTGCACATTAATTACAAATAAATTCTTTCTTGACTCCATTGCCCAATGGCCTCGATGTTCCCTGAGTTGTCTGTCTTATCCTAATCCCTTATATGCTCATCCTTGTCTTATATTGGACCTTCCTTTCCTGATTCCCAACAACCAAACACAAACAATCAAACAAACAACCCTGAGCCTATAACTAGCCTAAAATCATGACTGAGAGCTTCAAAGACATACACTTTGACTCATCTAGAGAGATCCCTCTCTTGACCTAGGAGGGCTAGATCCTAAGGTATGAAAGTGGTTCTATGTTGTCTCATCTTTTGGTCTTGTCAACCTGGCCAAAACATGGGAACCCCAACATGTCCAACAAAGATAGAGAGAAATGTTTGTTACAACAGTCAATAGGATGCCCTAGCCAGCAAAGGCTTTGGCTAGTCAAACCAGCCTTTCCAACCTCCTGGAGGTTTAGTCAAACACATACAAGATCAATCTTCCTTCAGTGTCACACACACCTCATGAGACAACTCAAAAAATAGTCAACACAAGTCAACAAAAGGATCGCTCATCTAGATTTCCCGCGTCTAGATTTCCAGTATCCATATTTCTTACATCCATTTTTGGCATCATCTATATTTCCGACATCCAGATTTCCAACATCTATATTTCCGACATCCAGATTTCTGGAATCCATTTCTAGCATCCATTTCCACCATCCATATTTCCGACATCCAGATTTTCAACATCCATTTCTGCCATCCAGATTTTCGGCATCTATCTTAATCTGAAAATGAAACTATTTGTAATGCTATGCAAAGTATCCTTTTCCATATAATAAAATGTGCAAAGTGTTCTCCATGACTTGCTGGTTAAAAAAAGTAGTTTGGTAATGTTTCTAAGTTTTATGTGTGAGGATTTGTTAGTTAAATTTACTATTCAATATATCACAACAGAAATACACAACAAGGAAACTTCACCATATCAGAACACAACAACATGATGAGTCAGTTCACCCCTCCTGGGCTACATCTGCTAGTCCAAGGCTCCCAATTGGCATGTCCTTGGTCTTTTAATTTACTCAAAATGGTTACACAGTGAAAAATATGCCTAAACATGAAAAATAAGCTGTAAATTTGACTTCAGAAGATAGAAATAAGCTAAAAATGGGTTTTTTTTCACCTCAAACAGTGAAGTACAACCCAATACAGCTCCATATCCCTGATGGCCCTAGTGGCTCTTTCCTCTTCATTGAAGAAAAAATGGCTGAAAAACACCTCTGTTCACTCTGAAACCTATCCCAAACACTCCAGAATTCTCAAGAAACTCAAAATTGACTAAAATTTCATCTCATTTGGTCGAAAATTGAGAAAGCTATGACCAAAACAAATTTTTTCCCAGTGGCACTAGAAAACCTCCTCCAAAACTGGAGGAACTCCAGTTAACTCTGCTAAAAAGGCGGAATCTCTGAAATTAGTGGTAGACACAAAAATCGGCGAAACTGTTTAAACGTGGCCTTTAATTTCAAGTGGGGCGGGGTCACATGTGACCACCGCCGTGATGATCGCTGGGTTAGCCGCTATCTTATCCGCCTCCAAACTGTAACATTAAATGGAAAAGTTGTTGTGTGGCCACATGTCCCGGTCATCCCGCATGTTTAACCACCTAGGCAGCCATGGATTGGTATAAGGCTATGGTTTTGGGGTGAGGGTTGCATTAAGGAGGGGCTGGCCCAAAGGGTTGGCCCCTCCGCTTCCCCATATGCGAAATCAGTATTTATTAAATAGAAGCACCCTCACCATATGGTTAAGATCTACTATATAGCCCGGCTAGTCGGGACGTTGTGTTGGCCGATGAGAGGTAGCTATTTCGAATCCTACCATTGTAAACAAATTTTTGATTAGCCTTCCAACTCCGGCCTGGGGCCATGTGGTGGCCTCCGGGCCTGCCAGGTGGCAGCCCGTGATTGGCTCAATCAAACAAAATCAATCCACCAACGAATCATCACATGCCACTTGTTCGCATCTAATTTTCCTTCTTGGAATATTCTAGGGAATATTTTGGGGAATATTTTGAGGAATATTCTTGGAATATTCCTCAAAATATTCTTTTTTAAAATTTTCTAATGTAGAAAAGTCAAACTGGTCAACTGAAAAATGGAGTTTACTGGAGACTTCAAACCTTGATAACTTTCACATACGACCTCAGTTTTGAGTCCCATTCACGGTGCCAAAATCACAGTGACGAGGCCTTTCCGTTCATTTATACTCCAACCATTTCTGATCGTTTCCATTTTTGAGCATTTTTTTTACTTGGACATGATCCCCTGATCACACCTCCCCAATGGGAAGCTTTTGGACCCCAAAAGCTCTTTGAATTACAAAAAATGAAGATGAGGAGACTAATTCTCCACTCTTCTAACCTTGAACCATTGAAATATTCCCGACTTCATCAAATTGAGATTCTCATAAAAAGATAAATTCTTCCTTGAATCTGTTGACCGACTGTTGCTAACCTTGACTGTGTCATGATGAAAATTTTTGAAATTTGCAGAACAACAACTAAAATTTGTAGAAATAATATTGTTCCTGCAATGGTCTACCTTCCAAGGAAACTGAAAATAAGATTAACCTTGCCAACTGTCCTTATGGCAAATTTTTGCCAAATGAGCCATGTACTTGTGTCAATTCCCGACCAAGTTTTCTCGCCATACCAACCGACCATTCTGAAACCATCATTGATCCATGTTGAAATTTGTGTCCTCTTTGCTTGCATGCTTTTCCCTTTCTTGGATTCTTGCACTACTTTGCATCGACACTTTTTTCTCTTTGCCGATCGACACCAAAGACACTTTCTGCTACATCTTGTCATCTTCTTCCAAAGATGACTTGCTTTCAGATTGAAACATATCATCATTTATATCAGCAATAACATGAAAAGGATTATGTACAAAATGTTTTTGCTTAATCACCAACAAAGTCAAATTTTGACTTGCATTGACAAGCCTTTTCAACTTCCCTGCATTCACTAAAGAAGATTCTAGCTTCTTTCGATGTGCTCTCACAATAAACTCCTTGCCATCCTTGAATAGATGATACTTATTCTCATGGCGATGGAAGATCGCTTTCTTGTCGTATAAGTACAGACTACCCAACACCACACCTATAATGTTAAGCAATACCACATCTAATTCAACCAAGTCACCATAATGATCTGTTATGGCGAAGCACAACATGCAATTCCTTGAGACTTGTAAATTAGCATCCTTGAAAATCCATCCAAGTGGATATGGCTTTGGATGTGGAATGGTCTCAAGTTTCAGCTTCTTGACTAAGTCTTCTGAGATGAGATTTTCTTGTGACCCACTGTCAAATAGTGTGTCTATTTTTGTGTGTTTTTAAATGATCCTCACATGAAACAACTCTATCCTCCTCTCTTCATTTTGAGCTTCTATGTGATAGTTTAAAGTGCTAGAACTGGGATTTGTTTATTTTACAATCTCTTTCCCCTTTATGTTCTTTAGTGCCAAAGCTATGCTTTTAGTTTCATCTCCTGATTCAGATCATAAGTATTGTTCAGCTATTGCAACCGTTTTGCCCTTTTCTTTGGCCTTATCTTTGGTTTTAAATTTTTCTAGTTTCAACTCCAGATGAAGTTTCCAGCAATGGTTTTCATCGTGGCTTGTTTTGGAACAATTTTTACAAAATAATTTTCCTTTTTCTTTCCTAGAGTTTGCATTTCTTTTTCTTCCTTTGCATTTAGATTCACTACCCTCATTCCCATCAAAAGATTGTTTACCTCTAGCCTCTAAATGCGTGGCTTGAACACAAACCTCGTCTAGACTAGTATGATTGAACATAAGGATAGTATGTATAAGATAGCTGTGTAAACCACCTATATATTTCAGCAAATTCTCTTGGCTATGCAAATCAATTCCAAGTAATAAAGCCCTTCGTCTAAAATCTTGGGTGTAATCTTGAGCACTTTGTCCCTTAAGCTGTCTAAAACTTTGCCAATTCATGATAGCCTTTCGTAAATGAGGTAATGGATAAAATTGTTGCTTAATTGTGGAAATAAATTCAGCCCATGATAAAGTGATCTTACCATGTTTTTTAATTTCATCCTCGGTCTTGGCTTCCCACCATACCAATGCTGCTCCCTCCATTCTCAAAGAGGCTAACTGAATATTGGTGTCGTCAGCATGAAGGTTTTGTATCCTCAAATAAACTTCCAGCTTTCTTATCCAATTGTCAAGTTTCTCTGCATTGACCTCACCATTAAACATAGGCAACTCAAATTTAACTAACATCAGGATTTAAAAATGGACTTTTACCAGTGGTTTTAGACTTGTGAGATTGATTCATCGAAGTTGAGGATGATGATGTAGAGGAAGAGGATGAAGATAGGGATGGTGGATCACCATTACCTCCATGTCCTTTCTTTGACTTGTCATCACTTTTCTTTCCTCCTGAAGAACCCTTTGCTTCTTTCTGGTTTCTAGACCCTTCTCCTACAAGCCTGTCATTCCTTTCTTGGTATATTATTCTCACCATCTCTGTCATGTCTAAGAAAGCCTTTCAGAACACCCGTTCCTCTTCTTTGGGATCAATGTCTTCAGGATCTTCTCCTTCTCTTGAAGACATGCTTGAGGCTTCTTCAATGGCTCTTGGAGGTGGCTCTCTGGCCCTACTTGGTTGAGGATTACTTTGTGCACTAACCAAGTGTCCTTCCCCCCTTTTGAGCTTAAGCCTAGTAAGCATAAAAAATTGCAAACAGTCAACTATATCTTTGCACAAGAACAAATGTAGAGTAAAAATCTAGCTCCTAATGCTCAAATCCTGAGCTTTGATACCATTTGATCTGAAAATGAAACTATTTGTAATGCTTTGCAAAGTATCCATTTCCATATAATTTAATGTGCAAAGAGTTCTCCATGACTTGCAGGTTAAACGAAGTAGTTTGGTAATGTTTCTGAGCTTTATGTGTGAGGATTTGTTGATTAAATTTATTGTTTAATATATCACAGCAGAAATACACAGCAAGGAAACTTCACCATATCATAACACAACAAAATGATGAGGCAGTTCACCCCTCCTGGGCTACATCTGCCGGTCCAAGGATCCCAAATGGCATGTCCTTGCTCTATTAATTTTCTAAAAATGGTTACACAGTGAAAAATATGCCTAAACAAGAAAAACAAGCTGTGAATTTGACTTCAGAAGACAAAAATAAGCTAAAAATGGCTTTTTTTCACCTCAAACAGTGAAGTACAACCCAATACAGCTCCATCTCCATGATGGCCCTGGTGGCTCTTTCCTCTTCCCTAAAGAAAAAATGGCTGAATAACACCTCTGTTTTCTCTACAACCTATCCAAAACACTCCAGAATGCTCAAGAAACCCAAAATTTACTAAAATTTCATCTCATTTGGTTGAAAATTGAGAAAGTTATGACTAAAACATTTTTTTGCCTAGTGGCACTAGAAAACCTCCTCCAAAACTGGAGGAACTCCAGATAACTCCGCTAAAAAGGTGAAATATCCAAAATTAGTGGCAGACACAAAAACTGGTGGAATCGTTTAAACGTGGCATTTAATTTCAAGTGGGGTGGAGTCACATGTGACCATCGTCGTGTTGACCGTCGGGTTAGCCGCTATCTTATCCTCCTCCAAACCGTAACATTAAATGGAAATGTTGTTGTGTGGCCACATGTCCTGGTCATCCCACATGGTTAACTGCCCAGACAACCGCGGATTAGTATAAGGCTATGGTTTTGGGGCGACAGTCGCATTGAGGAGGGGCTGGCCCCTCTGCTTCCCCATATGCGAAATCGGTCTTTATTAAATAGAAGTGCCCTCACCATATGGTTAAGATCTACTATATAGCCCGACTGGTTGGGGTGTTGTGTTGGCCAGTGAGAGGTCATTTTTTCGAATCCTATAGCTATAAGAAAATTTTTGATGAGCCTTCCAACTCCGCTCTGGGGCCACGTGGCGACCTCTGGGCTTGCCATATGGCAGCCCGTGATTGGCTCAATCAAACAAATTCAATCCACCAACGAATCATCACATGCCACTTGTCCGCATCTAATTCGCCCTTTTGGAATATTCCAGGGA
Source organism: Pinus albicaulis (assembly GCA_034641835.2). NCBI lineage: Eukaryota > Viridiplantae > Streptophyta > Pinopsida > Pinales > Pinaceae > Pinus > Pinus albicaulis. The sequence continues at coordinate 955,518,649 of CM076573.1, forward strand.
ATATTTCGAGGAATATCCCCAGAGTATTCCTTAGAATATTCTTTTTTTTTTAATTTTTCTAATGTAGAAAAGTCAAACTGGTCAACTGAAAAATGGAGTTTACTAGAGACTTCAAACCTTGATAAATTTCACATATGACCTCGATTTTGAGTCCCGTTCATGGTGCCAGAATTGTATTGACGAGGCCTTTTCGTTCGTTCAGACTGCAACCATTTCTAAGGATTTCCATTTTTGGGAATTTTTTTACTTGGACATGATCTCCTGATGATATCTCCGAAATCATCCATATTTTTAGCATCCATATTTACACGTGGTTGAGAGAGAAGCATATTATAGTATTTATGAGCCAATAATATCATGAGGAATGTGTGTGATGAGATGATGAGCAAATGAGCACCAAGTCTCTCCAATTTATATCCATCAATGAGGGTGTGTGACATATTTGTTGGGCTTGTGAGCCTACATTACAAGTCAGGCTGAACTTGAAAAATTGCACACGTGTGGAAAATAAAATCAAAATATAAGTTCTGCTCATCCAAACAAGATGATATTTTGATCAATCTCGCACCTCCACTAAAGAGGAATCCAACAAAAATGTCATCATCAGATGAGCAATGCAACACAGAGTTTGGACATAGTTGCACAAAATTAACACTCCCTCTCAACTAGGGAGAACTCAATCTGTCTACCTATGCCATCTTGTCATACGGTACCATAGTGTGCTATCATATATCATCCTACACTCCTGTGTCATCTTACTGTAACATGCTTGCTGGCACTTCTTTTCACAATGAGCGTGAGTCACAAAGACAACACACTTTGCTGACCCGAAGTCATCTTAGAGGTTAAAACCTCAATTGGACTCGAGAGAGTCACATACTAACCAGAAGTCAGTTTAGAGGTAAGAACCTCATCCATAATTGATCCCAGATCAAGTGGTTGGACACATCCCATCCTAGAAATAGAGAGTATAGCAATCCCCGATGCATCCATCAGTCATGCTATTGGTATCTATCCACATTTACCACCTCATTGGCTAAATGAGAGGTACTTCCCATGAGTCCAAAACTCCATGGGTAGGATGCATGCAGGGCATAGATAAAAGAGAGGGTTCACCAACTCAATATCATAATGGTGGGGAAGTAGCACACCAAAAAGGTTCAACGAACCTAGCCCTGTGGTTAATTATATCTCCAAGAAGCTATCACCAAGTCCCGTGGAGCTCCCAGAGCTCATATTCCAACTCAAGCGAGACCCTCACAATAGGGTCTGTCCACGATTCCAAGCTTCTCACAGAAGGTTAACAATTTGACCTTCCCCAGTGGCTTCATGAGAATATCTGTGACCTGGTCATCAATCCCAATGTGATCAAACCTTATAGCGCCTCGCTGTACCATTTCCCAGACAAAGTGGTACCTAATATCAATATTCTTAGATCGATCGTGGAACACGGGATTCTCAAGAAGATGAATCCCACTCTGGTTATCATAAAGGATAACAGTGGTATCTAGTACATTCCCAAATAGCTCACTGAAGAGCTTTCTCAACCAAACATATTCACAATAGGCCATACTCGGTGCAATGTATTTGGCCTTAGCCGTGCTCAAAGAAACCGATTTTTGCTTCCTGCACATCTAAGAGATCGAAGCAAAACCAAGGGTGAAGCAACATCCAGATGTGCTCTTACGATCCACCACACTTCCTACCCAATAGACATCCAGGATGGATCAATAAAGACTGGTCTCAATTCAAATTGAGTTTAACCAATATTTATAAAGAGGAATTCAAGGATTTGTAACTGGCCTAGGTAATGGAGATTATAATTGGAAAACTCCTCTTTAACTAATTTCTAAGAACGAAATTTATAGTTGTCCCTTAATTTAATTAATTTCCCTTAATTTACTTCATTTCTCTTAATATATAATGTGTAACCTGGTATACTTATGTAATACAAAGGTTTGAATGCTTGTTTGAATTGAGCGTAGAGTAATAAAATCCTCTTTCCATCTTGAATTTTACAGTTTATAGTCTCATATAGTTCTACATACAGAAAACCCTTTTTTTTTTATTGAGCGCAGAGTAATAAAATCCTCTTTCCATCTTGAATTTTACAGTTTATGGTCTCATAGAGGTTTACATACAGAAAATCCTCGTTTTCGAGCCACCGTGAGCACCAACGACAAATTTGATATCTAGCCAGGTAAGTCAAGAAAACGACTTTTTTTAAAGGTAAATTGTATTATGTGGGCTACGTTCTCAATCACAGAATAGAAAAATGAACGCAACCAGATGGAGTGATCAAGCACAGGACACTGACTCAAACCTGTTGCTCAACTATACCATAGAGTTTTTTGTCGGTTAGATTGCTTAAACTTGCCAAGATGTGTAATTTTTTTTTTCCCATAGTGTTTGTTTTCTTCTTTTGAATATTGTAAATTGAAAAAAGAAATGGTTTATAAGGCAATACCTTGCATTGCAAACATACTGAGGGGTGCAAGTCCTTGATTTTATGTGATGTAATAGCATCTTCCCTTACCCCTGTACTAAAATCCTCTATGGAGTGTCATGCTTTGAGAGAAATCTTTGGTTTATGCGAGCCATGCTTTGTGAGCCGTATTTTGTTATCTATTTGATGTTTGGAAGTTATATCCCTCTGTTGAGTTTTCCTTTCACATGAATACTCCTTTTTTTTCTCAGTGGAGTTATTTTATATTTGGCATAGTACTAAATATGTCAACTATAGGGGTCTGCCTCAAAAATGATTTCAACAAAAGTTGAAATTATGCCTCAGTATGGGCCTCAAACCAGGCCGAATATGTGCCTTAGATCAGTCTTTTTTCCAACAAAATTTTCACAAAAATTAGGGCTTAACCAAATTAAAAAAATTCAACCTTCTTCATATTTCCGATATGCACTAAGTCTCATATAGCTCCCACGAGATTGTAGTAGAATACTAATCTTCTAGAGGGCCGAATTACTAGGGTTCAAGGTGGTCGATTGTATACTGCAGGGGGGTTGAATCCACAATTCACTATGGAGTACAAGTTGCAGAGCTAAAGGAGTCAAAGCGAAGGGTTTTTGTGAATATCCCTATCAGGTTTCCTTCTAGATCAAATTGATGTAATTTCCTTGCAATTTATTAAAAAATAACTGGGGTTTGCAGTGTTTTTTTTTCTATAATGGTGTTGCAATTTATTATTGAATCTTCTGGAAAAATTTAATAGTGGATTTCTTGAATTTAACTCCTAGAAATTAAGTAAAATATATAATATGGATATTACATAGTAGGAGCATGCACTATATTATCACATATTGATATGATTTTCTGAGATTCAATGCTGCAGTTCCTCAAACACATCCCAACTATCACTTAGGGTTACCAATAATAGTATGTTTATTAGGTCTATATTTAAGGGAAATGTTTTTCTAGTTTCTGAATATTACTCTGGAATCTGTGATTCCAGAATATATGGGAATTTTTAAGAATGGGCTCCTTACAGAAACCTTTGTCCATTTCAATTGGATATGGATAATGACTCTGTTGACACAAATATTTCCTTTTTATAGATTCCAACATGCCTCCTCAGTTTGATAAGAGAAACAAGAAAACTATTTTGATACAAAACAGTACCCAAAGAAATTTTAGGTAATAACACTCAAACATCTAGCACATATGGCACCTTTTTTTACCAACATATGGTACTTTTAATATCCACTATCCGATTAGAAATCAGGGTCCTTTATTTCATGGAGAAATTCATAATGCATGAGATTATAATTAACTTTAGAATTAATTTTCTTCGTAGTACTAACAGGAACTCCCCTATAAGACAATATATTTTAAGCTTATGTAAAGGTTTGAACCAAGATGGCTAACGAAGTAACAGTTACAGTAGAACAAATACTAACACAATATAACTTGAGCATCCCTCTATATTATCATCACATAGAAAGAAAAAATTAATAATGGTTACTTCATATTAGATCCATATCAAGCACCGATAAAAGAATGTCCATGTAAGGTACATCACATCATCTTGTTTTCACAAAATATTTCCAGCAACAATCTCTGCATTGATGTGATCATGGAGATGAGGTGTTGGTCCTAAACCCATCTTTGGGGCATCAATCTTCAAAAACTAATATCTCATCAACTAAGAGGACCCACAAAATGTGCCACCTATCAAACGAAATGGCCTTGCAATGGATACCAATCTAGACAGTCCTTGTACCCAAATTCACTTGATTTGTGCATGCAAATCATCAAACAAATGCAAGCCTATAAACCTTTTAAAATCAATAACAAATTCTTCCAACACTACAAGCACTATTGGATACCACAAACATCAATTGTGTAGACATATAATTAGAGAAGTATCGATCTAGTGGAAAGATATGCAACTAGAAGATCCACATGGGAATATACAACTATTTCCTCACCTTGACTCTTAAGGACAAAGTTGCTTTCCAATGGAGAGGGCATGTGAATGTCATAGCGTAAACCCCTTATTTATATAACTTAGTAATGTATGAGGCAACCTTCTGTCATTAAGGCCCATTAAATAGCTAGCTAATAGTCACTCATTACAAAAAGGGCCCAATTTGTTAAGAGGGTCCAAATTAGTTAGTATGCTCTCATTATAAGTAAGGCCTTGGGTAGTTTAGGCTCTCTATGGATAGTTATCTATTGTGTGGAAGGTTATGCAATGTATTGTCAGCGACCTTGATTTTATTTGGAGCACAGTTCTTGCAAGGTACACCCTTGAAGAGGAATTTTAACATAGCTCTATATATCTTATAACCAAAGAGATATTTGTTATTGTTTATCTCTCTTTCTCTTGTATTCCTAGATTTTGCACTACATTTAGTGATTTTCCGAAGTTTTGGAGTTGATTAAAATAAAAATTTTGTGAAAGTTCCTTCTTGGTCATGTAGTGAGAAAATGTTTGGGCACAAAATCAAAAAAGAAAAAAATATATATCTTTGTTGGTTTATTTTGGAAAAGAGAGTATATCAACGTTCAAGTATTTTGAAATTTTCTATGCAGAACTTGGAGAATGCAATTTCAAAATTAAATTCCTCTTGAAAAATATCGTATCCTAGAAGAAAAGAATTGTCCAAAATGAAGTACAGTAATTGGAAATATCATTTATGTAAACTCAACATCTTTTAGAATTTTTCTTGGAAGGCGACAAATTCAACTGATTGGATATGTTTTGATAGATTGCAAAACTTTCTACCAATATAGTGACAATAGATCTAATGATCTTGTAGCATTTCATGATTGGGGTCATAATAGCCAATCAAAGAAGTATAGCAGAAGTTGTGAACATTTTGCAGTTTCAGCCTCAAAACATACCTTTCACAAGTTATTTTCTTTCTATTTTAGGATACCTTTCCTTTGGTTAGAAAGCTCATATATATTTAAATTTTATTTTGGGATTGTGTTCTAATGACCTTTAATAACATGGTGATCTATGCATAACTGGGTAATACTACAGTAGGGGAACAATAAACATAGGAAATAAAGTGGAATCACATTGTGTGAAACACTTGTAACCCTTGCTAGTATCGCTTGCAGTACTACGACATAAGACAATACTTGTAAAAAAAATATCACCTCCATGTACCTTTAGGAATATAGGAATTCACATAATTTTTTTTCTAATTTGTTAATGATGGGCAGAAATTTGATTTGATATTATAGCAACAATGGCATTAGGCGAGCCCTCCAGAGACCTCTCCATGAGAGGAAGATTATCAGGTAAATTGGACGTTTAGTTATGTCATGTTTTCAAGTAGGTTATATTTATTGTTCATTGTGAAAAATTGATTAATGTGAAATTTTTTTGTCCTGCACAGGTGGACGCACTCATATGACTCATGCACCTAGACACCAAATCGAAGAAGAGGAGCCCCATAGACCTGTTCCCATTCATCCCCAATTTATTAGATCGCATTCTGAGGGGTATATTATAGACGGTATAGGTACACATTAGATTTTTAGTTAAAATGTTCAATTTTACGTTATATTCAATGTTGAACAAGTGATTTTTTTTTTCAAATGATATGTGTTTAATGTGAAAAAATTATGCTCCATAAGTGAAAATATAGGAGTTGGGGTTGGCCCTATTGCTAGTGAGGGACAAAGGAGAACAATGTCTCAGCCTGTGGCATCCATCCCACACTTGGATAGATCTCGTTCAGGTAAAATCTAAAGGAAAATTTATTGTTTGATGTATGTCTAATGTGAAACTTGTTGTGTGTCTCATGTAATTGTGTGATAAAATAATTTAATGTTTTTTACAGTGGCTAGTAGAGACCTTCATTCCTCGGGAGGGAAAAATCCTAGTCCGATGAGCGAAGAGGATGAGATAGTTTTCCATGAGGCATTTTCAAATGACCAGACAAGTTTTTTAAATACAAATTTTCCTTATAAATTATTTAATTTTTAATATTTGCAATAATTTAACATGTTACAGGTGGTGGTCATCACCCTCCTAGGGGGAGAGGTCGTAGGGTTCATGAGTTTGCTTGAAATCCGAGCTATGAGCCCCTTTACACCCATCCCGGTGATATTCTTGAGGAGATGCCTTGGGAAGACACCATCTCCTTACTTAATTTTGATGGGATGAGGGAGCATTCCACGAGATTGCACAATGAATTTCAAAGTTGAAATCTCTCTGCCCTAGTCGAGATTGTCTCCAAATTGTTTTACACAATTTGGTGAGTTTGATAGAGACTTATCGTGGGTTTGGACCATCAACCCAAGTTGTTTTTGACATGATGCATAGGAGGAGAGCGTTAGTGATTGGTATCCACTCCTACAATGAAGCTAAAAGTAGGGTCACTAAAGAAATGGCCTTGTCACTATTTGACTTGCGGCCTGAAGACAAAAAACGTCTGAAGATTGCAAGATTCAATGATCCCAATATTGCACCTCATATTTATGAGAAGTTGTTGTATGCATATGAGAAGTTACCAAATAATGATGATGTGTCAGAATATTTTGTTAGGATGTTGTATGCTCAATTCCGAGAGCACATGGACCCTAACTATACAGATACACGGTCCAAATTCTATGGAGTTGGAAAAGGTCGTACATATGAACGACCTGATGCTATGCGAGATGTTGGGTTTAGGTCTCCATCACCTAGTTTAGCACCTCAACCACCTAGGGTAGTTACACTTCTAGAGGAGTTAGCCCTTATCTCCAGTGCTGCATCTCAAATGAAAGAGAATATGCAAGAACATATTACAGCTACTTTAGAAGTGGTGGAAGTTAGCTTAGGGACAAGCCAACCTTCATCTAGTGCAGGAGTTCGTTCATTTGTGAGTATTCCAGATGACGCGTTGAGGGAGATGGATGGAGATGAGCTTCTGGAGTATGCATCCTCCTGTAGAGACCTCTGTGAATGAGCCATTAGACAACAAATGAACACCAAAGGCGAGGTATGTACAAGAATTTTTTGATCTATTTTAAAATACACATTTATAAGATGAGCTAGAGTGCATGTAACATGTTTTTTTGGTGTATATACTTTTAGTCTCCAAAAACTTACGCTAATATATTTATTTAAATTAAATGCAGTTTACAAAATTCTTAGAACAAAATTTATTTTCCCCAGATCCTAATTCTGTAGATCATATACACGATCATGTACAAGTGCCACATTCATTACTATATATCTATATTTTTGTACGTCAAATTGAAAATGAATTTATGTCACATAATTTTATATGGTATGAGTCTTAACATTATGGAATTTTGAGGTTAGTGCTACACATGAAGGGCTTCCTGGAAACATGATACCTTCATATGTTCCAGTGGTCTCACAGGTATTATTTATCTAGATTTTTACGTTAAATTGCAAGTGACTTTAAGATGAACATAATTTTATATGGTGTGCCTCTTAACATTATTGAATTTTCAGGTATGTGCTACACATCAAGGGTTTCCTGAAGAGATTATTCCTTCTTAGTTTCTAGTCATGACACATGTATAGAAACTTTTCGTTAAGAATATTTATTATGTTTATTATATTTCTTTACGTAAACTTTTCTATTGACTTTAGTTTCTACTTTTCAGGCTACATATAATATTGAGATGATGCAAACTGAGCCCCAAGGAGATCATGTAGGCTTTGGGTCAGAGAGTCTACATTTTTAGGTGAGTTGAATAATGCATCGGTTTGCAATAATGTTGAAGAATATTATTAAGATGGTCTTGCAAGCTGGAAAGTTGTTGATTTTGATTTAGTTAAGTTGATATTTGGTAAAATTGATATGGAATAGAAAATGGAGGAAGATACAGTGCATACAGAACAGAAAAGGGAGGAACTTTCACTGCATAGCTTGCCCAGTAGTAGTTGGCATGACCTAGGTCACTTCAAATAGTTTGACAGTGTAAAGGACCCTATGGATCACTTCTACCCCCAAGAAACAAACCAGGTATACATTTATTAAAGGGCATGTTCTTCTCATCCCTTTTTGTGATTTTTGTTGCCAAAAGAAATGTTCCTTTCCATGTTTATGGTGTATGATTGAAGTTTTTAAATGTTTTTTCACAGCATATTAATAAGCGTAAATGGATGAAGAAAGTTTAGAAGGAATGGAAAATTCTCCAAGAAAATTTACCAGGTTTGTTAGATGGAAATCATAATGTTTACATATATTGTTAGGGAATAGTTTATAGGAATTGCTTTCATATCCTGATGTGATCAATAGTTGACTCATAATAGAACAAATTTATTAGTTTTGGGACATCCAAATTTCATAACCTTGGTATAGAAATTCTTTGAACAAGTGTACAGTATAAGGTATAACAAGTAGTACTGTAGGTCCTTAAATACATGTGGCAATATTAATAGATCTGTACAACATTGATTTATGTGTAGCATGATGGTCCGTGGATGAGGGTGTGGCAATAGAGTATACAAGAGGGTGCACCAATACTTTTATAGGCTTTCAAATTTTACCTATTTTTTCCCTATTTATAATATTACTGTATAGCATCGGGTATGTTTGTATCTTTGCCTAAGACTTTAAAGTGGTATTTTGACATTCAACTTAAACAATTAAAAATTGATATTTTAGAGGTTTTTTTGCAAGAGTTGATTGATGATCTCACTTACATTTTATTGAATGTATTGTAGAAGTACAATGAAGATGGAAAAAACACAACCAGATTTGTTTGATCGCCTTCCTGAAGATGTTATTCAGATGATATTTGGCACCATCTGCGATTGTAAATCTCTAGTACAATGCATGGCTATCTCCTGGGGCTTTTTCAGATATGCAACATGCATATATTCTTTGTTTATAGTTTTCCTGATAATTATTCTAGATATGAAGAGAAACTGAAAAATATATACTCAATGGTGAAAGAGTTTCAAGAGCTACAAACACTTGTTGTAAGGGTGGGATGACCCAAGGATGAGCCATCTTCACGGACCCGCTGCATGCATTATGCAGAGATTGGTTCTACTGTGGAGAAAATCATGTTCATGGCTACTAAATCTAGATATTTTTCCGAATTGTACAATGCTCTTACTCGTTCAAAGTATGGGCCAAATTTTGATAATGCCATTTTAAAGAGTAGGGAATTTCCAGATGGAACATAAGGGGAGAGTGAGGATCAACGGGGTGAAACATCCAATGCTTCAATATCTACCCGGGGAAACTCCAATGGAACAGAAGACATTGATTCTTTCCATTGCAGTGAAAGTAGACTAGGTAGAGAATCTCAAAAGGCTTTAATGAATCCTTGACTTATATGGAGCCTCTTCTTACAAAACATACTTTTGATCCAATTACTAAGTATACTTCCATTAGGTTCATTATATCTTTAACATTCATTTTTGGTTGGAATTTTATTTAAGATGGATGTAAAGATGGTGTTTGTGAATGCACCAGTTGAGAAGGGGGTATACATCAATCATAAAAGAGGCTTTAAGGTGCATGGTTGAGAGACCCATGTATGTAGACTGAAGAAACCTGAAGGCCTTTGACAAGCCCAAGAAAGCACCACATTCCTAGTACTCAAGGATTGATGACTAACTGCTATATTTGGGCTTCATTAAAACTATTGCAGATCCCAATACTTGTTTATTTGATAGATCTGATCCAGTCATTTTAGTCCCATATGTAGATGATTTTATACATACAGGTAGTTCTGAGAAGCTCATAGCATTGTGCCATACATAGCTAGCACCTCAATTTAGTATGAAGGAAATCAACTTTATGCATCATTTCTTAAGCCTAGGATCTAGAGAAGGCCTTCCTTAGACAGTGTAAGTATGCAATCAAGATTCATATGAGATTTCAGAGGATGGATTGTAAGCCCATGGTTACTCCTATGATATAAAATCTGAACTTATCAGTAGATTAAATTTCAAATTTTCTAGATCCACCAATTTATAGACAATTGAGAGGTTCCTTTATGTATCTAGTGAATGCTAAAAATAATTTTTAAATTTTAGTAAAAAATTTGAGCCATAATCAACTCACTAGTTACTGCAAAACATGTGCTGCAATACTTGAAGAGCATATTACACTATGGTTTGACATATGCTGGAGATGAAGAATTGATGCTGCGAGGTTTTATGGATTCCACCTAGGCTAGACATGTAGGTGACAAGAAGAGTTCTTTAGGGCTTGTTTTAGTTTGGGTTCAAGTCTGATATCCTGGTTCAACGGGAAGAAAGCAACAACAACACTTATATTGACAGAGGAAAAATCCATCGCAACTGACCATGCTAGTTGTGAATCCATATGGATTTTCAAGTTAATTGAAGATTTGATCAATTGGATGTTCGAGCTTACTGTGGTATGTTGTGACAATCAGAGTGGTATCATACTCTCTGAGATTCCAATGTTACACTAACCATTCCAAGCACAAATATCTAGCACCATTCCCTTAGGGATCGAGTTCAGATAACAAGTTAATTGTAGAGTTTCCTTATTAGATATCGAAGCCTACAATGATACACTGTGACAATTGGAGTTGTATCAAACTCTCTAAGAATCCAACATCTCACTAACTGCTCCAAGCACATAGATATCCAATAGAGTTTCCTTGGGAACATATTTCTAAAGAGTGCAGTGATACTAGAGCATGTTCATTCAAATTCAAAGTTATGGACATTTCAACAAAAGACCTAGTTGGGGAGAAGTTAAAGAAATTGACTGAGAGACTCAAACTAGTGGAAATCTGAAAACACTTTCCTCACTAAGAGGGAGTGTAACATCAGATCCTTGATGGCGTAGCAGTTCCAGAAGAAGGAAACATAATTCCTATATAGACATCATGAGGGAGTAACAGATCAGAGGAGGCTGCAGCACTAATGTTCTTGAGAGTAGCGTTGGAGCTATGTACAAGAGAATGAGTGAGGGTGCAACAGATTATAGGATGGTGTAGCCCTAGTGTTCTTGAGAGAAATGTTTGAGTTATGTTAGAGAGAATGAGTGAGGGTGCAAGAATGCCTTAAATTAATGCACCAAGCTCTTCCAGTTCTGTTCGTAGAGATTTTTGCATGCTCTTAATATCATTAGAGTAGGGCATGGATCACTATGAAAACTAGGGCACTAGCATGGGTAGTTGGTATGGGCACAAACCCAAAGGAGGATTATGCATACATGAATGCCACAGCTATCCTCCAATCTGGGTGCAATATATTTGGCACTTCCATCCAAATAAGAGGGAGTGTTCATTAAGTGGATTAGGGCTAGGGTTTGACTAAGTCACCTTGTGCACTTCATATATGTGAACAAATAAACTGAATCTTCCCTCTTCTTCATATTCTGTAAAGGAGATGTAGGGTGCACCTTTGTGTTCGTTGGTAAGTTTTGGACTTTTGATTTGAGCTTATACATTGTAATTTTATTCTTTAGAGTTTGAAATAGAATAAAGATGCATTCTTAAATGGTTTTGTTTAGCTTATTTTCACTCTTCATAATTTCTAGCAGTATGTGCTTGTAGATTAATGTGGCTCAAATTAATATTGAAGCTTTTAAGTTTTAAGATACCTAGGTTTAAAGTTGAGTTTTATGAGTGCATCATAAACTCCTTACCCCCCTTTGAAATTTGACATGCATATCTATGGCAAGAGAAAGCTTACACCGGGGATTTGGAAGCTCTTATGGGGAGGAATCCAATAAGGGCGGCACACCTTGTACATCTTCTATTGTTTTACATGAAGGATATTGAGACCATATGAGGCCATTTACAAATTTGGATTGTACATTGTAGAATGCATGCCACGTTCAAAATAGGATCCTTCTTGTCTAACTTTCCGTTGCATCATTATCTAAACGATTAGATCCTTGATTTATTTGCATGCAAATATAATAATTAATCTGCTACTAGAGGGTCTTTCTGAATTATTGCTATACCTTTTCTAGATAATCTCAACTACAATATTAACCATGATAATCATTATTTTGAATAAAGCTAAATGCAATTTTTTTCTAGACACATTTATGCAAGTTATTCTCTAGCCAAATTGATTAGTGCATTTTCTAAGGTATATCAAGCTTATATACAATACATAGCTAATGCTATACACACTCGATGAGAAATGATCAACAATTATCTTGGGTAAGTGGGTTGCCGACTAAACAAGAATAGCGATTATATTTTCAAATACACAACAATAATAGCCCCATGTTAAAAAGAAGTTTACCTGGGGCAGATCCTCATATTTGTAAAAACTAGTCTTATCTTCTAGTAACATGTCGATCTCACAGGCCCTTGCTCTTTTTCTGAAATCCTTCTCAAGCATTCATCTACACTTAAACCCTTTAGGTCACATATATAAGCAATTGTACAAATATATAATCAAATTAATAGATGGCATTCTGAAGCAAAGACCATAACAAGTGGCATATTAAGAGTGACGAGTGATGATGGGAAGATCCTAGACTCCAGAGATATATTCATTTTGCAATGGGCCAGAGTTAATATTGACATCCCTTTGTATTTCTCGACTACTCTTCTTTGGCATCGACAAGATCTAGAATTGGACATGGATTCCCTTAATCACATTGGCACAAGGCAAAGGTCTAGATGTGTTTATTTAAGGAATGGATAGGTTCCTCAATTCCATTGTGTGTAGTTGTTACAAGTAGCCATTGGTAAGCAGTGGAGGATTGTTCTTTTGGTTCATCATGTTGAGAGGTTTACCTCTTCAATGCAAGACCTTCCTCCATAACTGAATATCGCTAAATCCAAATAGTTGTTGGAGAGATTGTTGGAACATTTTGGGGGATTGTTGGACATAATTCACCAATAGAATGACATGGTCGAGTGGAAATTAAATTTGTTTCAATTGTTACTGGAAACAAAGTAGGTGAGGAAAAGGAGCATCTTGGAATAATTCAAGGAAGAAGTTTGCATAGAGATGATTACACTTGATCTAAGGGTGATTAAACTGGAAGAATTAAACAACATGGGTGACATATATTACATGGTGGTATTTGGGACTATCATTGAGCCAACAAAGAAGATATATGTCTAATGAAAACAACTGGAAATTTAGGATAAATTTGGAGTGCAATGGGCTTGGTACCACTGCTTGAAATTGATAAACTCCCTACAATTTTTTTTGGATTATGATGTTCTACAAATATATTTTTCTATTATGGGTTTTCTATTAAATCTTCAGTTGGAATGTTTTTAGAATGGGGGAAAAGATAACCACGAGAATAAAATTTCCATTTGTGGATCAATGAAAGGGCCTAAAATTCTACTTCATGAGGAATGTTGTAAGGGTTTTGACCCAATCCTTGTTGATTTTTCCATATTGTCACCCCCACACCCACCGTCATTGACTTTCCCACATCTTTTTTTAAAATTATCTTCCTCAACACCATCCTCATCGAGTTTTCAATATTATCTCTTCCTGGCCCCAATAATGATTTTTCCATATTATCACCCTATTATCGCTGCTACAACACCCTCCAAAATTTCACTACATTCAAATTTTGGAGCCTACCTTATTGTCATATAAAATGTCGCCTTGGTCTTCAAATGTCGTTTTGTGTTGTTTGGCATGTCTCAATTGTTCTTGAATGTTCCTTGAGCTTGAGAAGGCTTCTTTGGTTGAGCATTTCCTTTGCAGAAGAAATATATCAAAGATGCACATGCATCAGACTACAATTTTAATAAATAGGTACAATGGGTTTTACTATTTTGGAAATTTTACAAATTAATAAATTCAATTTTGGAAATTTTATAAATTAGTATTACAAATCAATAAATTCTACAAACCTTGAACTTTTTACACTCGACCTTGAGGTAATATCCGGTTTCATCTAAAGTTGAAATAAAAGGCTTTTAAAGTGTATTGAAAATTACCAAAATCTAAAATTTTAGATGATTTTAAATTTATTTTTATAATAGTTAAATAATAATAACAAGAGAAAAAAAAATAAATGGAAAAAAAAATATATTATTAATAGAAGTTTATTATACATCAAATTCATATATTGAAAAATGATTTTAATTGATTTGTCTTTATTCATATTCACAAAAAATTTAATCACAATGTAAATAATTTTTCAAAGCACCCTTTCACTCTTTGAGGGCTGTGTTATTTTAGCCAGAGTTTAAAGATAATTTCCCTCAAATAAAAATACATAAAAAGGCAAATTCCTTTTTATGGAAATCATTGTGTTTTTTTGATAATCCTGTATAATTCATATAATGTGTTGTTAATGTTTTTGTTGAAATTTTTTTATGACTCTCAGGGGTAACATATTTAAATAATAACATTTTTTTTATAATTTAAGGTGGTTGGTTTCAAGGTTTAAAGGCTAGTTTAAATGTTTATATATATATATATGGAAAAAATATAGCTTTATTATAAATTAATGGATGAAAATAATAAATATAAAAAGATTATCACATTACTTTTCAAAGCATTTTGTATATCATTCAATTTTAAAATATTATTATAATTATAATTAAATATTAATTTTTTTTAATTAGATGTCAACTAGTTTTGTTTTGTAAAGCTGTGAGTGTTTTAAAATTGGAATATCATGTAAAAACAAAAATCCAACTATGTTAATTGTTAGTGTGACCCAATCCTAGTATAATGTGGGATGATTCCAACATTAGTAAATTATAATTTCTTAAACCATAAATTAGTCCCACAAATAATCAACAAACCATAAAAAATTCTAGATTCTGAAACAAATTTCAATATTTTTTTCTGAATGATGCCACATATCCTTACAGTAAAGGACTAATATACTTACATTAAGGGACTATCTTCTTGGCAACATCCCTAGGAGGTCCCACCCGAAGGGGCCTTATGCCAGGTTGATCCAAATTTTAGGGATTTGATTCTAATAAAACCAAAAAATAATGGCCAATGACTTGACAAAGAGCTTCAACCAACAAACATAAATAACCTAATAAAGTTATTATATCCTAATAACTTTCTTAGTCTCAATCATAACTTTGATTTTTATTATATTTTCAAAATTTTAAGTCTATTTGAATGTGAGAAGACACTGAAGATAAACTAGAACTCTCTTTATGAAGAGGATGTTCCAGAGCTTTGGCATTTGCAATATTTCCATATGACAGTGTTTGTTGTTTATCTGACATTTTAGTAGAATCAAAATTAACTTCAAAAGATATTTATTTCACAACAACGTTTCTCTTCTGAGTTGTATGTCACTTAGCCTTACCAATATGATATGTAATCACTTGGCTTGCCTTACCAATACAATATGTCACTCAGCTAATTTTTTGATCACTAATTATTAATAAGAACACTGTTAAATTTTAAATGTGGAATGTATACACTTATATTTATTGTACCACTGTGTATTATCGCTGAAATTGATTTTTTGATTCTTTACACTATTGTGCATTCATTAAAGAATTCAAAATAGTAGGGTCACACAAAAATTTTCATGTAGGAACATAGATTTGTCAAAAAACCCACAAAGGAAAACCCCCATCAAAGAGGAGGCCTACTAGACTCCAAGAAATCCCATAATGGTGTATATTACTATTCAAGCTCAACAAGAGCGCATTTGATCCTATGTTGATGACTCAAGGTTGCAAGAAAGGTAAACTACCTTCAATCCTACACTTAACAATGCTAGGGAAAATATAGCATTCATCTCGAGCTTTTTACCTGTGGAATTAGAACCAAACATTCAACAAGAGCCCTCCTCTCAGAGAACACATGATCAACCGACCAATGATGTTATTACCCTTGCAAATTGATCTTTTAGTAAAATTTAAAAGTGAACCTCATACAAACCTCATACAACTATGAACCAAGTTCCATTTTTTGGATTACATTCTCAATGATATTTTCTTTAGAAAATTTATTAACTGTGTATCCACAAAGCATAATACATGACTTTCTTTTGAAAGAGGCTCATTCTCCCTCTTACAAGCAGCATTTTGGTGTCAATAAGGAACTTCAATATATCTAGCACAATTTTTATTAACCATCAGTATGGAAGAATATTGAATCCTTCATTCGTGAGGGTCCCATTTGTAGCACAACAAAGTCTAATAACAATAAAATGGGCTTGTATCAGCCACCACTAGCTCCCTATCAACCATAGGAGTCTATCTCCATGGACTTCGTCAGAAAATTAATTAGTCATTCAATCACACCATAATTACACCTTTATGTTATTATCTCATTTTTATAGCATCATCAATTTCATTCTTTGTAGTCAGACTATCCATCATCAATGCACATTCAAAAACATATTTATGATTTTTCACATTTATGGATACACTTTGGCCTCCCACTCACCATTGTTTCAAATCAAAATTTTTTGTTTCTCAACCAATTTTGTGAATTCAAACATATTGAGTTGAGGCATGTGGGAAGCTAGTTGAACATTTTATAGAAACACATAACTCATAGGAAAATTCCTATATGCAATAGATCCCCTACACTTCAGTGCTACAAAGGCATGTGCTTTCTAGTGTAAAACGTTTCCAGAAAATATTTATAACTACTTAAGGTGATGGCATAAGACAGAGAAGTAAATGATGGCAATCATTAATGTCAGTGGGTGGGTCAATGTTAACTCCACGTCAATCTTTTATTGCAACTAAACATCAATTTTATTATTTCAATAGACTGTCCAACATCAATGCACATTCAAAAACAAATTTATGCTAGTATCTCATTTTTCTAGCGTCGTCATTTTCATTGTTTGCAGTAAGATTGTCCAGCATCAATGCACATTCAAAAACATATTTTCCTTACTACAAGGAGATGGAAAATAAAAGTAGGAGACCTCCATCATGAGAAGAGACAATAATGAAGAGATTAGCCACATCAAATCTAAACTAATCTAAACTAGTGAAGATATGCAAATATGATGACATTTGATATCAAAACTAAACTAACAATAAAATAATATATATGTAATTAAATATTCATTCATCACCATCATATCCATGCAAAAAATGGGCGAGTTAAGATCATCTAGGAGTAAACATCATGGAAACATTAAATATCCATAACTTAATTATCTAGCAAAGCACCATTATCCAATAGATCATAATATATTGTTCGTACCAACACACATCTAACCATCCACATGTCCATTTATTTGAAAGAAATCCACAATATAGTCTTAAACTATATAAAGTCCAATACATTGTAGAAATTATATGTTCTAACCCTAGAATCAAAGTTCATTGTTCATATTGAACAATGTGTTCCACTCATATGAAATGTGCTAGTGGCAAACTTTCCAGAATGACATCATGATCATCTATCGATAACCTCCATTGTCACCTTTTTTTCTAATCTTCACTTGCTTCAACTGCAACCAAGTTTCTATGACCAAGTGACTATATTGGGCATAAATAACCTCTGTTTGGTAATCTTGAAAAATAATATGATCTTTACATTTCTTTACTTCTTCAAAGAAATGTCCCATTATCACCATTGAACCAACTAGGTATGTATAATTTGATGGATCATTATACTCTTGTAGCAACATGGATTTAGACATAGTGCATAATAAATAATAATGCACTTTTTCTTGATTGTTTTCTGGTGCAATGACAACAAAGACATCACCTTCTTTAATCATATCAGAAACACGATCATAATCATTGTCAATCACAACCACTTCATTGTCCATTTCTTTGTCAGGCACGTTTCCAAATGGGGGTAATGGTGTCAATTCTTCATGTTTCCATGGTTTAACAAATTTCTTAATTTGGTTTTCACAGTCATCGATGGACTCTTTCTGATCAATACATGCAGAAAAAAACAAGAGCACTTTTGTTTCTCAATGCAATGTATATTTGTCATGTTCTTACTCCTAATTGAGTGTAAACTTCTTGTTTGAGGGATTGCAAGGAAATTAAATGGCAATGATATATAAACATCACCCATTGAAATATTCCAAAAGTACCTGCTTGAGAAAAACACACACATGTATGAGTCAAATTTTGAACAATATTTAATATTTTTTTATAACAAGATACACACACATGTATACACATATATCTCTAGACATGTATACTATATTGTTAGTTAAATGTGTATGCTTACTTGTGCACATCAACCATCCTTGGGTTTGATACATGACTTAAATTTTCTTTGCACCAATTAACAACATCTAAAGAATTTGCAAGTCGGGAATATGAGTGATTCAATTGATTCCTCCTAAGTGCATGTTTTACGCATGCCCCAACACCATTGTGCTCTCCTTTTCCATGCCCTATTTCAAAGAAATTCCATGTATGTCGAATTTTGGTTCTCTTATGAAGACGAGACAACCAAAAGAACGATATTGTTGATTTAAATTCACCAGAACAACCATCTGACCATACCTAATGTTCTTTAAAAGTAACCATTCGTTTCAAAAATTCATTATAAATAACATTAAAACAATGTTGAACAAAACATGCATCATGTGTTCGATCATCACTGATGTAGAAATGGTACTCCTTAATCACCTCATGATTATTTTCATCGCTATCAAAACCATTGATATCAAGCTCATCATGTCTATACAAAATATGCACAAATATAGATACTTGGTATGAATGATAATACTCACTTTGTATCTCCTTTTGTGGACTAAACGTGTAATTCTCAGTGAAATCAACCATTGATAATATTGTTCCTGTTGGGAACACATCACGTGATTTCTTGAACTGTAAATCCTTCCATCATGATATCTGATAGTGCTTAATATATTTGTATATTTTCACCCTGAACTTCTCCATAAAACATGTCACTGAAATGTCGTCATCAAGTAAAGTGATATTTTTCTATGTTGTTCTTGAATCTGCAACAGGAGTGTAAGTAACATTTTCATATCGCTTCCAACTTAGACTGAGATTTGAAAGTTTGGGATCATTAGGATCAATGGGATACTTTGCATCGTAGAGTGCCAAATGAGAACATTCTAGGCATTTTCTTCCACCAACACATTCTTTTTTATAAAATAATTTATTATTCTCTCGTGCACATAATATCTTCGATAAAAATTCATGAACACTTGAAGGAGGGGAGTCATTTGACCAATATTTTATGCCAAAATTTACAAATGTCTCGTAAAATAATTGGAATTCTACATGGTATCGACAAAAACATGTGTCTCGAATAGTGATAGGCCAGACATACCAAGGTTTAATCTTCACAAATGTGCTAAGGGAAACCTTCACATCAATATTAATCTCCATAAAGTTCTGGAATAATTCTACTTGAATGACCTGTGTTATATGTTTGGCATGAGTTTCATAAACTCCCTTAGATATACGACGCCACACAACGTCCTTTTGATTTGGTGACACAGGAGAATTCAAATTCCAAAACTCTTTTACCCTATCCCTCACACCATCATGAAGTCTATCATGATATGGATGCCTGTAGATATTAACCCAACATGCAAGTTCATCATTCTCATCTAATTGAATTCTCAATTTTGTATGCCTCCATAAACTTTTTCTTGATGTTTTAAACAATTTTTAAGTTGCTAACATCAACCGACTTGATGCAGTTTGTTTCGCGAGTACACCTATTAAAAGTGCTCTACGAACATTCTTTTCAACTTGAGATCACTTTTTGGTTAGTGTGGCAAGTGCCGACGTCACATTTTTTGATACCTTTTGATTTACTAAAACCTCTTTCTTACTTTTAATGCCTAATAATTCCACAACATTTCTGAGAGATTTGTGCTTTAAAAATCTACGTAACATCTGAGCTTGTGCTATGATATATTTACCTTCAAAAATATGTTTCAACCCCCAATTTATTTTATCTCGAACTGTCCTTTCAAGCGTTGGTGGTCCCAATTCTTCAATTTTAGTTGGATCCATATTATCTAGAAATTTGTATTCGTAGATAGCGTTCTTGGAACTTCCAATTAATTGCAGTGAACTGTGAGGTGTGTTAGCATCTTCTTGTGGTTCTAATGTTGTCCATGCATAAAAAAAAATATTAACTTCTAATTTGAAATTGACATATACATAATTTTAATTTTAAAACTATCTTGAACTACAATGTTTAAAAAAAAAATACAAAATTCAAATTGAAGAAACTATTGACTCACCAGTGAGATCGATATCGATATTCTCTTGGAAATTTGTGTTTTCAATATTCTCGTTGACAACTTCCTCAACATTCTCTTTTACATTTGTGTTTTCAATATTCTTGTTTACAAGTTCCTCAACATTTCTCATTTCCTCATCATTGTGATGCACCTCTACATCTCTTTCACGATGCTCTACCTCCACATTTATTTCATGGCTTAGTATTTCCCTTTCCTCTTGCCTTTTTTTTGTAATCTCTCTTTATTTTCCGTTGAATTAGTTATATTTTGATCGTGCCTTGATTGGCAATTCCTTTTGCTTCCCATGTTCACAAAATTGGAAACCTAAAATCCAATTCTATTTGGACCAAATACCCAAAAAACATAAAGAATTCAAAATAAGTACTTCATGCCTTCAATAAGAGAGAAAATTTAATAAATAATAAAATTCATAAAGATATTTTGAAAAAATACTTCATGCCTTCATAGAGATATTTTGCAAAAACACTCCATGCCTTCATAGAGACATTTTGCAAAATATCAAGTAATTAAATTCTTATAAAAAATAAAAATGTAAATTTTTTTCCCCATAAAATTTTCACTTCCCTTTCTTGAAAATGTGTGCTCTTTAAAAAAAATTAATTAAAAAAAAAAATCGCACCCAAAAAATACTTCGAAAAAAATTTCGCAAAAAAAAAATTGCACCCAAAAAAAATTCACACCTTTGCAAAAAAAAAAAAATTCACCTTCGTACCCTCATATATTCGCACCTTCGCACCTTCACTGGTTCAGAATGGTATGTGGAATATTGTGGAATTAATCTTTCGAATGAGAGTATTTATATACAACTCTCACCCGAAGCATCGTGACGATACGATGAATCTTCGCAAGATTTCGACGACCGACGATAAAATGTTTCGATTAAAGTTTATTAAACTCTCGGATGAGAGTTATATAACTCTCACCCAAGAGTTTAATAAAATCTCGGACAAGATTTATATAACTCTGGTCCGAGAGTATGCCTTGGGTAAACTCTCGCATGCAAACTTTCGACTGAGAGTTTGTACAACTTTCGGGCGAGAGTTTACCCACCCAGTTAAATTTAACCTGTGGTGGTTTAAACTCTCGGTTGAGAGTTTAACATTTCTCGCCTAAGAGTTTATTAAATTTATCACTTGAGAAATTATCTCACTCGAGAGTTTCTGGTCAATGAAAAACCCAGAAAATTTTGTAGTTTTCAGGAACCTACAGCTTTGGAGGGGCGGAACACCTACAAATCATAATGTTATCTTTTGGACATGTTCCATTAGATTCAACTCTGAATCTAGTTTCTAATTATGTAATATTTGTGGAGTTTCATTAAAAATTTCAATTTGTTATTAATTTTATACTAAACCGTGTCACTTTAAAATGGCAACACCAAAAAAATCAGAAAAATCATATTTCAATTCCTCTCCATGTCTTCTTCAAAAGGGTATTCTCATTTTTATTATTAACGATCAAATTGAAAAGAAAATCTAGGGCTCATAAAATGTACTGAAACATCACCGTTTTTTTGTCTTCGTCCATTTCAAAAAATAATAAAAAATAGTGATTTAATCTGAAAATTACCGAAAAATAGTCATTGCAGTAGTGAAATCTATGTAGATTATTATGATATGGTTTATTTCCAAAAAATGAATAACCATCCCTAAAAAAATTTAGGGTTCAAAAAGTGACTATTTATGTTTTCCTGAAAATTTCAAGTATATGCAGTTAGTAAACAAAAAATTTACCCCTCTATATGTTAATATTTAAAAAAAAAAATATGAGTATGGAGGTAAGACAATTCTCTACAAATCTTGTTTTATGTCAAAGGAGTAATTTGCATTGAAATTATGATTTTAGTGGATTTGAAGTTGAAAAAACATAGAAAATTACAATTTTCAACGTCAAAAAAGGGCGAAAAGTGTTTCCCAACTTCATGTTTTCACATTCTCAAGGAACATACCCCATGCGAATGTTCACGAGGTATGTCCTTTTAGGACCATTCCTATCTTGGAATAACACATCCTCAATTAATTTCCTCTTCGACTACTCTTTCCTATTGGATTCCCTACCATATCCTCAAAGAGTATCAGAATCAATCTCAGATGATTACCCAATCCTCCATTCTTTCTTCATAATGTGAAGACAATAATGATGTGTCTATATTTCCGTCTCAATTAGGGAGGATATACTTATTCCTATAAAAAGGATTATTCCCAAGCTCACTTTTAACAAGGGACTTGCCCAAGCTCCATCTTAGCTAGGGACTTATTTCTAATAGCAACTATTCTCTATGGTGGAGATCATTGTCTTATTAAGTGCTTGTAGGGCTCCTCTTTCCGCATCATGTCATGAAATTCATCTTCTTCATCATGGATCCTTCTTCTTCATCACTTTATCATAGGGAATCGACCATATTATCCAACACTTTCCCTTCAACGAACCATAGTGTTGAACCAATAGGCATGTCATCCTTATCTTCATTGGAAACTGATCCTCTAGTCCAGAGTCTAGATTTTATTCAAACAAATACCTCTTCTAAGTCAGTCTTATTTTAGGATCTTCCATCCAATAACATGAGTATTATTTGTAGGTGACTTCTACAACCTTCTTTCAGTAGTTGTGTTTCAACCCAACCAGATGCTTTCTTAGAAATCAAAATGAACATTAATTCAAAGTTTACCTCTTTATGATGGATTTTTGTCATGACATTAGCTTCTAGTAGTATCAACATTCTGCACATGTATGAATCCATATCCAATACATTTAGTACCAAGTTTCTCTTTTTCCAACACACCTATCAAGGTCTTCATACCCTATTCATGTAGATTTCATAACTAATCCTTCTTGTTATCAGATGTTGATCTCTTATCTTATCTTATGTGACTATAGATACATATTTCATGAAATATTCTTTCACCTTCTCTTCACATATTTCTTCCACATGATCGTCTATACATAGTTCCTTCATCATAGGAATCATGAATGCCAACCACCTCATATTCTCCATGAGGTCATATCACGTCAATATGTAGAATATTTCAAGGCATATTTTCTACATGCCTTCATGTATATTTCTAAATAGTTTCTTCTTATTTTATCATGCTCATGAGATATAACATTCTACCCATTCTATCTGCAACCATATGATGATACAACTTTATCTATCAAATACATAAATACCTCTTCTTTCATGTGGTAATCTACGCTTCCTTCATGAAACTCCCTTTCCTTTATTGAAGATGAAATTACTTCAACCAAATTTTCATGTTGTACATATTTGTCATCATATCATCATCCTTTTAACTTGTATATCCTACATAAGGTGGAATGTAGACCATCTACAAGACACTTTCTTCTTCTTAAGTAGAGGTAAATATTCTAACAAAGATTCCAATGGAGGATCTTAATGATCCTCATTTTGTAAATGCTCCTTTCTAATGATGATGATGTATGATGGTATCTTTATCTTCTATCTTTATATACGACTTTTTCCAACCATATATATTTATACTTTTTTTATCCTTATATTATTCCAATGAAAATTCCACGAGTTACATTCTCTTCATCATGATGACAGTTTCAACTATATGAAATTTTACTTTGGCTATACTTCAATGCCTCTATGATGATGTCATCTCTATCTCAGCTACAATGCATCCTATCATACTTGTTCTGATTTCCATCATGACAATTATCTTTTATAAACTTGAAAAGAACTAAATGTAGGAGGTTATCTTAGTCATATTAGAGGTCTTTCACTTACTCCTTCCTTTTCTTATTCTTTTCAGACTCTTTTACTTCTTCAGTGATATGGGCTTCATTTCTTTCCTTTCCCTTATTTTTTTCCTTCTTTAGTTTAGGACAGTTCCTCTTGAACTACCCATATTCATTACATTCATAGCATTAGATCTTTGACATGTCAAGCTTCTTCTTTTTCCGAGGATCAAGCTTTCAAAATTTCCCTTTCTTTCTAGCCATGGCTTGAGTTTGTTCACTTGATCCACATCATTATTTTCCTTAAACATAGTTTCTTCAAGCTTACATAATGACCATAGTTCACTGAATGGAGTCTCTTCCTTCTTTCCATAGATACTTGACACAAAGTTTCCCCATTCATCAAGTAGTGCATTGAGCACAATGATGATCATTTCTTTATCGAGAATTATTTCCCCTAGCTCTTGTATTTGATCTATTATTTGAGATACCCTCATAAGGTATGAGGCTACCCCTTATTCCTTTTACACCTTCATCTTGTATAGTTCAGTTCTTAATGATATAACTTCTCCTGCAGTGCTTACAAAAAACAATGCTACCAAATTTTCGTATATATATTTTGATTTCTCCAACTTTGCTACATAAGGGATGAGGGAATAATTAATATATTTTATGAGTATTCTTTGAGCCATTATTTCCCCTTTCATGTAATTTTATAGTGCTTGATCTTGATCTTGAGATGGTTTGGATATTAAACCCTTAACTTATTCAATAACTTCATCCTCTATGAGGATAAAATCTATCCTCTTTTTCCATGCAAGGAAATTTGATAACCCAACCAGTTTGTTTCTCTCCTTGTAAAATGAAGTCATATTGATGGTATATTTAGAAATAAATGTAAATATACTTACTTGTCAAGTGAAGATGTTCCTTTGACGATGATTTCTTCAACTCGACTCCTTCTTGATGATATTTATAATTGGAGATGTCGTTCTTCAAAGATGCTAAACATGTGATTCTTAATTCAATGTGAGGGAGATGGCCTTGATTCCTTTGATGATGGAAATGCATATTTTTCTTTCTTTTGGATGATGTTAGCTTCCCAAGAATGCTTCAAGTGTAGATTTATTCTTTGAATGAGGTAGTGTCTTTGAGGTCTTCTTCTTCTACAAAGTGTTGATCCTTCTAGATGATGTGATCCTTAGTTCCTTCCTTCAAGATGATGTGTGTATTAGTCTTTATTGATGATATCCTTGTGCTTGGACCTTATGTATCCTTCTTTGAGTGATATTGAATCTTCCTCTTCTTACTTTCTCACCTTATCTCTGAAACCATGTTGAGAAATATATGGAATCTGACTTAGGTGATTTATCTTTCTTTGATAACTTCTTGTGATGTATTTTTAATTAAATTGATTACTTTCTTCTTCAGCTTGATTATTATTATTTTTCTATCAGTAAACAACTACAAAACAATAAATATCAATGAGACAAGTGGACACATAATGTAGGCTATATGGCAGGGCCAAAACCTCTCCACTTGAGAGAAAACCCCACAATAATTATTCTATTCTTATAGAATGTTCAGATGACGAATTCCAATACCTAAGACCCTTAAAAATAGTCATAATAGGTTATTCCTCTATTTTGAAAACCTAATACCCTTGACAAATACCCCTATAAGACCAAGTCAAACTTTTCCTTCTTGATGAACCTTTCCAGCAATTGCAACCTAACAACTTTCAATAAATTTGACCTAGTAGTTTCCAACAACTTTGACCTAACAACTTCCAGCAACTTCAGCCTCCCCAAAATATTATTTTACAATTTCAACTTCTGCAACTTTGAATTCCAAAATTTTCTTCCGCAACTTTGACTTCCCCAAAAATTTCTTCCACAACTTCGATTTCCAGTAGTTTCTTCTACAACTTCGACTTCCGGCAGTTTCTTCTACAATTTTTGTCTAACAATTACTTTAGAAACCCTAACACAAAAGAGAAAGAGAGAGAGGTCCTAAACATCGATCTCGCTTCTCTTCTTATTTTCCTTGTATTTCATTTTTTTTCCTTGTATTCAAACTTCTTTCTTGAGGAGATCGAACTTCTTTCTTGCTTGAATGAATGTCTCACCAAATGAAGCTGATGTTCCCTTATATGTAGGCTTCTTAGGAGGTCGAATTGTTTCCCATGATGCCAAATTGATCCTTCTAGTAGGCCGACTTGTTTGAAAAAGTCTTGGAGAGTCTTTATGACAATTTTTAACTATACAAAAAAAATCATTTACAAGATACAACATGCCAAAAGGGGTCTTACATGTATGACACTAACTCTTTTAACTCATCATTCTATGACAAACCTAGAAGCACTCAATGGGTGCATGACCTACAAATAAATTTATCTTGAGTATGAAACCCATGCATCAAGAATGACAGTAATAAATTTATTTTCTCTGTAATATCAAATATAT
This sequence comes from Pinus albicaulis, assembly GCA_034641835.2. Lineage (NCBI taxonomy): Eukaryota > Viridiplantae > Streptophyta > Pinopsida > Pinales > Pinaceae > Pinus > Pinus albicaulis. Next base: position 955,545,405 of record CM076573.1, read on the forward strand.
AAAAGCATGATTATAATAGACATTATGAAGGCCGAACCTAGTTACACATTGAACAAATTAGGGGAATTATTAGATCAAAAGTGTTCCTCAAAATTAAAAATGTGCTAGCAAAATCAACTTTAAAATAACCAATAGGATTCAACATGAAGATGGCATCCCTAGGGATAAATATTTTGGGGGAGGGAAGACAAACTATTTCTTTTAATTGTATTTTCAATTTTTCTCCTTATGGGTTTACTCAAATTTCAAGTATGAACACAATAAGATTTCACATCCAATAAGCACACACTTCGCATACATTTTAGTAGACATACATTGAGAAAAAATGAAAATACATGAAAAAAATGTGTTTTTTAGTAGAAACATGTTTTTTACATGTATTTCCATTTTTTTTTTTTTTTGGTGGGGGTCTACTCAAACATATGCAGAGTGAATACTCATTCTATGTGGAATCTAATAGTCCAATGAGTACTTGCACTTGAAATTTGAGTAAAATTGTAATGATATAAATTGAAAATCCAATAAAAAAAATTGTTTTTTTCTTTTTTCTTTTCCTTTAAAATTTCATAACTATTATATTGTTATTTTTACTATTATTTTATTATTTGCTTAGGACACCTATTTTATACCTCCAAATTCCCCTAATGATAAATTTTTCAACTCTTCCTTATCAATGTTAGTTGAGTATTGCGTTCACCTCTTATCCATATATTTGAATATATTAGATAGCTAGTGATGAGCATGGCCCACGGAAGAAACAATTTTCTCAAATGAATTAGATAATGAACTACAAAATGGCTGTATAGTATTCCTAAGCTCCATTGTTTCTAAGCTCACCAATTAAGTTTATAAGTTAATCTAAACATTGATTCATTTCTATTTATGGATCCTATTTGGGGTTAAACTTTATATATAGATTAATATATTGTTCTACAATGGTAGAATAAAATATGCATTGAAACAATACCAAAACAATACCAAAATATTTTTAAAATGATGTGAATTTCTGTAATTTAATAAATATAGAAATACAATATTGAACAAAATATACTTCAAAGAGAGAAAATCTCTATCTAAAAGGCCAAGTGGCAATGATGTTTATGTCCCTATGTCTCTCTTGCTTAATTGTAATTGGATCAAATAAACAATAAATTTTTTATGTTTCCTCATTGATATTGGATCACATCAATAATAAAATGTGTGAAATTGTGGGGAAGGAATAAAAGGAAAATATCGTAGATTGAAGAAAAGATGGAAAAAATAGTCACTGTATTTTTTCATAAAGAATATATACACATGTTTAACATGTATGTGCATATTTCATTTTTATTTTAAGAGGGACTTGTTTGAAGTGTTACTGTATTTTTTCACAAAGGAATATACACGTGTTTAACAGGTATGGGCATATTTCATTTTATTTTAAGAGGGACCTGTTTCAATTGAACATTGAGAGCAAGAACGAAATTACACATCACTCTAATACTAGGATGCAGAATCAGTATAGATCCATCTTAAGCATAGATCTAGCATGAGCCAGGGAAGCCAAGAGGAATCAAAATTCTTTAGGTGTAAACGTTTTTTTGGAGTGCAAGATACAATGTTTAATTTTTCATTATTTAAATTGTATTTTTGAATTTTGTATATATTATATAACTTAAAATTGTATGTCCAAAAAATCTTTGTTGGATATCCACCAAAAGACATATATCTAAGAAAGAACCAAAGTGTAAAATAATGAGACCATTTCAAACGTTTTAACCATTTCAAACTTATTTTAAAATAAATTGTGTATAATATATACTTATTTGAAATTAACATATTTTACAGAACATGTGCATCAATACATTTTATCAACACACATTAAAATATTTTTTTTGTTATTAATATATTTTTAGGTATACATCAATATTAACTAGCATTAGACTATTTTCTTTATATATATATATATATATATATATATATATATATATATATATATGAAGTTGATATTGACAAAAATTAATTAAAATAGATATTCAAGATGATAATTTAAATCCAATTTTGAAATATTTTTTAATAGTATAAGGTTTTAACATCTTACACATACATTTTTGTTTTAAACTTGTAATTACTTTACATGAAATTATATTATGTACAACTAACTAAATAAGCATAGCATGTTCGTTTTTGTTTTTTATTATAGGGGAAATTGCATTTCTATTTAGATAATATTTCATTTTTATTTTAAGAAGGACACATGTCAACTCCAAATTGAGGAGGGGTGAAATTGTACATCCCCCATATAGGGTTGTAGAATGAGTATCTAGGCTCAACTGATATAGATCCATTTAAAGCATGAATCTAACATATAGATCCATTTAAAGCATGAATCTAACATGAGTTTGTAGAATGAGCATCTGGGATCAACTGGTATAGATCCATCTAAAGCATGAATCTAACTTAAGTTTGAGAGGGATAAAATTTCTTCATGTGAAAACTTCTTTTAGAGTGCAAAATACAATGTATGATTTTCATCATTTAAATTTTATTTTTGAATGTTATATAGAGTATATAAATTAAAATAGCTAGTCCAAAAAAATATTTTTTAGATTTTGTCCAAAATACATATATTTAAAAAAAAAACCAAAGTATGAAATAATGATGTCACTTCAAAAAATTTAACCATAAAAACTTAGTTTTATATATATATATATATATATATATATATATATATATACTTTTAAAAAAAATGTATATAATATGTACATAGTTGACATTAAAATATTTTACATAACATGTGCATAATGGCATAACACACATTAAAAATATTTTTTTGTTATTAATATATATTTATGTATAAGTCCCAATTAATTTTTAATAGAATATTTTCTTTCTTTTAACATTTTTTTCTATATATAGATATATATGAAGTTGACATCAATGTAAATTAGTTAACATAAATCTTCAAATAGTTAGTTTATTTAAATATCGTGTTGAAAGAGAGAGATCAAATTTCTTCGTGCAAACTTCTTTTAGATTGAAAAATACAATGTATAATTTTTCATTATTTAAATTGTATTTTTTAATGCTATATACAATATAAAACTTAAACTCGTAACTCCAAAAAATATTTGTTGGATTTTGACCAAAACTATTATATCTAAAAAACTAAATTGTAAAATAATGAGACAAATTCAAACGTTTTAACCATAGAAACATATTTGTTTCAATAGTTTTATATGATATATGCATAAATTTTTTAAAACAATATATAATATATACATAGTTGACATTATAATATTTGTTTGTTATTAATATATTTTTAGGTATATGTAAATATTAATTAGTATTAGAGTATTTTCTTTTAACATTTTGTCTTCTACATATAGATATATATGAAGTTGATATGGACATAAAAAAAAAATTCTAAATAAGACTATTCTATTATATGGCACATAAAAATACAGTTCGAAACTTTCCCGCCGGAGTTGCTATGCTAGCCAATTCCGACAGGTGTAGAGTTCAAAAGTACAAAAATGGGACTGCCCTAGTTGGGGAAACCAATCCATAGATTGCTGCCCTGAGTGGGGAAACCAACATTTACATTAATTGTCCAAAAGATTATCGTGCTGTGCAGGAACAAGAAAAACATGAGAGTAGAAAAGTGAAACCTAACTGAGGTAGGAAACCTCTCGAAATAGATTCTAAAGTGGCGAGTCATGTTGCTGGTCATGTGGAGGAGGATCCTCAACTATGAACCATCCATAGTCATCAGAGGATTCCTCTTCTTTCTTTGACGGCTGCACCGTGGGCTCAGGCATTGTAGCAGAATGCACACCTGCATCCATAGCCTTATTATCTGCTGTTGATTTTTCACTCACTTTTCTACTGGAGGAACACGTGGTTGATTTGGTAAGCAAGGCCTCTGATTTCCTGGAATGTTGAGGGTAGGACGAGGCTATGGTGGATTTTCTGAGATGTTTCTGAGGGCCAGAGCCAGCAGAGCTGGACAGGAGATATGGAAGACGCACAAAAAGAGTTGCAGAGATGAGAGGATGGCCCAAAGAGTCAGTGGAATCAAAATTGAGCTTTTAAGTGGCTAGATTTTCCTCATGGAGTGGGAGATGGCTTTCATCACAGAGGGAAATGGGAGGGTGAGAGGGTTGGCCTCTGCCGTGGCCTCTTCGGCAATGCATTTTGTGCCTCGGAGGCATGTCATTGTAGGAGGGCACTGGAGCAGCGAGGGGAGAAGTGGAAATATGGCAGGATGCCTGAAGTAGTATAGGAGGCGGGGAATGGACGTCGAGGAGACTTGGACTAAAACCAGCGGAATGGACAAAGAACCTCAAGATGCAAGAGAAGACTGCATGAGTGAAGGAGCTGGGTGCCATGAAATATCGGGAGAGGTAGCAGGCGAGACGAGTGTAATAGCTCGAGGCAGATGGTTTAATGCCAAAAGTAGGTGAACAACTATAATATTTAATAGCGATCGGACGGAGGCCATGCCTAGCCATGTGGTTGTGCCATGCGCCTTGCGGAGGAGCCACAACGTCCCATTTCCTAACAATCACCCGCATCCAGGGGATATGGACATAAATTAGTTAACATATATTTTCAAATAATGTATTTAAATCTTATGTTGAAATATTTTTGAAAGGTATAAGGTTTTAACATCTTACTCATACATTTTTTTACTTCTAATTAATTTACAGTAAATTATATTATGTAATATGGACAACTAACTAAGAAAGTATAGCATTGTTTTCTATAGCACATTACTTTTATATTTAGAGAATATTTTATTTTTATTTTAAGAGGGACTTGTGTCACCTATACATTGAGCATGGAAAAATTACACTATTGGGTTGTAGAATGAGCATCTAGGATCAACCAGTATAGATCCATCCTAAACATGGATCTAACATGTGTGAAGAGGGATAAAAATTTTTTAGAGTACACAATATAGTGTGTAATTTTTCATTATTTAAATTCTATTTTTGAATGCCATATAGAGTATATAACTTAAAATGGTAAGTCCAAAAAGTATTTGTTGGATTTCGACAAAAATACATATATCTAAAAAAGAACCAAACTATAAAATAATAAGACAACTTTTGAACCCCAAAAACTTATTTTTTCAATAGCTTTATATGGTATATAAATACTTCTTTTAAAAGTGCATATAATATATACATATATGGCATTAAAAGATATTACATAACATGTGCATCAAGGAAGTTTAGTAGCACACATTAAAATGTTTTTTTCATTATTAATATATTTGTAGGTATACATCAATATTAATTCATATTAGAATATGTTTTTAACTTTTGTTTATATATATATATATATATATATATATATATATGAAGTTAATGTCGACATAGATTAGTTAACATTCCCATGTTAAAATATTTTGGAAAAGTATAAGGTTTTAATATCTTATTCATGTATTTTTTCTACTTCTAATTACTTTACATGAAATTATATTATTTCATATGGACAACTAACAAAACAAGTATAGAATATTTATTTTTTGTTTTTTATTATAGCTGACATTATTTTGTATTCTACATGACCTCATACTAGGCTACAAAATGAACATTTGGTTGGTCTCAACCAGTATAGATCCATCTTAAGCACATATCTAACATGAGCCTAGAAAGATCAAAGATCAAATTTCTTCAGGTGCAAATTTATTTTAGAGTGCAAAATACAATGTTTGATTTTTCATTATTTAAATTATATTTTTGAATTCTATATAGAATATATAACTTAAATTGGTAAGCCCATAAAATATTGGTTGGATTTTAACCAAAAGACATATATCTAAAAAAGAATCAAACTGTAAAATAATGATACCACTTCAAAATTTTTAATCATAAAAAAATACTTGTTTTCAGTAGATTTATATATAAATAATGTTTTTAAAATATATATAATATATACATAGTTGACATTGAAATATTTTACATAACATGTGCATCAAAATATTTTATCATTAAACATTAAAATGATTTTTTTGTTAAATATACTTTTGGATATAAGTCAATATAAATTCATATTAACATTTTTTTCTTTTAACATGTATTTCTATATAGAGGTATATGAAGTTGACATCGACATAAATTAGTTAACATGAATCTTCAAATAATTTATTTAAATATTATATTGAAATATTTTTGAAAAGTATAATGTTTTAACATTTTACTCACACATTTTTTTTACTTCTAATAATATTTTAACAACTAAATAAACAAACATAGCATATTCATTTTTGTTTTTTATTATAACTAATACTTCTTTTCTATTTAAAAAATATTTAATTAAAAAAAAAAAACACTTAACCATTCTTATCAATTCCACATTAAACATAGATTCCACATTAAACATAAATAAAATCACACATAACTCTCGACCCCGTTATAAAATAAATCGGACAACTCAATAAAGATTGTAAGTCTTACTTTCTTTTCTATTTAAAAAATATTTAATTAAAAAAAAAAAACACTTAACCATTCTTATCAATTCCACATTAAACATAGATTCCACATTAAACATAAATAAAATCACACATAACTCTCGACCCCGTTATAAAATAAATCTCTCAACTCAATAAAGAGATTGTAGCACGATCCTTTATATTTCTAACCATGCAATACACTCTTTTGATATAATGAAATTTCTTTGTAAGTTGGTGATGGGTAAGCGCCAGCCCACACCCCAAATTCACTGTTATAACATATAAAAAGTGTTTAAACAAGTGCCAACGTGTTATTATGTTTCACTGTTATAACATACAAAATGTGTTTGTACAAATGCCAACGTGTTATTACGTGGCGTTCTAAATAAACCGCGAGTTGATACACATCATACTATGGGTAAATAAACAATGTTAAACCTCAGGTTCTCGACCTCCGTAAGATTTATGCTGTTGCCATGGTGATTCACATTTAATTCTGCAGTAAATGTTTTTTTTGGTTCGGTCGTCGTGCCACTTGGTTTCCTCGCCTATTGTTCGGGATCATTCCATTTTGGTGGTCACTTGCATTATAACCCTTGTCTCTGCGTGAGGGTTCCACCTTTGGGTTTTCTGTGCACTGTTGGTCTGTGAACTTCGGCCCTTCCTGTAACTGGTGTTCAATGGCGAACTGCTTTTGTGTAAACAATGGTAAACTGTTCAGTTTTTCTCGGCACGACCAGTCTCTTCCACTGTAACTGTTTATTCCCACTATTTTGGTTACTTCGTTTTTTTACTGTGCTTAACTTCTGCAACTATTTATTTCACTCTCCGTCTGTTCACAGGTGGTTTTTGGTTGTGATGTCTCACGGATTCACTCGGCTTCTTCAGGCGCTCGAACTGGTAAGTTGGCCCTCCATGATTTATTTTCACACTCTCCTCCTTCGCAACATGACCTTTGGGCTCCTTGTGAGCAGGCCTGGTCGTCTTTCTGGTATTTGTTTTCGTTCAGCCAAGAATCACCACGTTCTTTCTTTTCTGCAAGGTAAGGATGTCGAATCCTTCCTCAGTCCTTTGATTTTTCTGAATGGGTCACAATGGCAATCTGGATTAACGCCATTTCTTGGTTCTGTGCAGGTAATGCAGCTGTCTCGCGCTCCAGTTCTCGGTCTTGGTTACTCTCTCTTCTCCTTTTATCACGGGTAGCATCCAACTACGTTTCAACCCTCCTTTTTATACTGTAATTTATTCAGGTCTTGCAGGCAGTTTCGTTCCAATGTTTTCTGAGCGTCTTGGCTGGCATGACATATGGGCTTTCATCTTAATAATTATGTTTCCCCTTATTTCGACCTAGTCAAGTTTTGTACAGGTTTACTCTTCTGGGTTTCGAGGAACCCCGCCTGTAACTTATGGTTGTTACAAACTCAGTTTCTGTAACCCCAAGGGTTTCTGGTCAAACCCTAACTGTAACTTCTTGTTCCGAAGAATTTCGTTTTTGTGATGTAATCAATGGAACTGTAAGTTCTGGACTCTTAATGTGACTATTTATATATTTGGAAAGAAAATTTCAACTTTCGTTTTCAACTTTGCTCAAGAAATATAATGGCGTAATAACTGTTACCTGTAGGTTGAATTTGACTGCCTATGTTTAATTTCGATTTGCGTTTCTGTTTCCACGTCTTCTCGTTGGCGTTGTTTGGCTAATTCCTTCCTCGTTCTCTGTTTTGTATAAATAACTCATAGTGTCGCCTTCCTGCACTACCGAACTGTACACTTGTAAAAGGGAAAAGAAATGAAAGAATTTAATGGCTGGTACTGTGGTTCTGTTTTTAATAAATTGTCAATGCTATGCATGATAGGCTATAAACAACAAAATTGTTACTCAACAACCAACACAGATGAATTGCTGAAAAATTTGCTACTTGTTTTATTACTCTACTTTCTATGACAGATTTGCAGAACCCCTGTAAAGTGACCTTCCTGTTCTTTTTGTAGCCCCGTGAAAGGAAAATTCGTTACCAGTTGGTAACTGCCCCACTGTTGGTTACACAGTTACATTTTCCACATTATTTCTATTTTTACTTTATCACTAACGGATTTTAAAGTAGCATAGTAACCCCACTACAGTTTCTTAATAAAAATTAAAATAAAAGTCAGTTATACTAAAACAACCCCTACTGACAACTAATCCTCTAATCAAGAAAAAGACAAATTAAACATGGACAGGTTCAAAGACCTGTAAAATAACACATCACCGAAAAACACGAAAACCTGCTGTCTGTTTGCCTCCCTAGTCGGATGCTCCTGCATCAGGCTCCCAGGGTAGCAAAAAGTCATGGCTTCGCTCCATGAGGTCATCCACTGAATAGCCAATTTTCTGAATCTGTGCTGCGTCAAGCCAGGAACTGTCCTCAATAGGACGGTTCTTCCACTTGACCAGGTACTGTAAATAGTCCTTCCTGTGTGTTCGTTTGGCTACTTGTGTATCGAGGATACCCTCGATCTCAAGGGGCTGCGCTGTAGGCATCTGCTTTAACCAAAAATCCTCTTCATCTGGGGTGTTCTGTTCTGGCCTTGTTGCCTCTTCGTCTTCGGGACTGGCAGTGTAAGGGAACAAATCTGCCACATTAAAAATGGGCGAAATGCCTATTCCGGGTGGCAGTTGTATTTCGTAGGCATTGGCAGAAAACTTGCAAAGAATCTTGCAGGGCCCAATCTTTTTAAACTTTAATTTGTTATACTGCCCTTTCGGAAACCGTTCCTTGCGCAAGTGAGCAAGTACTTCGTCCCCAACATTGAACTGAACTTCTCGCCTTTTAAAATCTGACTGCTGTTTGTATCTTTGACTGCTGTCCATCAACTTCAATTTCACCTGCTCATGCAGATCACTCATTGCTTGAGCGAAATCTTCTCCATCTGCGCTTCTTTTCTCGAGCTTTCCCAAATCCCACAGTTCATGCACTCCGCGAGGATGCATGCCGTACAGAACCTGAAAAGGACTGTATCCCGTACTGCGATTTGGAGAATCGTTATACGCAAATTCCGCTTGGGCAAGTACGCGATCCCACATCCGCGAATTTTCTCCGATTAAGCTTCGTAGCAGGTTCCCCAAACTCCTATTTACCACCTCTGTTTGCCCATCAGTCTGTGGGTGATAAGCGGAGCTGAAATTTAACTGGGTGTCCAGCTTTTTCCACAAGGTACGCCAGAAGTGTCCTGTGAACCGCACATCCCGGTCTGAAATAATGGACCTCGGCAAGCCATGCAGTCGAACAATTTCTGTGAAAAACAAGTGGGCTACGTGAGTAGCATCACTGGTTTTCCAACAGGGTATAAAATGCGCCATATTTGAGAATATATCCACCACTACCATCACTGAATCAAATCCTCGCTGTGTTCTAGGCAAACCCAGGACAAAGTCCAAACCGACTGAGTCCCATGGCCTACTCGGTATGGGCAATGGCGTATAGAGTCCTGCATTCTGGATGTGACCTTTTGCCAACTAACACATTTTGCACCTGCTTACATACCTCTGCACATCTCGCTGCAACTTTCGCCAATAATAGAAATGCTCTATCTGGGATAATGTCTTGTCTATACCGAAATGTCCGGCTAGACCTCCGCTATGCTTCTCCCGAATAATGTTCTCCCGCATTGAACAATCGGGAATAAAAAACTGTCCTCCCCTAAATAACAATCCTTCTTGCAGATTGTAGTCCAACCATGAACTGTTATTCCGCAGTAAAGGGTTCTGACATGCCTCATGCGCCTCCTTAAAATCTGTATCTATCTGATATAGATCCCTCAAGTGCTCAAAACCCAACACCTGCACCGTACTCTCCTGTAAGAGCAAAACTCTTCTGCTTAATGCGTCTGCCACCTTGTTGGATTGCCCGCTGATATGCTTCAATACAAATGTATAGCTTTGCAGATATTCCACCCACTCTACATGCTTGTGATTCAACTTGTGCTGTTGCATAACATACTGTAAAGCAGAATTGTCAGAAAATAACACAAACTCATTACCTAACAAATAGTGCCTCCAGTGCTTCAAGGCTTGAATGACCGCATAAAATTCTTTGTCGTAAGATGAATACTTCTGTTTGCTGTCGTTCAATTTCTCACTGAAACAAGCAACCGGTCTGTCCTCCTGGCTAAGTACTACCCCAATGGCTGTACCGCTGGCATCACAACGAACTTGAAAAGGTTTGTTGAAATCTGGCAATCTCAAGATCGGCCTTTCAGTGATCTTTTTCTTCAAAGTCTGAAAGCTGTTTTCTGCCGCTTCAGTCTAGCAAAAAGGCTGATTTTCCTTCTTAATTGTGTCCAACATGGGTGCACAGATCCCGCTAAAATTCCTGATAAACTTCTAGTAAAAGCTTTCTAAACCATGAAAGCTTCGAACCTCGAACAGATTCTTTGGGGATGGCCAGTTAACTATTGCTGCAATCTTTTCCGGATCCATCTTCAATTCGTTTTCTGCAATCACAAAACCCCGATAAACTAATTCTTTTTGAAAAAAAGTACATTTTTTCAAATTTATCAGCAGTTTGTTCTGCTGCAAGCTTCTCAATACACTTAGAACATGTCGGAAGTGTTCTTCCTTCGTTTTGCTGAAAATTAAAATATCATCCAAATACACAATCACAAATTTTCCAATGAACTCCTTCAGTACTTCATTCATTAGACGCATAAAAGTACTGGGGGCGTTGCTTAGCCCAAATGGCATCAACAGCCATTCATACAACCCTTCATTCGTCTTGAAAGCTGTCTTCCATTCATCCCCTTCTCGAATTCGGATCTGGTGATAGCCACTCTTCAAATCAATCTTCGAAAAATATGCTGCCCCACTCAAACAGTCCATCATGTCATCCATTCTCGGTAGTGGAAACCTGTATCGAATCGTAATCTTGTTAATAGCTCTCGAATCTATACACATTCGCCATTCGCCACCTTTCTTAGGAGCTAATACTGTCGGAACTGCACAGGGACTCATACTCTCTCTGATCAGCCCTTTATCAAGCAATTCCTGCACCTGTTTCCGAATTTCTTCATGATCTTTCGGGCTCATACGATAAGCTGCCTTATTTGGTAAGCTAGCTCCTGGTATAAAATCAATACAGTGGTTGATACCTCTCTCGGGGGGCAGTTCATCTGGAAGATCGTCCACTATGATATCTCCAAAATCCTGCAACATGTTTTGAATCTCCTCAGGTAAATCTGAAATCGTGGTGTGCAGTACCACTGTTTTTGGCCTTCTCACCACAGCAAAATTCACTTCATTATTTTCGATCTGTTTCAGAAACTCTTTTCCACCCATCAGCAGTGCTTTTACTCCACTAGCTTCAGCTGTACCTTCCTCTTTGATGGGTACAAGCGTGTGCTTGATCCCATCTTTGAAAAACTTATAGCAGTTCATTTTGCCGTCATGAACTACTTTTCTGTCAAACTGGCAGGGCCTTCCTAACAGGATATGACAAACATCCATTGGCATAACATCGCAGACAATTTTGTCCTTATATCTGCCTATCTGGAACTCCACCTCGCACTGTTCATCAACTAACATTTGATGTCCTTTCTGCGGCCACGACACTTTGTAGGGAGTGGGATGTTTCACCTTTTTCAGTCCCAACTTCTCCACCATTTCCGTGGCCACCAAATTATCAGTACTTCCGCTGTCAATGATCAGTTTGCAGCACTTTCCCTTTGATTTGCAAACTGTTCGGAACAAATCCTTCCTTTGATCTGGTTCCATAATCTCCTTTTCTGGTTTTATCAGCACCTTGTTTAGCACCAAGGCTTCCCCTGTCTCTGGGGCATTTTCCGCTTCCTGAGGCGGCGCTTCCGCTTCCTCAGGCTGGGCAACATAAGCTCCTCTCCCACCTGCTGGTTCACCTTCAGGACATTCATACGATTTGTGCCCCCACTTGTGGCACCTATAGCACTGGACAGTTCCTCTGCCCCAACCATTACCTCTCCCTCGCTGGGCTGGTCGTCCTCCTCTAGTGCTGTTGTCCTTTTCCGCTGTCCCTGCAGTTTTGGAACTGGTGCCTTCCTCATTAGAACCTGTACCTCTGCCTCTACCAAAGGCCTTCCCCTTTCCTCTGCCAGATCCACCTCCTCTTCTGGCATTCTGCTTCCTGTTTATTTTCTCCTCTTCCTTCAAAGCAAACTGGTATGCTTCATCTAAAGTTCTGGGTGAGAGAATACCGATTTCATCCAGTATCTCCCCCCTCAACCCATTCATGAACCTAGCTGTCTTTTCTGAGGTATCTTCCACATACCCTGCCCTCAAATTCAACTTATAAAATTCTTCTGTATATTCCTTGACCGTCATTCCCCTTTTCCTCAAGTTTTGTACTTGCCTGTACAACATAATTTGATAATCTTTAGGCAGAAACTTCTCTTTCATTTTTTCCTCCATTCTGGCCCACTTCCTTATAGGCTGTTTATATAGCCTTTTCCTTTCTGCCTGAACGCTGTCCCACCACAAGGACGCATGTCCTTTTAACTTGGTGGCAGCGAACTTCACCTGCTTATCCTCACTGGTTTCCTCAAACTCAAAGTACTTGTTTACTTCACTCAGCCAATCCAATAACACATCTGCCGACAAGCTTCCGTCATAAGTGGAAAGTTCATGTTTTGGCTTATGATTGGACAATAGAACTGATTTCAACAATCTAAGTTCAGGTGTCACCCCTTCAAATTCATCTGCTGGTTCTGCAACATCTTCATCACTGTCATCCGCTGGGTCTCTCCTCCCCCCAGCTTCTACCGCTGCCAATCTTTGATTCAAAATTCGAATCTCTTCTCGTAGTCCCTCTTCTGCTGCTCTTCGGACTTCTCTTCCTCTTCCTCTTCCTCGTCTTCCAACTTCCATATTCTCGTGGCCTCAAACTTTGCTCTGATACCACTTGATGGGTAAGCGCCATCCCACACCCCAAATTCACTGTTATAACATATAAAAAGTGTTTAAACGAGTGCCAACGTGTTATTATGTTTCACTGTTATAACATACAAAATGTGTTTGTACAAATGCCAATGTGTTATTACGTGGCGTTCTAAATAAACCGCGAGTTGATACACATCATACTATGGGTAAATAAACAATGTTAAACCTCAGGTTCTCGACCTCCGTAAGATTTATGTTGTTGCCATGGTGATTCCCATTTAATTCTGCAGTAAATGTTTTTTTTGGTTCAGTCGTCGTGCCACTTGGTTTCCTCGCCTATTGTTCGGGATCATTCCATTTTGGCGGTCACTTGCATTCTAACCCTTGTCTCTCCGTGAGGGTTCCGCCTTTGGGTTTTCTGTGCACTGTTGGTCTGTGAAATTCGGACCTTCCTGTAACTGGTGTTCAATGGCGAACTGCTTTGGTGTAAACAATGGTAAACTGTTCAGTTTTTCTCGGCACGACCAGTCTCTTCCACTGTAACTGTTTATTCCCACTATTTTGGTTACTTCGTTTTTTTACTGTGCTTAACTTCTGCAACTATTTATTTCACTCTCCGTCTGTTCACAGGTGGTTTTTGGTTGTGATGTCTCATGGATTCACTCGGCTTCTTCAGGCGCTCGAACTGGTAAGTTGGCCCTCCATGATTTATTTTCACACTCTCCTCCTTCGCAACCTGACCTTTGGGCTCCTTGTGAGCAGGCCTGGTCGTCTTTCTGGTATTTGTTTTCGTTCAGCCAAGAATCACCACGTTCTTTCTTTTCTGCAAGGTAAGGATGTCGAATCCTTCCTCAGTCCTTTGATTTTTCTGAATGGGTCACAATGGCAATCTGGATTAACGCCATTTCTTGGTTCTGTGCAGGTAATGCAGCTGTCTCGCACTCCAGTTCTCGGTCTTGGTTACTCTCGCTTCTCCTTTTCTCACGGGTAGCATCCAACTACGTTTCAACCCTCCTTTTTATACTGTAATTTATTCAGGTCTTGCAGGAAGTTTCGTTCCAATGTTTTCTGAGCGTCTTGGCTGTAGCAACCTGTAGGCTTGCTATGTATTATCCGGCTATGTTTCCCCTTATTTCGACCTAGTCAAGTTTTGTACAGGTTTACTCTTCTGGGTTTCGAGGAACCCCGCCTGTAACTTATGGCTGTTACAAACTCAGTTTCTGTAACCCCAAGGGTTTCTGGTCAAACCCTAACTGTAACTTCTTGTTCCGAAGAATTTCGTTTTTGTGATGTAATCAATGGAACTGTAAGTTCTGGACTCTTAATGTGACTATTTATATATTTGGAAAGAAAATTTCAACTTTCGTTTTCAACTTTGCTCAAGAAATATAATGGCGTAATAACTGTTACCTGTAGGTTGAATTTGACTGCCTGTGTTTAATTTCGATTTGCGTTTCTGTTTCCACGTCTTCTCGTTGGCGTTGTTTGGCTAATTCCTTCCTCATTCTCTGTTTTGTATAAATAACTCGTAGTGTCGCCTTCCTGCACTACCGAACTGTACACTTGTAAAAGGGAAAAGAAATGAAAGAATTTAATGGCTGGTACTGTGGTTCTGTTTTTAATAAATTGTCAATGCTATGCACGATAGGCTATAAACAACAAAATTGTTACTCAACAACCAACACAGATGAATTGCTGAACAATTTGCTACTTGTTTTATTACTCTACTTTCTATGACAGATTTGCAGAACCCCTGTAAAGTGACCTTCCTGTTCTTTTTGTAGCCCCGTGAAAGGAAAATTCGTTACCAGTTGGTAACTGCCCCACTGTTGGTTACACAGTTACATTTTCCACATTATTTCTATTTTTACTTTATCACTAACAGATTTTAAAGTAGCATAGTAACCCCACTACAGTTTCTTAATAAAAATTAAAATAAAAGTCAGTTATACTAAAACAACCCCTACTGAAAACTAATCCTCTAATCAAGAAAAAGACAAATTAAACATGGACAGGTTCAAAGACCTGTAAAATAACACATCACCGAAAAACACGAAAACCTGCTGTCTGTTTGCCTCCCTAGTCGGATGCTCCTGCATCAGTTGGCATAGATCCTATTATGTCATGGTTTCTAACCCAATATACTCTTTTGAAATAATGAGATTTCTTTGTATGTTGGCATATATCCCATTATAAGCAGTTCAATGTATTCCAAGTTAATGCAAGGACAACTCTAGACGAAGTTATCATTAAAAGGAAATATATATTATTAAGTTTATTGTAACTTTAATTTAGTAGATAATTAGAACATATTTAATATATTTATGAATTTATTTGTTTTAATTATAAAAATAGTTTAATTAATATGATTATTGAAATTTTTTATTATTAATGTTATTTTTTAAATGACTTAAAAATAATAAGTTTTAAAATAAAAGTATTAGTTAAAAATATAAAAACTTTTAAATATCTATTTTAAAATTTTAAATATCAATTTATTTTTGTATATTAATTTCATTTTATATTATATTGGTAGCAAAGGTTGGTGAAATTCTCTCTCATAACATAAGATAATATGTATGATAGGGAAAAAACCCATTTATTATTGAATTGGAGAAATTATTTAATTTACATTCACAACTTCTGAAAAATATGGTGTAAAGAAATAAAACATGAGAAATCAAATTAGCTTTTGGGAATATGAAACTTTGATATAGGTAAATTTTGTATAATTTATAAAAATATTTTTTTTTACTAGTCTTGTAATGGGAGATGAAGAATTTGTTTATTAGGAAGAATTATTTAATTTATATGTACAATTTATTAGAATATGGTGTAAAAATCTAAAATGTGGAAAATCAAATTAACTTTAAAAATATATAGTTTTTATTTAAGAAAAATCTTATAATATATAAAAAAAATGTTCATACACTTGTACGTCATATAATTTGTTATAGATGGTTAGGGCAATGCAAAGTTATGGTGAAAACAAAAAAAATCTATTCTATATATATATAGGACATTACTTCATCAATCCACGAGTGTAAGCTTTGAGGCACTGCACTATATGTGTAAAGATCAAATCATTAATGGGTCTATTGGTCTAATTATGCAACAAGGAATCTTGCATGCAAACCAAATAATTTACTACTAAGACCACAATGGATCAGATCGTTGGATAATAGATTTATCGGTCATTCTATAAAGTTATAGTAGTAATCTTTTCGATTGATTGTAAGTTAAGGGTTCCTATGGAATTCCTCCCAGTCTTACCTTGAGAAAGCCTTTTTCCATTGTGCATGTCAACAAGGAAAACTATATTTAGTGGAAAATCCTACCAGGTATTGGCTATTTGGATTACTTGTTGCAAATCTGTTACTCCCTATGTCACAACCTATTCATATTGTTTTTGGGAGAGTGCTAATGTGGCCTAAGAAATGTTACAATGCAAAGAAGCACCTTCTAGTGAACAACCCACTGAAAAATCATTAAAACAACAATCCCTAAACTAGAATGATCACTTGGTGCTCATACAAGGCACTTCCTTACGAATTAAAATCTTTCACACGAAGAGATCAATGTATTTCTATAGCCATGAAAGGTTAAAATGCATCAATATTGTCCTTGAGTAAAGGTTAAAATGCATCAATGTTCTCCTTCAATGATTGAACTCACATTTTGTAAGTGTAAATCCAAAATTAGAATAGAGTAATAAATATGAAATCGAACTGCAAAATAATATAAAGATAACACACATCCTTATCATTGAAATCTAGTGAACACAACTCTTTAAGGTAGTTATATGGTTAGCATAAAAAATACAACTCTTAACGTGAAAGACTATTGCATCCTACACTAATATTATTATAATATATGTAAGATAAATAGGTTTTAATTAAACAACCCGAAAATATACAAGGGATATTGATAAAATGCAAAACGATCTAGACACATGATCTATTTAGATAAAATAAGACACAACAAACCAAACTAGAAATGTCATAGGAGAATGTATAATGTAGAAGGCAATGTGGTTGGATTGGTGGCCCCTTCCCAACCAATGCACATTTCCTATGGAAGAAAATATATCACTTGAAAATAGAACACAAATACATCTAAGATATTCTTGGGGTTGTAAATTTTGTATACGATCATAGTAGATTTATATTGCTATATTCTTGGATTACATTACTTGAATAAATGACCCAACAATCAAACTTGATTGATTTACAATAAATCTATAATAATAATTCCATAGCTAGGTTTAAAGATTCTATTGTTACTTATATAATGTACATCATATAGTTTGATTTCCATGGGAACCATCTCCATGAATATGCGATAAACAATAGGTAGGTATTTCAAGTGGATCCATTTACAATTTTAGAACTGGTCAGATTTCTTTTGATCTAGAATATTTCTACCCTGAGGGTACACAATCATACTAAGCATGGAATTGGATTACAGGAACCCATGTGAGTTATAGGGTCTGTCTTCAAAAATCGCCATTAATGGAAATATTATAGGTTAAGCTCCTTCAATGCATTAAAATGATAAAAAAATTGATAAGCATCAACAATTTATCTCATGCTCCCCCTTTACATAATTTTCCTTTTGATAATGTCAAAAAGAGGGTTATGATTGCGAAAAAATAGGGTTTTTAGGGGTGAAAAAGGTGTTTAATAATAGAATTTGGATAGTGCCAATTTGGAACCCCAACATCTCCCTCAATCCTAAATTCTTACATGTCCTCACACAATAAAAATGAAACTAATATAAGTATAATTTATACTAGGCATGTCTGAATAAAATGATCGAAATTTTGATGGACTTGTAGCTTTATTGATTTCCAATGTTAATATTTATACTGTCCCCACCTTACGTATCTCCATATAGCAATTCTTCATGTACCACTTTCTAGCCATCTTGAGAATTTTCCTATTTTCCTTTGACAATTTAGCAATTTCTTCTCAAAACTATTCATTTTTATTTTTTAAGATGACATTTTCGTTTTTAACATATCGATCCAAGACCTTCAATTCTTCAATCCTAGTCTCCAATTTCTTGACTTTATTATATTTCTTTCTCAACTTTGGGGTTGAGGGTTTATCTAGCATAGCAGAAGCTATGGTGGGGTTCACAAGCGCATATAAATAAATGATATATTTGAAGTCATTTGGGGCCGAAATGCCAGCATAATCATGATTTTTTTAATGTGGTTGATGAACACTGAGTGATTTCTACATCCACGGGAAAATCTAGGTAGATCAACCCGAAGGGATCAATTCATGGAAAAAATAACGAGGCATAACACCAAAGTCATTGAGGATATTTGACCCTGTGACCTCCTGATAGGTGAGGTACTTAGTAGTAATAACTTGATCAACTTATTTATCCCTTGGGGCTTTAATAAGTGTACTAGATAGATCTACCCGAAATGATCACTTCTTATCATGTCCCAACCATAGAGTCTAACCCCAAGGGTGTCAAGAGAATTGACCCCACGTCCTCCAAAGGAGGGTAGCTTGAGATAAGGAAGTCCATCTATATATGGGAGGGCATTTTTGTCCTCCAAGGTAGACACCATACAAGGGATGGCGATTTTTCCCAAATTTTATTACGGGAAGTTTTGTCCAAAGGTAGACAGTCGTAAATAAACAACATAAATGACTCACTGTCAACTAGTGGGAACATGGAGCTCACGTGGCATAACACGAAGTCAATAAACTGAATCAATATTTAAGTTCCAAAACATCTAAGAATCCATCCAATAATAAATCCTCCCATAACCTCTCAATAATAGAGGTGCTTTAACAATAGGGACTCAACTAATTGAACTAAAACAGTCGAGGCTACCAACATAATTATGATATTTAGGGACCTTGGATGTGTAGAATTTTTTTCTTAGTTTTCTAAATGAGGAGATCACTGAATCTTTTTCCTTAGCTTGGATGTAAGAAATAGGCCCCTTCGATGGGTTTCTATGTAAACCCAAGACTATCACTAATATAACATGGAACTTCAAGTATTTACTCCTTGTTTGTTGTGTCTTTGGGCCTTATTAACCACTCTTTATAAACACTAAGGTTCATATGCCTAAATGCATACACTCATGTGCTTTTATTTATTGAAGGACCTTCATCCTTTCCTCCCTCTCGGTCCACACATTGGACTATTTGTCTGGCTCTTTTAAAAATTGAGGCTTCTAATTATTCCAACCCTCGTTTCCCTTCAATAGTGAAACCTTCTTTAACATGGAAATTGATACTAGATGTCACTTTTATATTCTCCCTTTCAAATATATGTAATAATCAATATGAGGGTTTCTGCCAAATGGATTGGGACTGTTAAGAAATCAATACATGTAGGCATTAGGGTTTGGTTCCTTTTTCCTTGATAATTACTTATGAATTTTTTTGATGTATTTTAATTCTTTATTATGTTATATTTCATCAAGAAATTACCAAATAAAATGTATGAATATAACGAGAACAAGAAACACAAGATATAGGCTCTTAGCAAAGGAAAAACCCCTTCCAATGGGAAAACGCAATCCAACTCTTCCACTAGTAGATTCAAATCAAAATGAGAAAATCCAAGACACTTTTGACTTAGATGAAGACCTCCTCCAATAACAAAGTTATCCCTTCCTTCAGTTTGATGTATAATGTCAAAGTATTTAAGTGTCATCTTCCTAAATGTAGCTTTAATCCTGAATTTTGGCCCCCTAGCTACAAAATTTCGGACATGTAGCTACTTCAAAAATTTCAGCCCCCAATTACTCATCCCAAAACCCTAAAAATATTCATACGCGTGAAAGATATTCCCAAAAAATTTGATTTTTATTATTTCTTGGATTAGGTATTCTTCTGTTGTACTTCACTTTTTTTTTGTTCTTGTTCTATTGTAGGATGAACTTGTGTGAGTGTGCTTCCAAGTGGTTCGAGTTTCCTCTATTTATACTGCTTCCATAGGGACGAATTGCCTCCAATAGGGCCAACTTCTCTAGGACATGTCTGGGTTAGTGAGGATGGAAAAAATAACTATTTTGACTAAAAAATACATTTATTTACATGATGAAAAATCCCAAGATGGGTCTAATAAATATGAAAATGAATCTCTTGAATCTCAAAAAAACCTAGAAGCCTTTAATAGAGGCCATGACATAGAAAATAAATGAAATAGCATGAAACACATGCTTCAATAATATTTTTATTTTACAATAAATTTTGTTTTGAGAAATACAATTATGAATACCGACACTAATTACATTCTTCAACACTCTCTCTTAACTATGGAGGTATTCATAATTACATATATACAGAGGTACATGGAAGATCTCAAAATGCTATTCTCGATTAAGAGTTACAACATATTAAGTGCTACGGATTAGATACTTCACCAACGTATCTAACCAGGTGGGACTAAATTTTGTTCCAAGATTCGGTCTCTCTAGTACCATCAGGCTTTAACTCTAACACCAACCCAGGGATCTAGGTGTGTATCTAAGGTTGGAGCTCCAAGACCAATGCCACCCTCCCTACTTCAAGATCTAGACATCATCACAGGTCAACTGATATCCTCCCAAGAATATTTTCACCCCAAGATGTTTCATCTCTCCCTATCAGTTAAATATCTAATATCAACCAATCCAAGCATGCTTCCGAAATATTCAAAAATTTTATTTGGAAGATATTTTTCAACATGCCAACTACTTGTTCATTTGTGAGAATATAATTTAGCTTCACAACACCATCTAGCACCAAACTTCTAATTTAATGGTACTTTTTATTGATATGCTTCATCTTGTCTGTTGTGAAACCAACTCCAAAAAGAGAAGAAAAGAGATATCAATGCCTTAGAAATAATCCACTTCGAGGGGGCAACCTACCATACATTACATGAATGAGAAATTCTTGGATGGTTCAAATTACAAAACCTCCTTTCTATATATAGGAGTCCATGGGGCCACAATGTAATCCTAGCCGACCTAACAATAATAATTTAAGGGCACAATAATAACAATATGGGGGTTACAAGGGTACAATAATAACAATAAGGGGGTTACACTAACAACAATAAAGGACTATACTAGTAATATAGGGACCTAACATGCCCCTCTCCTTCAAAAAAGTGTTGTCCTCAACGCTTGAGTAGCTCTGGGTGCTTCTGTATAAAATTCTCATCCTCCCATGTAGAATCTTCGGTGGGTAAGTTCTTCCACTTGATGAGATACTCTGAAATTGATCGATTTCGTAGCTGTCGAGTTCTTGTTTCCATGACTGCTTCAGGTTCCAATATGATTTTTCCTTCCTCATCAAGTTCTGGCAATATTGTTTGAACTGGAAAATTTTCACCTATAACCTTCTTTAAGCATGAAACATGGAAAATTGGATGCACTCGTGAAGAAGCAGGAAGCTCCAATTTGTATGCCATAGTACCAATCTTTTGCAACACCTTGTAAGGACCATAGTACTTTGGCAATAATTTATTATCCTTCTTAGCTTGGTTGAGGGACATTTGTTTGTATGGTTGTAGCCGTAAAAATACCCAATCTCCTACATCAAAACTTCTCTCGCTGCGATGTTGATATGCCTGTTGTTTCATTCGATTTTGTGCTAAATTCAGGTTATCCTTTAAGAGTTGGAGAACTTCTTGCTGATGCTCGATGTGATCTTCCACTGCTTGAACCTTCGAATTTTCCCTTAAAGATGATGTGATGGATGGTGGATGATATCCATAAAGTGCCATAAATGGGGTCATTTTTGCTGCAGTATGGAAGGAAGTGTTATATCACCATTCAGCAAGAGGTAACCACTTGACCCATTGTGTTTGTTTATCAGATACAAAACAACGAAGATATCCTTTCAAACATTTATTTACTATCTCAGTTTGACCATCAGATTGAGGATGATAAGATGAGCTATGAGCTAATTGAGTACCCAAACAAGAAAATAACTCCGTCCAAAAATTTCCAGTAAAAATGGGATCTCTGTCGCTCATAATAACCTTTGGGTTTCCATGTAGCTTTTGAATTGTGTCCATAAATGTAGTAGCAACTGTACTTGCTTTAAATGGATGAGATAATGCACAAAAGTGTGCATACTTGGTAAGTCTATCAACTACCACCATGATGACACTCTTTCCTTCGGACTTAGGTAACCTGTGATAAAATCCATTGAAATCTCCTCCCAACGTTGACTTGGAATGGATAAAGGTTGTAGAAGTCCCGGGGTCTTAATTGTTTCCACTTTATTCTGATGGCAAACCAAACATTCCGCCACAAACTTTTGAATATCAGATTTAAGGCCATCCCAAAAAAAATCTTTCTTCACCCTGTGGTAAGTTTTTAAAAATCCTGAGTGTCCTTCTAAAGGAGAAGTGTGCAATTCCAGAAGAATCTTTTGTTTTAGTTGGGAATTCTTACAAAGATATAAGCGATCTTTGTACCATAAGGAATCATTTTTCCAACTAAATGTATCGGATGTACTAGGATCTTGCTGCAACTTTTGAATGAGTGTCCATACATCTTTGTCCTTCTTCCATTCATCTCTTGCTTCAGTTATCCAATCTGGTTGGATAATAGAAATGGCACGAAGCAATGCTTCCACCTCTTCATTCTTTCTTGAGAGTGCATCTGCAACAACATTAAGCTTTCCTTTTTTGTAGATTATTTCAAAGTCATAACCCAACATCTTTGTGACCCATTTTTTCTGCTCTTCTGATGATAGTCTTTGTTCCAAAAAATGTTTAAGACTATCATGATCAGTTTTTACCTTGAAGTGTCTTCCCATTAGGTAAGTTCGCCATTTCTTTAGTGCATGTAGTATTGCTAACATTTCCTTCTCATAAATAGGTTTCTGTAAATACTTTCCTTTGATCGGACGACTTTCAAAAGCAATGGGTCTTCCTTCCTGCATTAAAACTGCACCAATTCCATTTCCTGAGGCATCACATTCCACAATAAAGGTTTTTGAGAAGTCTGGCGTAGCTAAGACCGGTGCTAGGCACATTGCCTCTTTAAGATGTTCAAAGGCCTTAGTTGCTTCAGGAGTCCATGAAAATGCATCTTTCTTCAATAATGTTGTTAGAGGTGCTGCTATTCTCCCATAATTCTTAACAAACTTTCGATAATACCCTATTAACCCGAGAAATCCTCGCAACTTCTTTATGGTTGTGGGGACTTTCCATTCCTTAATGGCTTTAATTTTGTTAGGGTCTACCTTAACACCCTTGTGAGATACAATATGACCCAGATATTCCACCTCTTGTACTCCAAAGAAACATTTGGATGTTTTTTCATATAATTGTTTCTCCTGCAATAGTTGAGCACTCTGTCAACATGTTGAACATGATCCTTCCAAGACCTGTTGTAGATTAGTATATCATCAAAAAATACTAGCACAAATTTTCTAAGGAAGGGTTTGAAAATGGAATTCATCAACCCTTGAAATGTAGAAGGTGCATTGGTAAGGCCAAAAGGCATGACCAAAAATTCATAATGACCGTCATGAGTTCGAAATGTTTTTTTTGGAATATCTTCGGTCTTCATTCTAATTTGATGATATCCTGAACGAAGATCCAACTTGGTAAAATAAATTGCTCCATGTAATTCATCCAATAATTCATCAATCACAGGAATGGGAAATTTGTCTTTAATGGTGAGCTTATTGAGCTCCCTATAATCCGGACACATTCACCATGATCTATCCTTCTTGTGTACCAATACTACAGGAGCAGAGAAAGAACTTTGACTAGGTTGAATTATACCCGCCTCTAACATTTCTGCAATCATACATTCAATTTCGCTCTTTTGGAAGTAAGGATATCTATAAGGCCTGATGTTTGGACGAACACTTCCTGGAATCAAATGAATAGCATGATCATGATCAGGAATAGGTGGGAGTCCTTTGGGAGTTTCAAACACCTTGGAATGATTGTCCAAGACTTGTTGGAGATCTGTAGAAATAGATGATTTTGATGTTGGAACTTCTAGTGAGCATAATTGTGCAATTATGCCTCATTGTTATTTCTTTAGAAGCTTTTTCATGACATTAGAGCTTATTATCTTTCCTGGCTTCCCTGCGATACCCCGTAATTCGACTTCCTTTCCTTCTGAAAAAAATTTCAAGAAAAGTTCTTGAAAATTAAAAGCTACCGTCCCCAAAGATTGTAACCATTGTACTCCTAGTACAACATCAGCACCTCCCATAGGAATGGAAAGCATTGGACTAGTCAATACATATTCCCCATGGTTAGCTTGATATTATGGCATTTTCCAAAGCAATTTATAGTTCCTCCATTTGCAACCATCACTTGACATTCTGGTGCTGGGTATAGGAAACAATTCAATTCCTTGGCTACCTTACAATGAAAAAAATTATGGGTACTACCTGAATCAATCAACACTATTACCTTTTTCTTCTTGATATGTGCTTCTATCTTGAGAGTTTGAGGAGTGGTAATTCATGCCAATGCATTACACAATATGGCCGGACTCATTTCTTCCTCTTCTTGGGTTGGTTCTTGGTGTATATCCTCTTCTTGTTCATTTCATTCCTCCTCTTCACAATCTATGTAAAATAATTTCTTCTCAGCACACTTATGACCTTTAGTGTATTTTCCATCACAATTGTAGCAAAGCCCTTTTGCTCTTTTTTCTTCCAATTGTTGTGGTGTCAACCTTGTAGGTTGTAGAAATCTAGGAGTAGCAACACTTCCTTCTTTATAGAAGTGAGTGGTAGGCTTCCTTGTCGCCATAATTTTACATTCAATTTTTCTTGCCAACCTGAATTCCTTCTCTAATGAATCAGGTTCCAAAATGCGAACTTCATGTTGGATGTTATCCTTTAAAGTACCTATGAAGAGATCAATCTTGTGTTCCTCTGGAATATCAGTTACCCTTATATTCAAATTTTGGAAGTCCTCAATGTGCTCCCCCAT
This sequence comes from Pinus albicaulis, assembly GCA_034641835.2. NCBI lineage: Eukaryota > Viridiplantae > Streptophyta > Pinopsida > Pinales > Pinaceae > Pinus > Pinus albicaulis. The sequence continues at coordinate 955,570,679 of CM076573.1, forward strand.
TAAACTCTTTTGTTTGAGATTCATCAATTGGCTAAATAAGGTGTTTCTCTTTGTATCCTCATAATGTGCTATCATTTCCTCCATAAAAATTGACCAAGTGACAATTTTTTTATGGGAGCAAAGCCATTGATACCATACAAATGTATTTTTTCTAAATGTAAAGTTGCAATGCGTACCTTTTGTGTGTTTTTCACATTTTGGAGATCAAAATATTGCTCCATATATAGTATCCATGTTACAGGATCCTTTCCATCAAACTTCCTCATATCCATTTTTGGAATATGGTGGTTCTTCCCGCCAACATTAGATTTTATGAAATCACGATTAACATTTATTTTTTTCTCATCATGAGTTTCCTCTGCTATATTTTCACCATTAGGAAACTTTTCTTGTATCAACTTTGTCAAACCTTCCATGTCTGCTTTTAGATCATTCTTCATGTTTTCCATTTTCTCATCGATATTAGCTTCCATGTCATCCATCTTAGATTCCATGCCAGCTTCCATGCCATCTATCTTAGATTCCATGCCATTCTTCAAACCATCCATCTTAGATTCCACGCCTTTCTTCAAACCATCCATCTTAATTTCCACACCTTTCTTCAAAACTTCCATGTCATTTTTTGTTGCTCTTTGCGAGAGCGAAATTTGTTGCACTTGCTCTTGTAATTTTGATATGTCATGTTGCCATTCTTCGTCTTCATGAGTCATATTATAGCTTTCAAGAGGCTTAATGGGCGTTTAATTCTTTTTAGGGGCCATTTTAGAATCCAATACTGATATCTATTCTACAACATTCCCTTGGAATAAATTCAACTTGATTCTTCAAACAAGACTTATGCAATTCGGAAAAAAAAAAACACGCCTTTTACTTGATTTTGAGGAGATCGATATTTGAAATTCAGCCCTGCCATAGCCCTCTAAAGCTTCTTTCAAGTGCCGTAGGTTTGATCTGATTTGGATTCTTCAAGACAAAGTTATGTCCAATATCCCACAATGACCCAATTTTGGACTGGTTCAGTAGAGCGAACTTGTATGACTTGCCACGTATCACTATTTCCTCCTTTGGCTCTAAAATTGATAGAATGAAAACTACAGTCCGTGTACTTGTGGCCACTTTTTACATCATTCCAATCCGATGCTCAGAGAGAGAGCTATGGAGATTTTCCCACGATCACATCTTTGAGATGAAATTCAGAAGCCTTAGAAAGCCCTAACTTCCACAAATCATATCTCCGAAAATTGTGTGAACCAATATATGAAATTTTGCGACGAGGTTCCTCAGGATTGCGGCTTCACACTCTAAAAATTTCAGCTTCTGAACCTTCGTAGAAAAAAAGTTATTACGAAAATACCACGATGACCTGTTTAGGTTAAATTCAGGAGCCTGCAAAATGACCTAACTTGCACAGATCATAACTCCGAAAATATTGCGAACCAAGATCTAAAATTTTGTGATGATGTTCCTTAGGATTTTGGCTTCGCACTCTAAAATTTCAGATTCTAAATCTTTGTAAAAAAATATATATAGCAAAAATGCCACAATGACCTGTTTGGAGCAGCGAAACCCTAGAATCTCAAAGCTCTGATACCAAACGTTGTGAAACCAGCTCCAAAAAGAGAAGAAAAGAGATATCAAGCCTTAGAAATAAGACACTTTGAGGGGGGAACCTCCAATACATTACATGAATGAGCAATTCTTGGATGGTTCAAATTACAAAACCTCCTTTCTATATATAGGAGTCAATGTAATCCTAGTGGGGCCACAATGTAATCCTAGCCGACCTAACAATAATAATTTAAGGGCACAATAATAACAATATGGGGGTTACAAGGGTACAATAATAACAATAAGGGGGTTACACTAACAACAATAAGGGACTATACTAGTAATATAGGGACCTAGCATTGTCATGAAACACAGGGTATTCAGACATCTTGATGTTTCTTTTGTTAGTGCAAGGAGTCACTCCTTGACTGCAAAAGAAGTAAACCTTACAAATCATAGCTCATTTCAAATTTAAAGGTTTTGAGTGTTGGGATGACTTCTCAAAGATTTTGAAGTGATTTTATTCTTTAAGACTTTCATGCATTTGGCAAGCTGTGGCAAGTATAAATTGTATGGGTAAATTGGTAGTATAGGGAGCAGATTGTAACAAATGAAAGGATATCGATAGCTGGTACTTACTCTAAGAAATATGCATATCCTAAATTAGTCACGCTGCTACAATAGTGGCTCTTTACATAAACTCTGTTTGTGTAAAGTAAACAACATTCAGAAAGTATAGTACATGCATAAAGTATTTCATAAATCTTTCATGAAACCTTCACTAATAATGTTCTAAACAACATTTATATGATTTGTAGGAAACTGAACAATAGATAATTTACTATTAGATCCTCTAACATTTTCTTACTCGCACCTTAATAGCTACTGCGACTCATAAATCAGAATAAATAAACGATGAGAGGAACACACCATACATTAGATAGTACTTGAATTACAAAATCCTACAGCATGAAGTGCAAAAAGGAGTTTTATTTATTATATTAATTCTTTAGGTAGACCAACATCCAACCATGAAATGGTATTTACAAATGGTATATATAGAAAGAGATGCACCAACTCCATCTCTCCTAAAAAGAAGGAACCATTATTCCTAACATTACATAGGTGTTATAGGACATTAAATATATATCCCATCAAAATATAACTAAAAGGACATATGCATATGAGATAAGAGAAGAGAATTTGGACTGAACTGTTGAGTATGCTGACATGCTGTCCCTTTTTCTGTTGATTTGTCTCCTCATGACTTTGGTTCTTTAATAACCATATGTATTCATTAAATATGACCTTCAACGACCTCATAACTACTTACCAAGAATCACTTGTTATATCCATATCGTTATAAGTCCTTATCTTTCCTGAACTTGCTCGGAAATGATGACAAATGTCAAAAATCATTTAAAATGGGTGCTACCAAAAATTTTGGTAAGAACCTGTAATTGTGCAAAAACTGTAATGCTACCGGAATTTCTGGTAGCGCTCTATTTATTTTTAAAAAATGCACAACAAACACTTGAAAAACATATGTAGACTTATACACTTCAAAATTTGAGTTGCTGTTCAAAAATTCACTTGACAAGCAAAAAGGTATTTTATTAGGAAACATTTTTACCTTTCTTCTATATGGGTTGCAACTTCAGCAAGCTTGTCCAAGTTTGATTTTTTGTCAACATTTGATCTTGATCTTGTGGTCCTTATAGCTATTTCTTTGAAAATGATCTTTTCCTCCTTTGAACCCTTTTGAGTTTTTCTTCTTTTTGAGGGTTTTGTTTGCTAATCTGAAGGGGCTTTGCTTTTTTCTTTCTTCTTTCACTCATTAGTTTGTATCCATTCAGATCTTACTTATACATATATGACCTATCTAAACAAACTTGGATTATGCAGGGATTTAGACTTGAGCCTAAACTTGTTGCCTTTGGTGTGTCTTTTTCTAGTACCAGGAATAGGTTTGGAATCATATTTCCTTCTATTGCTATTGATTTTATACCTTGCATATTTTAGGATCTCTTCATCATACTTAGTGGGCTGATATTCCTTCTGAATTTTATGTTGAATGTTTTCTTCCAGAATATATGGTAACACCTGTGATTTGGATTTTTCTGTAGTTGCAGACCTTCCTCTTCGAGCTATGGTATAAAACTTTGGAAAAGGAGAAATGAGAGGCACCATTTTCATGGATTTATGTTTATTGATTGATGAGCTCTTTCCTTTCTCTAACTTCCTCTCAACCTTGGCTGAAGGAGTCTTTTATTTTCGGCCTTTAGTCTTGTTATGGATATTCTCCTTCTTAGCCTTTCTCTTTGTTCTTTTTGTAGGCTGGGGATGTTGTTGTGAAGTTGGAGATAGTTGAGCTAGAACATCTGGTGTAGGTGCAGGATGGCATGCCCTGTAAAATAGAAAATTGTCCCATGATTGACTTCTTTTCCTTAGTTCTTCCTGAACTAACACTTTAATGAGAGCTTGATGATACAATTTGTATTCTGATGCAGCTGTGTGTGTTTGAATCCCGACTCACATCTTTGTCAGGCTCTTCAACAGAAAGAATGGAAAGTTGAGGGTCTTCATACCTGCAATATGAAACAAAAATCTCATATGATAAAGAAAACTACAGTATACCTCCTTTCACAGGTGAGGTAAATTTTTATGAGCTTAACAACTTCAGCCCATTCAATTTTGAGGTAACTTCTGGGAATTCCTTTGGCCGAGTTGGGATCTCTGTGTCCATCTTTAAGGAAATTGTTGAGGTCTCCTCCAGTGATGACTTGGACTTTAAACCACTTTTCTCCTTCCTGTGGAAGTTTAAAAAGCTTCAGAAATTGAATTTGATGATACCTATAATCTAAGACCGTAAATGGTTGCTTCTTGTCCATTGAAATAATTTGAAAACTCCTGAGCTACTCCTAAGTGAGACCTTCCCAGTCTTGAACATAGTGGATACCACCCTGCTTGAACAAAAAACCTTCTCACATTTGAATTAGCATCCTCTAGGTCAGATCCTTGTGGTTCGATTCACTTTATCTTTCCTCCTCTCTTAGTCATATTCATTAATAAATAAGCTTGTGTGCTGAAATTTAATAGGTGGAAAGGCTAGAAGATATCACCTAACAGGTGTTGATGTGTCCTCTATAAGATATTTTCTAAAATATAAGACTTGCTTCTCAATCTGCTCACTAGAAAATCTCATTCACCAATAGTTAAACTCAAACCTGATAGTCTTCCTTCCTTCTCTGTTGTTTAAAACAACTACATTGGTTCACCCTCCCATGCAAGATATTTTTCATTATGGTAAGTAGCTTGGATGATAGCATGCACCATGTGATATTCATCATGATCTTCAGTTGGTTGCGTAGTTTCATATGGTATGCTACAGGCGGCTGGAGATGAGTGGATCTGTAACGGGAAGTCACCTCCACTGAATCTTTATTATTGGCCTAAATTTCTGGCAACATCTATGTGTGATCAACCAAATGGTCATCGCATTATATTCCAACACATAACACATACTTTGAAATATGAATGAGGTGAATCAGCAAACAGACAGGACATAACAACGACTGGTTATGTTAACTGCGGATTGACACCTAGCGTTCATGTATAACCATGACTCTAACTTAACATTACTGAATGTAAACCTTACCTATCACGTGACCTAAATCATGATAAAATATTTAAAAGGTATTTTATAGCAATAATGCGTGGTTTGACAAAAAGAAGATGCATTTTTATTTTATTTTTTAAAAATAGGGGAAGTTATTAGAATTTCCAGTAGCATAGGATTAAAAAAAAACAGACACAAATAGAATTAAAACAGACTGTCCAAAAAGGGTTAAAACAGCTGCGACCGGAAATTTTGGTAGCATTCAATTTTTTTTTGAAATTTACAAAGTTTCATCCTAAAAACAAAAATTTAAAATATACTCATGACTAAACAAAGCACTGTGCTAACAACTTTTATTATCAAATTTTATCACGGTGGGATCTAGTTGCCTTCCAAACAAATATGATAAGAGTTTTTTTAACCAAACTAATTATTTTCATACTTAGCATGTAGAAACATATTCAACTTTAGCACTACTTAAAGGAACAATATATTGTTTTCTACTCATCCATGAAATCATCACAGGTCCCAAACTAAAACAACCATTGGCAATGCTTCTTCCATCAATGTCACTGCCAACCCAATCAAAATCGGTAAAAATTGTTAACTCAACTTCCTTTCCATCATACTTCAATAATTAATGAATTATTCCATTTAGATATCTCCAGATATGCTTGGAAGCTATCCAATTTTCATGACGAGGCTCCTCCTGAAATTGACTAAGAATGTTTACAACAAAGCACATGTCAGGTTTAGTATTCACCAAGTACATCAAAGATCCCACCAACTTATTATAGCCTCTAGGATCAAAATGACTAGAGTTATAGCTTCTCAACTTCTTTAGATTTGTGATCATGGGAGTGGTCATAGGGTTGGAATCCATCATACCAAACTTTTGTAACATATTGATTATGTACTTTCCTTGACTAAGATATATCTCATTAGGTTTCTGCCAAACTTCCAAACCTAAATAGTAGTGCACGAGTCTGATATCTTTCATTTTGAATTTAGCTACCAACAACTTCTTACATTCTATAATTTTGCGCTCCACACCTATAACAAATAAATCATCCACATATAGAAGTATAATTATTGGTTCATTCTTTACTATCTTAGTGTAGATATTCTCATTAACATAAATTTTGACAAATCCAATCCTTAAAAGAAAGGGACCGACTCTCCCTAGGAGCTTGCTTCAAGCCATATAGAGCTTTCTTTAGCCTGCAAACATGAGTATCCCTTCTATTTATCTCAAAGCCTTCCAATTTTTCAATATATACTTCCTCATCAATAGTTGCATTTAGAAAGGTTTTTTTAACATCCATTCGATGTATATTCCATCCCATATTTGGAACTAGTGAAACCAAAGATCTAATAATAGTGTACTTGGCAGTGGGAGAAAAGGTTTCTTCATAATCTATTGCTTCTTTTCGAGAGAAAATGATTACAAAAAATATTGCTTTGTTTTTTTCTATGCTTCCATCAATGGCATGTTTGATTTTGTAAATCCATTTTGAAGTGACAACAAATTTGTCACAAGTTCTAGGAACGATTTCCCAAACCCCATTCTTCATGATAGATTGATATTATTCTTGCATTTATTTCTCCCATTATTTGTGATGAATGGCTTATTCAAAGGTAGTTGGTTTTTCTTCGATTAACTTCATCCAGTATGCTACATATCCTAAGAATCTTCTTGGTTTTTTTCTTTCTCTAAAATTTACTTTTGTGACTCCATATCCATCGACATCTTCAAGTGTATATTTTAACCAATTTTGCATCTTCATTGTTTCAGGAATGATAATAGGTTGGATAGGTTCACTTGGAACTTCTTCCTCTAGGTTTTTAGGTGATTTTTCATGTTTCTCTTCTTCTTCAAATAGTGGTACATCTTCTTCATCAGATTCAATTGGTATATCCTTGGATTTCATGTAGGCATTATTTTCATCAAATCTAAAATTTCTGCTAACTTCAATTCATATATCTTCTTTGATGTAGATTCTATAAACCAATGAAAGGCTAGAACCAAAAAATATACCCTTTACACATGTAGAGTCTAACTTCTTTCTCTTGTATTTTGGAACATGAATGTATGCAATACATCCAAAGATTCAGAGATGGTCTACACTTAGATTCTTCCCTTGAAACAATTCTTTCAGTGTCATATTGTCAAGAATTATATGAGGACTTCTATTTTGTATGTATATTGATGTCATAGCTACATCTCCCCATATATGCATTCTTTAATGGTTCTATTCTTCATTCCTACTACTCCATTATGTTCGAGGTTGTAGGAACAATAGCTTCCTCTAAATGTATTCTTCTTTCTAATATGCTATAAGTTATATTGAAGTGTATTCACCTCCATTTTCATATCTCAAAATTTTTATCTTTATTTTGGTTAGGGTCTCAAATATATCTAAACCCCTTGAACTTCTCAAACACTTCATCCTTTTTCTTGAGAAGATAGAGACATGACTTCCTAGAGTGATAATCAATGAAGGTGACATAATATTGGTGGGATCCAAGAGATTTATTAGAAATGGGCACACATACATCAGAATGAATGAGATATAATATCTCCTTAAATATTATATCACTACTTGTAAATGGTTTCTTAGTATTGTTTCCTAAGGCACACCTCTTCCATACTCATTCGTGGTCCTCCTTGATGTTGGGGATTCCCTTCAAAATTTGACTTAGAGATGGTATTATCATGTACTGAATATGTCCATATCTTCTATGCCAAATTTATATGGGACTAATTTCCATATGAACAAGGGATTGAGGAGATGGAGTTAAAACTCTATATAATCTTCCTTCATGAATCCCAATAACCCTTGCCTTTTTAAAACTAGAATTTTTTCCCCAAACCATAACTTTACCATCTACAAAAGAAACTCTATCTCCTTTATCATCTAAACAAGAAATAGAAAGTAAACTCTTTTTCAAACCTAGAACATAGAGGATGTTGTTGAGGTGTAGCTTTGCTCTACTTTCTAGCTTCAATGATGTAGATCCAAGGCCCTTGATTGCATAGTTTTTGTTGTCTCCTTGCTCCATTGCATGTGATGATGATCCTTTTGATAGAGTAAGAAGTTTTTCACTTTCTCTTGTCATGTGCCTTGAGGCTCCACTATCAATAAACCATGCATTTCCGTCATCAAGTGTACCTGTAATTGCAACCAAGAATCCTTCACCCTTGACTCTCCTAGATAGATTGTAGATGATCCTTCCAACCAAGCTTCCTGTAATTTTCATGAGGCTGAGTCCCATATTAAAATAACCATTGAGAGAGTGATATTTTCTTCCAATATTTGTTTTCCTTCCTCCAGTTTATAGCCAACAAAGCAATCTTCAACTAGTCCTTATTTCACCTTAGCTCTAATACCATGTTGAGAAATCAATGCATGTAGGAATTAGGGTTTGATTCCTCTTTTCTTGATAGTTACTTGTGAATTATGTTGACTTATTTTACTTATTTATTATGTTATCTTTCAACAAACAATTATTACCAAATAAAATGTATCAAGTTCACGAGAACAAGGAACACAAGATATAGTTGCTCATCCAAGGAAAAACCCCTATCAAGGGGAAAACCCAATCCAAATCTGCCACTAGTAGTTTCAAATCAAAATGACACAATCGAACACCATTTTGAGCTAGACAACGACATCCTCGAATCACTAAGTCAACCCTTCCTTCACTTTGATGTATTATACCAAATTATTTAAGTGCTAACTTCCCTAATGTAGCTTTAATCCATAATTTCGGTCCCCTAACTATAGAATTTCGAATCCGCGGCTACTTCAGAAATTCTTCCCCCCAACTACTCATCCAGAAACCATAAAAAATTCTTTGCATGTGTGAGAGAGATGCCTAGAAACTTTAATTTTTCTTATTTCTTGGATTAGGTCTTCTTCTCCTACACTTTTCTCTCTCTTTTTCTCATGTTCTCTTGTAGATCGAACTTTTTGGAGTGTGCTTCCCAATGAGTCGATTTGCCTCTATTTATACTAATTCCATTGGGTCGAATTGCCTCTAATAGGGTCGACTTCTCTAGGATAGGGCCGACTTGGTGAGGATGGACAAAATTAATATTTTGACTCAAAATAAATTTCTTTACATGATACAAAATCCCAAGAAGAGTCTAATAAATATGACAATGACTCTCTTAACTCTTGAGAAAACCTAGAAGCCTTCAATTGAGGCTATGAACTAGAAAATAAATGAAAGAGAAAGAAACCTATGCTTAAATAATAATTTTCTTTTACAATAATTTTTCTTTAAAAAAAAACAATTATGAAGATAAGCACTAGTTACATTCTTCAGTAGGGATTGATCCCAAAATCAAGCTCAGAGGTCAACATTTATTGGCATTCATCCTTTATTCAACATATTGACTTTGGTGCTTAGCCTAACTGCTGACTGGGTCCTTCTTGAAATTAAGGTTGGGTTCCTAGTGCTCGTCAAAACCACTGTGGTCCAATTCTTCTAAGGTTGGTTAAGGATATATCCCAACTAGGTTCAATCACCATCACCCGACTTGAGGTTGAGTTCAACATTATTTTGAGCTTAAGGTCAACTTCCTTTGACCCACACTGCCACCAATAAGCCCAAAGATCAATCTCCCTATTGTTAGACTAATTAGTTTGGTTGGTTCGGGGTTTAACACCCTTCTCCTACTTTTGAATGTCAGAGGTCAACCACTCTCCTATCTCAACAACTTCCACATACCACATTGCCTAAACAACTCCAACGCTATCAGAATTGCAACAGGCCAACATAGAAAAAGGAGAGGCTATGAAAATACTTAAAATTTATGGAACAAATGCAGAAATCCATTATAAAACATATTAGAACTTCATTGAAAGAAACCTTTACAAGGGCGTACTTTGAGTAATATCCTCCTCCTTATATTCAAACAATGTGCTCCATACCTCTATACCAATCAAGTCATAGCATCAGAGATATCTACCTTTCCACTCTCAATTACAACAACAAAAATTGTCTGTCAATTTTCTATGCACCGATTACAGAGTATTTCGCCCGACCTCACATACTTAGCCTCTCTTTGAGGCATGATTCAAGGCTTTCGCAACTATTCATGGCCCGACATGATCCTCTACAATGAAATTGATCCTGTGTGACCATGCACAACACTATCTTTCCATTCAAATAACATTGATCCTATGATGATCCACTATTCCTTTCGCACCTACTCTGCTCCTTATACATCATTTGACCTCCTCAGGTGTAAGTTACTTTGTCTCCAAAATATCCACATCCTTAGAAAATACACCTCTTATTAATCGTAGTTAATTTACATATAATTGGAGAGAAAATGTGGACACAAAATCATACAAATTCCATTAAACACAAAGAGAATATTTACAGAGGAAATTTCCCCAAGATCACTTCTACAACTCTCCTTTTCCCGAGATTCTAATTTCCACCCTCTACTCTCTAACTACTTTTCTACACAAATTATATCATAACACATACAGTTTCATGAACACAAAAATATATACATATTTACAAAGAAATTTGACATCTATCCCAAACTGCCTACCACCTAACTGAAATTCTTGTCCATATTTACAAAGACCCACTTCAAAATATCCTAACGTCCTAATGATCCAAATTCCTCCAGAATCAGGACAGTTAGCTCCACAATAAAATCCCTTTAATTTTTATTTATACAAATAAATTGTAGAAAATAAACATACATATAGAATTTACAGGATCCCCTTGGGTTCTTACACAAAGTAAATTTTCCTAAGGTGGCGCTCCTGCATTGGAATCCCTAGGTGAAAAAATTGACCTCCTCATCAAAGGATTAAATACTCTAGGATGCAAAATAAAATTTTGTTTCTCCTCATACGCAAAATTTCCTTGTTCTAATTCCAGGTATGTCTATCAGGATCCCACACATAATTCTAACATGTCATAGAATTTGTTGGGAAAATCTTGCACAGTCAGCTACTTTTGGTTGTTGTTTATTTTCCTCCTTTGTTTGTACACTCCCATGGGTTCTTTTTGCATCAACGTCCTCATCCTACTAACTTCAACTGCCATCTTGGTCTTACTACCATATTCCTTCAGATCAAATTTCACATGCTAGATCTTGATCGTATGATCCATTAATTTATCGTCCAAGGATTTTAGATCCATGAACAACTTTAAAGTGTCCTCACCACCCTTCATGAGAAAATCATTTAAATATTGTTTTTCATCTGCATTAGCTTCCTCCTAAAGGTCTTTACAAGCCAATTCAACCTTGTTCACTTCAACAACATATATTCACTTATATACTCATTCTTATTTGTGTCCACCATAATGTCTTCATGTATTTCAGGAGATATATTTATCAATCTTGGCTTCTGCTCCTAAAAAATTTCCTCATTGTGTATTGATTACTTCCCTTCATCCATCAACCCAACTAAGTTTTTCTCGGACAACTAAATACCTGCATTCACACACCAATTGTCAATTTTAAAAACATAAAACTTCTAAGACTCTTTGATCACTTCCATCAACACTTCTTCTCCACGTGAAAAGGTCTTCTTCTGATACTCCTTATGAATCAACAATTCTTCCTCCCTCATTCCAACAAAAATATAATTATTTCCTTCCTGAGCGATTTGAAAAACCAAGCCTTCATCCACAATCTTTATGGCAACTTCAAGTGGTTGTCAAATTTCTACAAAAACCATTGTGGGCTCATACACTTCTCCTTTTATCTGTTGGCCACAATTCTCAGCTACTTTTCTATTTTATCCTCCTACAATCTTCTAATATTATATGATAGCTTGTGATGGTTTCCCCTCCTTTTGACCTCCACATAAAAATAAATGATCAACTTTAAAAGGGTGAGGATCTTGGGCCTCCACTATTGTTTCTAACATTTATTAAAAATTTGGACTTGTCCTTAGTCCCTGAGACCCTTAATTAGTCTCAAATTATGAACCTTACTATCATATGCACTCATTTTCATAATATATTTTGATGGTTTCTATTTTTCCTTAGCATCATCATTTTCATTTACCAGTATAGTAGTCTCTGACAACTATTTGCAACACTCCTTCTCTTCCTGCTCTCGATTTTGGGAGGTAGTTCATGTGCCTTCTCTTATTTTTCGGATATCTTGTCTATACATCTGGCTAGAATTCACATGCAACTCACCAAATTCAAAGACAATGTACCATCTAGCCACCTCTAATATTTCTACTACCAATTATCCTTGCTGACATTTTTCCAATGTCTCACCAACATCTTCCATGATACTTTCTCCACACTCCCTGAGACATTTGATTAATATCTCATAAAAATCCTTTATTTTCATCTCCCTCTACTGCTATGGACTTTGCACACAATCAATGATACTTTTAAATAGTTTCTAATTAATTTGTCCTCTAAGCATGTCACCTATCACTAGTTTACAAATGTGAATTTCTCCAGCCTTAAGCTCAAATTCTCTGAGTTCTTCCTCTCTTATTGAAGGATTCAAAAAGTGCTTCAACTATTTTCTTGGTGTCTGAGGGATTTTTTTCTCGAAACCATTTTTTCTGACAAGAAAAATGAACCTTCTCATCATGTTCCAATCTCCAACCAAGGAACCTATTATTATTACTAAAAATCACGTTCCATATCCAACCAAGGAAGAAGAAATTTGAGAATAATATTACATCCAACTAGTGGTTTGACTATGCAAGACAACTCTATGAAAAATAATTAGAGGTTGAGCCTCCTCCCAAGATCAACACAACTACAAATATTTTCACAGTACAGGAGGTAGAGGCAGGAATTAAAAGTTAAAAATAGGGAAGGCAAAGGACTTGGTTGAACTTCAATCAAAATATCTAAAGTGGAGAATGAACATTTTGGCACTGCACATCATGGAAATATTCAACAACATCATTCAACAAGGATTCCCAAGGGATTGGACAACTAGTATAGCAATACCCCTTTTTAAAAGTGGAGACATTAATAATCCTTCCAACTTTAGAACTATTATGAGAAATCCTTTTTTTGCAAATATTTTCAGCAGTATGGTAGAAAATATAAATAGTAAGTGGGAAGAAGTAAAATAATAGAGGGAAAAAGAGAAAGCGGTTTTTAGGCCAAAGCATTTTACAATAGATCATGGTATCATGCTGAGACAAATTGTTGAAAATGTTTGGGGGGGAAAAGAAGAAGTATTTTTCTTTTTTTCTTTTACTTCAAAAATGCATTTGACATGGTCCCTAGAGATAAGTTGTGGCATATAATGGAAGAACTTAAAACTCCTTTATAATATAGAGATGTTGTTCATAGGCTTTTTGAAGAGGTGAAAGTAAACGTTAGAACTTCAGCAGGCATTTCAAAAACATTTAGAAGTGACATTGAAGCCGAGCAAGGTTTCCCTTTATCCCCTACCCTTTTTGGTTTATATATTGACAAATTGGAAGAGTGTCTAAATTTTCAAGGTGGGGATGGTGTTTGATTGGGAAATTTGTGATAAATCGTCTCTGATGATCTTGTACTGGTTGCTAAATCGATCCATGGATTGCAGATGCACCTATATTCCCTTGAGCATTTTTGTAAAGAAGTGGGGACGCAAGTCAATACTAGTAAGACCAAAATATTGATTTTCTCTAATAAGATGAAGAAAATCCAACATACATTCTTCTTTGAAGGCAACATTCTTGAAGAATTAAATGAATACAAGTACCTCGGGATTGATTTCAACAACAAGTATAATTTGGAGGATTGCAGAAAGAAAATAATTTTAGGAGGGTGGAAAGCATTATATTCACTTCAAAACAGATGTAGAGAGGCAGAATTATGGGATTGGAACATGATTAAAGTGCTATTTGGAATCCTAGTCTGTCTAGTGATATTATATGGGTGTGAATTGTGGGCTAGCAGCATGCATGTTTCAAAATGGAAACAAATTGAAAAAAATCAAAACCACTTGATCATGAGCAAGTTCAAAATAAGAAGTTCAGTTCCTTATGAGATAAAATTGAGTGAAACAGGAGCAGCTCCCATCGAAGCAATTTCTATGGTGCATATTATAAGGTATCTAAAAATAATTAAGCAAATGGGAGGAGGTAGATGGCCGAAATTTATCTTCAATGAAGGCATGAGTGAAAGAAAGAAATCATGGATGAGACGAAACAAAAAATGGATGCAAAAATGGAATATTTACCTAAATGCATGTACCAAAAATAGCAAGGAGTCAAAGTATTTTGTGTTGAAGAAATTTTGTAAGGGTATATGGGGAAAAGAGTTGGGTAGAAATAAGAAGTACTATGTTCAGGAATTCAACCCCACTTGTGATATCCAACAAAATTAGTACATTGGAGCTATCATTACATGGAGACAAAATATTCTTATTGCTCAATTAAGAAACAACTCACATCAACTTTGGTGTGAAACGGGACGGTGGAAGAGACCTAAAGAAGCTTGGGAAGAAAGGGTGTCTACTTTTTTCACTTATGGGGTAGTGGAATTAGAAAAGAATTTAATTTTTAAATGTGATGTTTTTAGAGACATCATGGATAGTTACCGCAGTATGTTAGCATCAATTCTGTGGCATTGTATTTTTAGTGAGGGAATTGTTAGAAGGTTGGGTCAAATTATCATCAATTTGAGTAAGAAAAGGATCGAGTTACAGAAGGCAAAAAAACAAGGAGGTTGGTAGTCCCATAGACTATTTTTAGTCTCGTGGACCTTAAAATTTCATTCATTTATTCATTCATTCTTTGAAATTTATATACAAATCAATAGCAGGGTTTCCGCCAAATGGGTTGAGGTTGGCCCCTATATGAAGGACGAAGGTCAGCCTTTCTTGGCCTCTGTCCTTTCTTCAACACACTGAATTTTCTCCTTATTTATGATTATCGACTCAGTCCCGCTTGAAATTAGGGTTTGTTTCCTGGGGCTCATCAAAATCACTGGGGTCCAATTCTTTCGAGGTCAATTGAGGCCAAAGCTCAACAAAGTCCAATCATCGTCACATGACTTGAGTTTGGGGGAACCTATATTTCAAGGTCATATTTGGCTTCCTTTGACCCACACTACCGCTAATAAGCCCAAAGGTAAATCTCCCTATTGTCCGACTAATTAGTTTGTTCGGTTCGAGGTTTGAAACCCTTCTCCTATTTTTGAATGTTGGAGGTCGACCACTCTCCTGTCTCAACAACTTCCATATCCCAAGCGCTATCGAAATTGTAATAGGCCAACATAGAATAGAGGAGAGACTAGGAAGGTATTTAAAATTTGTGGAATGAATGAAGAAATCCCTTTTAAAACATATTAGAACTTAGCTGGCACAAACCTTTATGAGGTCATACTTTGAGTAATATTCTCCTCCTTATATTCAAAGATTGAACTCTTTACCTCTATATAACTCATGTTGTAGCATCAAAAAGATCTATCTTACCGCTCTCAACTGAAACAACAAAAATTGCGTGTCAATTTTCTATGCACCAATTACAGAGTATTTCACCTAGTCTCACATACTTAGCCTTTCTTCGAGACCTACTTCGAGACTCTCGCAACTATTCATGGCCCAACATAATCCTATACAACATAATCAATATTTTATAACCACGCTAATTGTTATCTCTCCATAGACTTCACAAAATAATGTTGATCCTATGAATACCATGATTACGTTTGCACCTACTATGCTCCTTAGACATCATTTGACCTCCTCATGTGTAAGTTATTTTGTCTCCAAAATCTCTACACCGCTAGAAAATAAACCTATTACTAACAATCAATTTACATACAATTGGACAGGAAATGTGGAATCATAATCTTATAAATTCCATTAAACACAAAGAGAATATTTACAGAGCAAATTTCCCAGGATCAGTTCTCGAGCACTCCTTTTCCTGAGCTTCTCCTTTCTGCCCTTTACTCTATACCTACCTTTCTATATAAATTATGTTCATACACATACATTTTCATGAACACAAAATTAATATCTACATAGCTACACATAAATTGGACATATGTCCCAAAATTCCTACCACCTAAGATAGACACTTTTCCATATTTACAAATACTCACTTCAAAATATCCCAATATCCTAATGATCCAAATTCCTCTAGAATTAGGACAATTTTCTCCAAAATAAAATCCCTTTTATTATAATTTATACAAATAAATTGGAGAAAATAAATCTACATCTAGAATTTACAGGATCCCCTTTAGATCTCACACAAAGTAAATTTTCCTAGGTCGATGCTCCTGCATCAAGGTGCTTAGAATTGTGTTCTTTATTTTATAAATGAGGAGATCACTAACTCTTTTTCCTTTGATTGGATGTAAGAAAGAGGCATATGGCTAGGAGTATCCTCCTTGAATAATTCAGAAGGTAGGGAGGTTTCCTTGTTGGGAGAGTGAGGGGGATGTGATCTAGCTTTCTTAGAGGGTTCATAAGGAGGTTGGGGAAGTGAATTAGTTTTCTCATAGGGTTATTAAGAAGGCAGGGGAGTAGTCTCAACTTATTCTAGTAATTATCTTGTCACTATGCTTTTTGTCATCTTCCTTAGTACAATGATATGATTCCCATCCTAATTCTTATCCCTCTTGGAAATTTTTCTACAAGGAGTGGAATTTTCAACTTCTTGGACATTGCCATTTTTGTTATTGCTTTCATTTTTACACCTAGATTCCTCAATATACCTATTGTGAACTTCTTTATGTGTCTCTAGAATGGAATCCCTTGGTGGTGCTTCAAATAGACATGTGAGTGGATTACCAATTTTATTTCTAACTAGGAAGGCTTCCTAATTATCTCCCCTCTTTTGAAGTTCCTCCACAATCAATATTTTAATGAGGCCATAGCGGTAGATACCACATCTAGAATTTCTAGGGTTTTTTTATACATGTTTTCCAAGTGGAATATGATTTTGCAAAGGTAATAGGAGAAATTGATATGGACACCAGCTTCAAAATGGAGGAATAATCTAATGTGGTAGAGAAACGTAATAACATACATGCCTTCACATGTTATGAAATTTTGTAGGATGAAGAGCATGTTTCTCGATTATTTTACAATCCATGATTGTGGCACACCTCATCCCCAATCTAGCTTTAGCTCTGCAAAGCTGAGAAGCCTTGTCAAAACTCTCTTTTCCACTTGTTTTTTTTTTGAACCATCAATCTCCCATCCATGGAAACCTTGTGGCCTAAGTCACTGACTCCTCTATTATTTCCGTCAATAAACTTATAACTTGGGCCACCTTACCATCAAACCCCTATGAAAATGCCATTACTATGGCATCATCATGTCACCAAAATTTTAGAAGGGAAACAAACCTATAGCCTCGAGAGTAGGTTTACTTACATTGTATTCTAGAGAACCTTCCAAGAATAACAAGAACTTTGGTTTCTATACTACTGCTCCAAGTTTCCCAATAATCCATAATAGATCGATGTTGAAGACTTTATCTATCTCCAAAATCTGTTATCAATTAGGATTATTGAAATAAAGAAATGGTTCAAAGTGGGATTGAGGCTAGGGATAACACAGTGGTTGAATTATACTATAGTATGTTAGAATGGTCATGGATGTGAGCCATAAAAATAAATGATGATCATTTGCTGACAAAGCAATAGGGAGAGAATTGTCATGGGATTGGAATGATGAATTTTTCAATCTCATGGATTAGTCATGATAAGTGATTATTACATAATGTTGTAGAAAAATGTTATGTATTTATGATGAGAATTTACGAAAAATGAAAATTTGCATTTAACATTACATAGGGCCATGATTATGTTTCTATCAATAAATTTCTTAAATACATAAAATATATTTAAAATAAATTTCTCACCTCGAATTTTATCTTAAATTCCAAATGTCCTTGTAACAAAAAATTCAAACAAAACCTCAGACTCATATAACCAATAAAATGCTAGAGCTATATTGTTGGTATAATTTTGAATGTAGAATAGATGTTAGTATTTGTGTTGATTTGAATCTGACTACTTGGAATTGAATTTTTTGGAATCAGGAATTAATAAGAGGGGGGGGTGAATCAATAATCATAAATATTTTCTTATTTAAACAAATATCACAAAATCACAACACAAAATTATTTCACAATTATACATATTGAATTTAACATGGAAACCCTTATGGGAGAAAAACCACCAAATATTAATTTTGTTATGATGTAAATTCAAAATACCTACTTTGTTTACTTCAATTATTTTTTGATCTCCCACTGAGAGGAGTGTCCAATCCCCTCATATCAGCAAGAAATGAATTTATTAGAGGCACCAACCTCATATTTGCGTCGACACCAACCTGTTACTGCATGTCAAATCTACTCTCTCATAGGATTTTCAAAGTGATACCTCCAGTAGTGTTCTTTGATTTTATTTACAATTTTATATCAATACTCATGTGCATGCAATTTAGCTTTTGAAACTCACATATGACTTATCAGGATCTTCTCTCTTCTGCACACACACACACACAAATGTAATCTATAACACTATTCTTTTGCAACTCACTTTTATCAGGTTTTTCTTCTTTCAATTTACTGTCTTTATTAATTGTGCGTTAACTCTAGTTGTCTCACTCATCATTCATTTATTTGTTTCTTTTCATTTTCATTCCAAATACACACTTCTCAAGAAAATGTACTTCAATTAATTCTTCTTCAACTTGAGGAGTTTCTTTAGTTAATTTCAACTGTAGTTTATTGTAGATATCCTTTGACACTTTATTTCTTCACATTGGAATGTTAAAAAAAAATTATTTGATTCCACCAACGATGCTTTTCATTTAAAGCTTCTCAATCTTCAATTGTGATTTCACCATCTAACAAACTAAATATTGTACTGCAATTTCTATGGGAGGTTATCCATCACTTCACATCAACAAATCAAATATCCCAATTTTCCTTCCCATTCACTGTCCAACTGTGCAACAAAATATTTTCATTCAGAACTGATATTAGTGCCAAATTCTTAATGGTCCAAGCTCCTAACATTTTGAGCTCCCTTTTTCCATAATACCATAACTTTGGCCAAATATTTATCCCAAAATGTGTGTATGCTCCTATTTGGGTCCATGCCTTAATCAGTGTTGTGCTCGAGCAAGTTATCCCAAATATCGAACTACTGAATAACATATGCTTTTAGGGCCTGCAGTCCAGTCTTAATAGAATTCCAAGAATTTTATAACACCTGAAATCGTTTGCAAAAACCACCATCTAGCACAACTTCCATTGTAGTGCCACATCATCAATTGATGATACTTCTTTTTTCATGATGAGATCATCCTGCCACATAGTTTCTTTTGAGTGCTTCCATGTGCCACATGTATTTTACCTCTTGGTCACCCAAAACCTTCAAATATTCTTGACATGTGTCACTTACACATGGTGACAAATCATTATCTTGGCCTAGTCAGCACCACCTCATTGGTCACACCATGTTCCCATGTCATCAATATGTATAGAGAGGAAGAAGGTCAATTTCGAGACTTTTATCATGTTTCATTAGAGAACATGCCTTCAAAGGTTGAATGTTCAAACTGCACCGAAACATTGTCATCACAAGAAACTCTATTTGGCATGAGTTTGAGATTGGGAC
Organism: Pinus albicaulis; assembly: GCA_034641835.2. Taxonomy (NCBI): domain Eukaryota; kingdom Viridiplantae; phylum Streptophyta; class Pinopsida; order Pinales; family Pinaceae; genus Pinus; species Pinus albicaulis. The sequence continues at coordinate 955,590,453 of CM076573.1, forward strand.
CCTTCTACATCTGCATCCTATAATAAATTGATTGACCCAAACAAATAGATTACCATGAACTACTCGACTATCATGAGCAACCAAATGACCTTAAAAAAATACATAGTTTTGCATTTCTACTGTGCACTTCTTACTATCTTCACAAACAGCTCGAGCCTCCAAACTTCCTCAACCAAGGCCTATTTCCTAAATTCAACTGCAATATCTCTTCAACCTTTAGGAGTTTTTCTGAGTGTGATATATCATTGGAAAGGTATTTTAGAATGATATCAAAATAGGAAATTTTTGGGGAAATTTGAATTTGTATTCTACCCATAATATATCGGCAATAATTAGGTCTTTGGACCATGCAACCATTACTCATAGTCATATTTTTTTTAAGGATTCTTTAATTATTCTACTACTATGATCGTTCTCTACAAATGACCTACACAACTAAACTGATGCTTCCCTTGACATCAATGACAACAAAAAATGAATCTCCAAGATCAGTCACAAGTGTCAATCAATTAAACCACTGTGCCCATAATATCCCCTTTTGGCATTTATGGAAATTGTGCCAAACATGTTTAAGGCATTGATGACACTTAGAATGCACCAACAAAAAACAAGCATGCAACAACACTCCCTTTGACACCAATCAAGATCACTCTTTTCTACATTCAATACTCCCCCTAAACATGATAGTTACAATGGTTGATTATACATTATGCATGTATTTCTTGAAATATCCTTTTTGTATCATATAGCCATACATCTTCTCCCTTTATTGTAAGTTACTTCTCCTCTAGTTTTGTCTGCTTGTGTTTCTTCCTCCCCTTCCTGTTTCAGAAACATATCACCTTCTTACCCTGGGTTCCATAGTGTTGAGAAATGTTTGAGAATAATATCTTCTCCACCATTGACATCAATGGCAAAGGATATTGAAATATATCATATCTCCCCTTGAGATCATGCCTTGTCACAACGAAAAGTGCAACTGAATGAAAACTCTTCCTCTAAACTTATATATAACATAGAAAATTGAACATTTCATCATTCTTCTCCTGCATCTTGTTAGATTTATTCAAAAATAAAGTATCTTCCAATTCTAAAAAACTATGTCATTTTGAGGAAGGTGAGACCACTCCTAGTTTTTGTTTGAGGTACTCAAAGGGCTCCCTGGGTAGCGACTTTGTAAAAGTGTCTGCAACATATCCATTGGTAGACACATATTCCAATATTACAACGTTGTTAGTAACTTTCTCTCTTAAGAAATTATATTTAATTAGAATGTCTTTTTTCTTTGAATGTATAAAACAATTTTTGGAAATTTTGATGGAAATCATAGTATCACACATAATGGGGATTAGATCATCAAGTTCAACTTTGATATACTTTAATGTCTACTTAATACATAGAATTTGAGTACAACAAGTATTTTCATAAATGTACTCAAATTCAATTGTAGATAATGAATTGGAATTTTACTTCTCACTAACCTACAACACTAGAAATTTCCATAGAAATAACATTGATCCACTAATTCTCTTCCTGTCATCAAAATTACCAACATGTGTAGCATCACATAGGCCTTTAAAGAAAATTATTTACCTCTTTCAAACCATAGACCCTAGTCTATTGTACCCTGAACATACTTGAATATTCTCTTGACTGCATTAATGTGATTTTCTTTTGGATTTTCTTGAAATTAAACCACCATTCCTATTGCGTGCATGATATCTAGCCTAGAAGAAGTTAGGTACAACAAATTTCCAATCATGGATTTTTATGTCATTTGATTTACAATGATGGACTCATATTATTTTCTTAGTTTTCAACCAATCACCATAGGTGTACACATTGGTTTACAATCATCCATTCCAAACTTTTTCAAATTTTCTTTGATGTGCTTCGATTCAAAGATGAAAATAAATTTGGTTGATTGAGTGATTTGCAAGCCAAGAAAGAATGGTAGCTATCCTAGCATGGACATCTCAAACTCCTTTTTCATTTCTTCATCAAATTGATGTCTGACATACTCCAAATCACTTCCAAATATGATATATACAACAATAATCAACAAACTATTTTTTTTAAAATTTAATATATAAATTATTGCCTTTTGTTCCTCTTTTGAATCTTTTTTGTTGCAGATACTTATCTATCCTAGTTATCATGCTCTTAGATCTTGCTTCAGCCCATATAGAGCTTTCCTTAATTTACACACATGGGCTTCATTGCCTGAGAGAAAACATTCTAATGGCTTCAACTATAGCGACAATGGAAATTTTTTTCCTAAAATTGTATACCTTCTACTTGAGTGTAGCCTTTACAAACCACTCTGGTCACATTCCTCACAACCTAACTGTCTTCGTTTGGTTTATTCTTGAACACCCATTTTGTGCCAATGACATTCTTATCATTCTGCCTAGGAACCCATTCCCATGTATGTTTCTTCTCTGTCTGATCTAGTTCTTTATCCATTGCTTTGATCCAAAACTTGTCCTCACTTCCTTGATTGAAATTATTGGGTTCTATCTATGACAACAATGCAATTTTTTTTTTGTTTGGGACTCCCTATAAATCTTCTTTTGGTATGCACACCAAGATATTTACTTCCAATTATTAGAATCTCAGGATGTTGCTTATGCACATATCTTGATGTAGTTTTTAAATTATGATATGATTTTTCTAAATACTCATCTTCTTATTCTTGTAATTATTCATCTTCTTCTTCCTCCATCTCTTTATCTTCTTCAAAATTTTATAAAGAACTTCCATCCACATCTAATTTCTCCTAAGCCTTTGTTGTATGGTTTACATATTCATCCACTCTAACATCTATGCATTAGAAAATCCTCTTAGTCCTTTTGTTATAGAACTTGTAGCTTTTTCTTCTAACTTCATACCCAAGGAAAATTCCTTCATATGCAAGAGAATCAATATCACCAAGTTGTTTTTCATTCCTCTTGATACAACACTTAATCTCGAACACTTTGAGGTGATTCGTTGAGGCTCATCTACCTTTCCACAGTTCATGGGGGGTTTTATCACTATTTAGTCTAAGTTGAGTTATATTTTCCAAGTAGGAAACAACTTGAGTGGCTTCACCCCGGAATGTGTCTCCCACTTTTCCTTCATCCATCATGACCCTAGCCATATCCTAAATGGTCTAGTTATTTTATTCAACAACTCCATTATGTTGAGGGTTCTTGCAATATATTATTGCATTCTAATGTCACTTTCTTCACAATACTCTTCAAACTATTTTTAAGTGAACTCACCTCCTTTGTCTGATCTAAGGAATTTGATATTTAGATATTTTTCATTCTCGATATGTGCTTAATTATTTTAATTTTTCTCAAGGCTTCTAATTTCTCTTTTAATATCATGATCCATGTGGCTCTAGTGAAATAATTAATGAACAAAATAAAATACCTTCACCTCTCGAACTTGATGCTCAGGTTCATCCATAGATGTCTATAGAAACCAATTCTAGAGGTTTGGATATGGAATACTCTTTTCCTTTTAATTTCATCCTTGTCTACTCACTAGACTAACAAGATTTACATAATGAGTTGTCTAGTCTTGAAAGTGTTGGCAAGCCCCTTGTTAGGGTCCTACAATTTATAGGATCTCAAGATGATTGAGTATTTTACCTTAGTAATATTATATTGTAAATAATTTTCAATCTGCAAATGATTTCCAAAAAAATACATATAAAATAAAATGAAAAGATGTATATCTAAAAAAAATGAATAAAAAGAAAAAGAAATAAAAATTGAAAAAGAATAAAAATGAAATCAGAACCCCACAAAAGAAAATAAAAATGAAAGTGCTGCAAATTAAAATGCCACTACTGATAGATAGTTTTCTTTATGTCAAATGAAATAAGGTTGTGTGCAGCTTGTTTAAAATTCCACAATGACTAGCTATTTGTTTAAACCATACATCTTAATCACGGTTGAACAAATTTGAATTTTTGTAAATTAGGTTAGAGAATAAAGATTTACCAAACATTCTAATCTTGGTAAATTAATAGTTCGGTAGAAAATGAAATTGATTCAACTGTCTAATCTGAATCAATGGGAGAAATAAGTGATAGGATAGAATAGATTTTTCATAAAAAAGGAATATGGTTTTGGTAGTCTAAATGCACTCCTCAAAGAAATAAAATTGTTAGTTTAGCAAAAAGAATGTGAATTTGAAAGGGTAGGTAGAAGGGTTTGGTTTTGAGAAAGATAAAAAAGTGCTATATATCTTAAGTTTAAATTTCATTATGTAGAAGGCGCATAAAGGGGTATATGACAGAAATTGCTTTATCCTAATTTTTAGAGGTTCATTATGTTTTAGGCATATAAAGGAATACATGTGATTTTTTCAAGGTCCTATCCTAATTTTTTTGACCCAAAGTCAAGAAATCACTACTCGACAAAAATTCCCATCACATTTTATTAAACACCTCGCAGGTGTCCACCATATGATCTCCTCACTCCACCGATCAATGACCCTCATTGAATTTAGCCCCCGTCCCTCTCCATCCTAGCATTAATTCTTGGGGGGGTATCTAAAATAAGTTGTTTCTTGGTCCGTTCCCACTACCACGTGGCCTCCTCTCCACTCTTCACACCCCCCACCCCACCCTAATCCACTAAACACCTACTAACCCCCACAAAAACCACTTTCCCCTCATTCTAGTTACCGTCATCCATACCCATTACCTCCACCATTACCATCTCGCTATGTTGTTAATCCGTTGCCAATAAAATTGCTTCCTGGGGTGTTTTATCCATTAAACATTTAATTTCCTTGGATGACTGTTAATTCAATGGACGGGCACCATTTACAACGAAAACAAGCTTTTTCTATATAAAACCTACAAATTCATCCTTTTTAACCTTTACTATTCTATTCTCTCTGCAAATAAAATTGTTTAGATGTTTTACAGTGCACCAGTCTTTATTAGTTGATATGTCTGCAGCCAATTGAAAACACTTTCCTTTTCTCATTCAACCAATTATAGAGTTGCTACGTGTTCCCGGTAACATCCCAATTCTAGTTGAATTATTCAGAATTAATTAATTATGTCTCCTAAAACTAAAAACCAGGAGGATGCTTTCAATCCTTTAATTCACCTTCCCATAGACTTAGACCACATTCCTCTAGGAGATAGGGACTATAAGATAAATTAAACACAATGTAAATTTGAGTTATTTGAAATGTATTGTTGGTTGGAAAACAAATTGATTGATAAATTAGATGATTTTGGACTATGGGAGTCCAATATCCCACACTATATCTTCCCTCACACCTTCCATGTCCCTGAATTCATCAGAAAGTGTTGAGCCTATTGTATTCCTAATAAAAGATCCATCATTGCCCCTACTGGTGAAATCCTTTTCACCATCTTTGCCCAGTCAATTGACCAGATGATGCAAGCTCCCTCTGTGGAAAATAACACCCCTTTTTCCTTAGAATCCCTTAATTATCTGTACCAAAATATGTATTTTTCTAAAGGAGCCAAAATATTTGACATATTTCTACCTAAAAACACCCGATTGCCAAAGAAAAACCCTCCATACACTTCCTCCAACTTCCCTGATAAAGCTAAACAGATAACAACAATCATTTCATACATCCTTTGTTATTATTTTGATCAGTGGGTATATGAACCCATTTTAGGCTTCCTTTCTATCTTTTCCACAGACAACAAATCATCAATCATTTTAAATTTAAGCCAATTCCTGACAGACATCATCCATGAGAAATTTCTCAAGTTTCAGACTGAAGAAGTGTTTAAATACTCTTCTATTTTGGTATACATGTTTTGTATTATCAGGCAGATAGATTCAAATTTTCCATGTAGAAGCTCGATGAAGAAGGAAACCAACAATCAGTAATCTTTTGGACATCTTTAGTAATGGAAGAACAGAAGGATTTATCTTACAAATAGTTCATTGAATAGTTTTTTCATCCATCTATGAGTGTCCTAAGCCGTAAAAAATAACCTAGGATAAGTGAGGACATTAAGTAGGATAAGTGAGGACATTAAGAGGATACTTCATTTGACAGATCAGGCCAAGACAAGAGATTTGTACTTGTACCAGAATTACACTGAGATCAAAGTCTATGGATGTGAGGTTTCACCCTATAAGCTCCCAAAATTCCTCCCAATGAGGATTTTTTCTCTTGAGTATATCAAACAGATGCTAAATGCAGATGAGATTCATTTTGTATTTGCTAATAAGAAGTCTCAATTCACGATCAAGAGAAATATTGGGTATTTTATTTTCAATAGTAGGTCAGCAAGGGAGGAAACAGATAAGATTTTGAAAGTGATGAATTGCAGATTTAGTTTTACTTGGTCCTATGACCCTCTGGGAATCATTTCTAAGCTAAGAGTAGAAAAAAAAACTACTCCCTACATTCATACTTAGAGGCCTGAGATAGAAATATACATGAACCAGTCAATATGGGTAGAAAATACATTGCAGGAAGCTGAGGAGTAGCTGGTATCTACATCAACATCATAGACTCCTGTCCAATAGGAAAAAGTAGTGAAGAGGCAAAGAGAAGAAGAGTCACCTTCAGTGACTAATAGTGTAGGTAAAGAATTTAAGATAATGTACAGGAAGAGAAAAAAGTTAAATCCTAAAGTTGACACAAATAGGAACTCAAAGAAAGAAGTTGCTATGGTCATTAAAGAAACACCTTCCTCCTCTCAAGTAGGTGGCCAAACCATTGCTTCTCCCACAAATTCTTCAGTATCTCATGACCAACAAGAAGCTATTAAAAAGGTTGTCTAAGTTGAGAAAGAGAAGACAATATTGACAGGTTCAGGGAGATAAAGCTTAAGAATGAAATTCTTAAGAACAAAACCTATGCCCAATTCTGGAAGCATACTTCCAACTCTCAAAGTAGGTTGTTGTCAGTATTTGATTCAGAGAAGGGTAGGATACAGATGGCCTTCCTTGAGGCCCAAATTCCACAACCAAAGTCAGCATCTGATTACAATAAGACAACATTTGAATTCAACATAAAGGATATCTATCCCATTGATCAAATGGAGATGCATAAGCATATAGGTGAAATGATTTCTTCAAATTTGACTAATAATATAATGAATCTTTCTAAATTGCAGGTATCCTTGTCAAATATCCAGTCACAGTTGAAAATGGAGAAGATTTCTTCTCTTGCTAAGGATACAAGGATTAAGTCCTTAGAATATTTAGTGGTCAAGATGGGATATGACCCTTCAAAAATGAACGTTGCATAGGAGATAATCAAGAAGGAGAATGCTGACATAGCAGCATTGAGAAATCAGTTGAAACTGTCAGCCACTGAAGATCCTCTTACCAAGGATATTGAGGAGACAGAGACCCAGAAGACTGACATGATGAAGCTCATAATGGAGAAAAATGCACAATATTGAGATGGAGAGGATGATCAAAGAAAAGGAGAAGAATGCAAAGCTCTCTTTGATTCCATTAAATGTTGTACCTCTTACAGCCATTCCTACAACTACAACTTCTACTCCAAAAACTACAGAGACAACATATGGTGTTGAACAGTTGACTAAGGAAATTGAAAAATTTTCCATTCAGAAAGAAGAAATTAAGAAATTGCAGGACCAGGTTAAATTTTTACAGGACCATAGGACAAGGAGTGAAGTGTTGAGATTTTTTGTATTTGGGGTTGCATCGGGTGCGCTCTAGCCCTGAAACTTGGTGGAGGGGCTAAGAAACACATCTCCTCAAAAACCTAGAAAGAGTTTGGAGAAATTTCATCTGGTCTTGAAGTTATTCAAATAATTAATTTTTTTAATGAGTACTCTAAGTCTAAACTTAGGAAATTAGAAAAATTAGAGTGAATTAATTGAACATATGTGCTAAAATGTTCTAAGTGACGCAGATCAAGAAGCCTTTTAATCTCATCCACTGATAAGAGATTTAATCACGGTCGTTGATGTGTTCAACGAAAAAGTATAAGAGAAAGGCTTGAGGGTCAATTGGACACACACATAGAGGCAGAGTTAAGGAACTAATCTAGAATTTTAGGGCAAGTTTTGCTAAGAATTTCCAGAAGAGTTTTCTATAGCGAGGGGTAGTATTGGATGATGGGATGATCTAATCCTAGATCCAAGAGTCACCAAGAGGAAGAGGAGCAGTAATCAAGGATAAAGCAGAGGAGCAAGAGCAGCAGCAGCAGCTGCACAATACAAAGGCTTCAACTGCTACGAAGGTGCTACACAGGCCCAGGAGGGGTAGCACTACAACTTCAAAGGGCTTCTAGAGTTATGCAGAGGCCTCCACAGGTAGCGTAAGGACTGCGTCACCCAGTCTGAGGTTACGCAATCCCCTTCTGAGCAGCATAGAGGCACACAGAGGATAGCAGGGCTGGAGATAGGGCTTTAGGGATAGCGCGAGGGTTTCTAGGGCCAGAAAATATCTAAGTCTTTTAAATATTGTTTTAGGGTATGGATAAATTAGCTTTTGGTCTCGGAACAGTAGGTATTGTTGCAGATCTATTATTTTCTTTATTGGGTTAACCAGTTGGGTGCCCAATTTTTTTTTACTCAGATTCTACATAATAATAATAAACCCTCATATATGTTGCACCAGTTTTCCCACATTGGGCTTTTCTAGGAACTATTGTCCAAAAAATCCGTGTGTCACTTTGTTTGAATGAGCGTATTATTTAGTAAATTATCTGCATATGTGTAGGTTGTTAGTTGTTTTTACTTCAACATTTTACTAATATTTTCTGGAAATAACTTGTATAATTAATCACAAGTAGGAGAAGTAAACCAAGATAATACAATAGGATTTCTCCATTAATGTATTCAGAAATTTTCACATGGTATCAGAGCAATAGCATATCAAGTTCAATCTCTAGCAGATTAGCTGAAGAATATTTTTCTACAGGGTAGCAGTGGAAGCAGTAGAAATCTGGAAAGGGAAGAAGCAACAACAGGACGTAGATCCAGAAAGAGGTAGTGTTGTAGCTTCAAAATGCCTTCAAGATTACGTAGAGGCTAACCAGGCCATATTAAGGAATGTGTCACCCAGTTTGGGGTTACACAATCCACTTTTGAGCAGCGCAAAGACTGCATTGGGTTAGTCTGCTTATGCAGAGGCCAGCCAGAGGGACGCAGTCCACTCTTCTTATCATTTTTCCAAGATTCGGAAGCAGTGCTTCAGTTCTTCAACAGTGCTGATGTGGAAGATATTATGCAGATGCATAATTGTTCCTAGATAAGTCAAAAAAGAGTGGGAGGAAGACATTTTCTCAACATATCTAAGACAAACAGTTCCAAGATTCGATCGGGAGGATTGGAGAGAGATGTCTGATTATTTTTCCCAAAAATTTCCAGGAAGGAAATCAATTTTCAGAAGGAGCAGTTTCTAGAGGGTTTCTAGTCACCAAGAAACCCAGATCCAACATTTCTTTGCTACCACAGAAAGAAGGAGAAGAATATTGTTTCCATCAGATTTGAGCTAGATGGCTTCTCATGGGATGAGGGATTAGGATAGGTTGGACGGTGTGTCCAACTTCGTCATCTGGATGCCCAGGGTTCTATCAATCCTGGATGCGAATGACATCAAGAACCATGTGGAGAATGTCCTAGTTGAGCCTGCAGATCTTGGTCCTCTGAATAAATTTTATGAAAATAAAGCATGTGCTAAGCTTTTGATTATAGATAGAATAAAGGATCATGTCGTGCCACACATTGCTGAAAAGAAGACGAAAAATGAGATGTGGACCACTTTATAATCCATGTGATAATGAAGCTTCGTTCAATGGAAAACACTTCTTGAGAATCATATGAGGTTGTTCCAAATGAAGAAGGGTGAGGATCCCTTCCTTTTCCATTTACAGACTATTCAGGATCAACTGATTTCCATGGGTGCACCTCTGGATGAAGGGATTTTGGTAAGGAATACCCTGAATGCAGTCACTGAGGAATGGGAAACGTTTGTCCAAATCATATTGAGCAGGGCAACGTTACCATCCTGGGCGGACATGTGGGAAATCCTCCGCAAAGAAGAGATTAGGAGGATCACGAAGAGGAAAAACAACAGCAGCGGAATGGTCAAGGTAAAGAAAGAAGAGGAGGATAATGCAGCCCTTGCATCGAAGGAATGAAAGCATCAAGGGAAGAAGAAAAGGGACCTATCCAAGGTCCGGTGCTTTAACTGTGGAGAACTTGGACACTTCGCCAACACTTGTTCCAAGAAGAAGGACAAAGGAGCTTCTGATTCCAAGGATGCAGCAGCAAAGAATGATGGGAGTGAAGATGACGTATCTATGAGTGCTCATGAGCCATGTAAGTAGGGTGACATGGATCTGTAGAGAAGCTACAGATCAATAAGGCAGGATCCTTGATTCAACCCTACTCTTGGATCACATACGAGCTACGGGAGCCTTAAGACAGTAGCAGGACAAGTAGGAGATGGATGCAAAAGATCATAGTGAAGGGGAGGGCAGTGCTAAGATGCTATAGAGCGAGTTATGAAGTGCCGAGGCAACAATAGTGTAGAGGTAACAACGCATAGGTTGATGGGACTTCAGCAGCACAGAGAGGCAGTGCTCACATAGTGAAGAGTTGTAGAAGTGAAATGGCTTCAAAAGGACAACATAAAGCAGCAGCCAAGGGAGCTTTAGTGATGGGATGCAACCTGACTTATCTGTCAAAAATTGGGTAGGAGTTTTTTATTTACGTACTTCTCGGAAACCGAGTTGCATTACAGCAGTTAGCAGTGGTAGTGCTATGGGAAGTATGATGCAACAAGTTGAGAGGGAGTTTCAGTACATATGTGGCAGCGTCAGTGACAATGACATGGGAAGCAGTACATAGAGTAGCAGCACAGTGGATGGAGGGCAGTAAATCAAGCATCATCAGTGCAGAGGCCAATGCCAAGATCTTGTGATACATGATGTGGATGCATTGCTAGAGCACACTTTGTGCTAAGAGGGAGTGTTGATATTTTGTGCATTTGGGGTAGCATCGGGTGTGCTCTAGCCCTGAAACTTGGTGGAGGGGCTAAGAAACACATCTCCTCCAAAACCTTGAAAGCGTTTGGAAAAAATTCATATGGTGTTGAAGTTATTCAAATAAATTTTTTTTTTTAATGAGGACCCTAAGTCTAAACTTAGGAAATTAGAAAAATTAAAGTGAATTAATTAAACACATGTGCTGAAATGTTCTAAGTGAAGCGGATCAAAAAGTATTTTAATCTTGGCCGTTGATAGAAGATCTAATCACAGCCATTGATGTGGTCAACAAAAAAGTATAAGAGAAAGGCTCGAGGGTTAGTTGGCAACACATAAAGAGGCAGAGCTCAGGAACTAATCTAGAATTATAGGGAAGGCTTTGCTAAGAATTTCTGAAAGTGTTTTTTGTGGTGAGGGGTAGTATTGGCTGAGGGGATGATCTGATCCCAGAGCCAAGAGTCAGTAAGAGGTAGAGGAGAAGCAATCAAGGATAGTGCAGAGGATCAAGAGCAACAACAGCAGTTACGCAGCGCAGAGGCTTCAACCGCTACGTAGGTGCTACACAGGCCCAGGAGGGGCAACATTGCAGCGTTAGAGGGCTTTCAGAGTTATGCAGAGGCCTCCAAAGGTAGTGTAAGGATTGAGTCACCCAGTCTAGGATTACGCAATCCCATTTTGAGTAGCGCAAAGGCACGCAAGGCATAGAAGGGTTGATGATGGGGCTCCAGTGGAAACGCTGGGGTTTCTAGGGGTGGAAAATAGATGAGTATTGTAAATCTGATTTGAGGGTGTGGATCAATTAGCTTTTGGTCTCGGAATAACAGGTATTTTTGCAGATCTATTATTTTATCTGTCGGGTAAACCAGTTGGATGCCCAGATTGTTTCTACTCAGATTCTACATAATAATAATAAACCCTCATATATGTTGCACCGATTTTCCCGCATTGGGTTTTTCCGAGGACTGTTGTCCGAAAAATCTACGTGTCACTTTTTTTGAATGAGTGTATTATTCAGTAAATGATATGCATATGTGTAGGTTATTAGTTGTGTTTACTTCAGTATTTTCTGAATATTTTCTGGAAATAACTTGTATAATTAATCACAAGTAGGAGAAGTAAACCAAGATACTATAGTTGGATTTTTGCATTAATGTATTCAGAAATTTTCACATGAAGCTTCTCATTCAACGAAATCACATAGAGCTAAGAAATTGATTGAAAGAATGTGGAATTCAGAAAGAGAGTCATTAATAGGACAAACATTGGCCCAAGCCAAGGAAATCATCTGGACATACATCATGAACCCCATTGTTGAATTTTGGCCCTGCATCTATATTATCTTTCAGCATAAAGAGTTAATCAAAAGAGAAACATATTCTATAACTGATATCAAACAAGAGTTAGGAGAAATGCCAACAACAACAACAACAAAAAACATCATCAAATTCCTGAACTCTTAAACACATATGAAATGGATGATTTGGGAGTTGATGACAGGACATAAACTATTCTGGAGGTGAAGAGGATTCTTACCAAGAAGAATCTAGCTATTCATCTAGAAGAAAAGTGTCACAGTTTGGAGATAGCAGTTAATAGATTATTTTCTAGAATTGAGCCTTTAACATAGAAGGGTGTTCCTTCTTTATTTGTAATTAATGATAAGTTAATTCTTATGAATATTATGTCAGAAAACTGAAAGAGATATCTAGGGACAACTCGAAATTTTCAAGCATCAAAGGCAGCATGATAGGCAGAGCATTTTTAGAAGCTATGGGTAATGATTTCTTCATCCAGAATGAAGTAGATCATATTTTTGTTGTAAAACCCACTTTTTCCAGATATACAAAAGTTGATGAGATTTACCACAAGGTAATTAAATTAACCATCCCAGATGAATATAGTGGGATAAAATCTGCGAGCTACAGGATTGAGAAGTAAATCAGAGGAAGTTAATACAAGCCAGCACATCAACGAGTGCAACACAAGAATAGGCCTATTCAAGAATTTTTTCCTCCAAAATAGTGCCAACATTCCAGATTATTGTACACCTTGCCTATTATTTTTTAATAGATTGATTTTGTTGTTTGAAATAACACCAATAATACACTGTCGGTTGAGACAACAATTTTGTAAATCATTTTGTAATTTAGTATAAATACTTCACATTTTGAAGTATTAAGGGTTTATTGTTGAGTATAATTTCTACTAAGCATTGTAATTTTTGGTTGTTGGAATCATCAATATTACAAGGACATTCTTCAAGGGATTCATGTGGTGTACCAATTGGTGATTTTTCTCTTCTGTTAATGTGATATTCATTGTTTTTATTTCTCTATATTTGTGAAAAGCTTAATTACATAACAGAAATTATGATGAATAGGATATGTTATTAAGAGCAGCCTATTCTCGTTATTTTTAATTTACATGTTTTATGCTGAGGTAAAATTGAGGAATAGTTCATTTGTCCTTAATTTATACTAAATTCTACATTTCTTCTATTTCCATAATCCATTTAAAATCCTGAAAGATCCAGTTAGTGCAACCTAGCTTTCCCTATGAAACTCCTTCAAAATTTGATGCAGATCCAGTTAATTTTAAGCCTCCATATCCGAATGGAATTATAGCAATTTAATCAACCAAACAATTCAAGTCAAACAAACAATCAACACAATAATAACTAGCCTACAATTCACTTAAAACATAACTAAATTTTACAGAGAGATCCCTATATGAAGTTGGCAGGGCTAGATCCCAGCTTCAAAAGTGGTTTTTGTGTTGTCCTCTATGTTTATTCTCACAATATCATAAATTACAGAATGATAACATAGTGGCGACCATACTGGGGAAAATTTTAAAATATTTTGATTTTCTTCGAATTCATAACCCTGGTTAAAAAGTTTATGATAGGAATATTTCAATAGATTGTTTCCTTTTCATTTTTGTAAATAATAAGTGTGTGTGTGCCTTATATTTTAATTCTAGCTCCCAAAAGAGCTTACACTAGATCTCATCCTGATCCAAAGCCTGTAGTTATTGTTGATGATCCTGAAAAACTACTGAGAAGAAAAAGTATAGCAAAGAGCGAAGGAAGTAGCAGTCCTCCCTATAGGGAAAATTCTCTCCGAAAATATTTTATTACCCTACAAGACATTGAATTTGACTTACCTTTTGAACATAGTTTGTTTAGAACTAAGTTAGCCAACTGGGTAGATCAAACAGTGGTAGACCAAGCTACATTATGTTGTCATTCTTTTGAAGTACAGTCTACCCAACCTGATATTGACCTTCAAATTATTCAAGATTTTTATAAATTGCAAGGTTTAGTTTTAGGTCTTTACCTTTTTTTCATGAGGCATATGTCCAACAGTCTGTTGAACCCTCTGGCTTGACTTCTTTTGCAGTTTCATCTACCTCATCACAATCTGTTCATCCTAGGTCATCTAGTCCTACCCCTTCGGTAGTTTCCACTACTACCCCTGTAGTTTCTCATCAAACAACTCAATCCCCATCTTCTCCCCAATCCTCACCCACAATCTAACCTTCACCTTCACTAAAACATCAAGCTTTAGTTCAGCCTCCACCTCTAATTCAACCTCCACCTCTGATTCAACCACCACCTTTCATTCAACAACCACCTTTGATCAATCCATATATTTTTCATCCTCATATACCTATAATGGCAGCTAGATATGCTCCACTTTTTCTTCAAGTTCCTTTGGAAAACATGCCACAATACTATCAAACTAGGATTCCACAGTTTGATGGAACATGCCCTATCACCACCCAACAACATGTAGATAGGGTGAATGATATTTTTGGCCTTCGGTAAGTAGATGAGGAAAATGTCAAAATGATGTTGTTTGCACAAAATTTCACTGGAGAATTTATGAAATGGTTTAAATCTTTGCCTCCTGCTAGAATTAATGATCTCCCTGCATTCCATTAGACATTCCTTAATAGATGGGAAATTAAAAATAACCCTCTTCAGATTCTATCACAATATGAAAGCATTAGGAGGGAACTTGGGGAAAGTGTCTAGGATTATTGTACTAGATTCAATAGTGTTTGTAATGAAATTCTTGCAAACATTAAACCACCACAAGGTCTAGCTTTAATTAGATTCCCATATGGCTTTGAGGCAGACATGCCTTATCATCTGAGAGTGAAATTCCTCAACATTAGAAGAAATACAAATGGATGTAGTGAGTGTAGAAGCCAATTTGTTAGCCAAGAGGGCTAGGATAAGAACTGAAAGAAGAGTGACCATGAAAGAATAACCCTCAACTTCTTCTGTTTATGCAAGAATAGATTTATTAGTCAGAACAATAGAGAGAATGATGGAAAGGATTAATCTAATAGAAATGGTTTCTCCCAGAGAAAACCGGCCTGCACTTCAAATCGTAATCAAAATGTTAGAATAAATCCTCCCCAAATCAAACAGAAGAAATATAGAGGCCCAGATCAACAAATTAGACCTCCATTTCAGGAGAATTATGCTAATGATGATGGGGAAATCATAGAAGAGGCAGGATGTAAACAAATAAATTTGATGGGTATTAATGATGATGAAACAATTTTTCTCACTCAATAATAACAAGAGCTTTTTCAACTTTCCTAAACTGGGCTTGATTAAGAAGAATCAGATGAAAACTTCAGATACCCAAAATAAAAATAATTTTGAGAATCTTGCTAAGAAAACCTCTGATACTGTTGTTAATAAAATCACAGACAATTCTGCCAAGAAAATTGCTAATGGTTCTGGAAAAAAGACATTAGGAACTCCTGTGAAAAACATAGTTGAGAGTGCTTCAAAAACTACTCAAACTGTTATTCCAACCACCGGTCAACAAAAATAGCATGTATCAAAAGAAATTGCTAATAAATCTGATTTCATTAACTTAAGTAAGATTAAAACATCATTCAACATTGAGAATTAATTAGAAAAACCAAAAATTCCCATTCCTCTAATAGAGTTAATGAACAAAAATCTATACAGATCTCAGGTGATGAAGGATCTAAACATAGGGAAAAACAAAAATACTGCTAATTTGAATGATGATCAGCCTGAACTCTTATTTGGGCTAGAAGTTGATGGCAAGCCACAGGAAGGAGGTGTTCCTCCATTCTATTTATCCTGAATGTTCATGATAATATTTTCCATAATGCTATGTTAGATTCAGGTGCTTCGCACAATTTAATGCCTAAAGCTAGTATGGAAAAACTTGGTCTTGACATTACTGGACCCTATAAATATTTATATTCATTTGATTCCAAAAAAGTAAGATTCCTAGGTCTCATCAAAGATTTGTGTGTTACTTTAGTGCAAATCCTAGCTAAAAGTATAGTAAAGGATATAGTGGTTGCAAATATACCCCCTAGGTATGGCATGTTGTTGTCACGCACATGGGGAGAAAAATTACAAGGAACCCTAGAAATGGACATGACCTTTTCTACCATACTAGTGTTTGGTCAGCAAAGAAGATTATATAGGGAAAATGTGATGAAATTCATGGTGAGAGTCAAGATAAACCACATAACTATCATCTTTACTCTGTCCACTCAGATTTAGAATCTTTCATTCTTTATAATGATGGAGATATCAATACTCGGGTTACTAATGCATAAAATGATATTTTTGAAACAATTGAAAACCAAACACAAATAATGGAACAAAATACTAAGCTTGAACCTCTTTGGAACATGAGTTTTGATGGATCTTGTAGTAGAGAAGGTTTTGGAGCAGGAGTATGGGTTTCAAACACAAGAAACAATCATGCTGAAGGTCATTCATATAAAATCAATTTTCAATGTACCAATAATATATCCAAATATGAAGCACTTCTATTAGGATTGCAATTGTTAAAAAAATTGGGTGCCAAAATAATTTCCATTCACCGGGATTTTGAGTTAATCATAAAATAAATTAAAGGAGAATACTCCACAACGAATCCTAGAATGAGAGCATACAAAAATGTTGTGCTTAATTTTCTAGAAATTTTTATGGAATATGATCTTGTTGCAATTCCTAGAAATCAAAATATCCTTGTCAATGGTCTGGCTTTTTTAGCCAACACCTGTAAAATGCCTCAACCTAATAGACAATATACAGTGGAAGTAAAACATCAATCAGTTGTACCAGAAAATATGAGGTATTGAAAAGTGTTTGGAAATGACAAACAAATTGAAAAATTTCTGCAATATAAGGATGAATATGAAGAAGATAATATAGATTTAGAGTGTGAATTAGAAGATCAAATAGTTGTACATTCTAATGTAGAAAATTAGTTAGATAAATCAAATGTAAATATTCATGTAAATCAAGCTGTAAATAAATTAGAATTGCTTGAAATAGATCCAGAGAAAGAAGAGTTTGAAATACTTCAGTTAAAGGATAATGTTTTACCTAGAGGTTTGATCGCATTAGAAGAATTATTTGATTTCAATGATGTAGCTAAGAAGCCTAAAATTGAGCCCACGGGGGAAGATGTAGAAGAGTGTAATATGGGCAATGAAAAAATCCTAAAATGATAAAACTATCAAAATCATTTCCAACTGCTGAAAAACAAAACTACATTGCTTTATTCAAATAATTCATTGATGTATTTTCCTGGAGCTATGAAGATCTCAAAGAATATGATACTAGTATTATAAAACATAAAATCCAAATTAAAGAGGATAAAAAACCATTTAAGCAGAGACTTCGAAGAATAAATCCAGTTAAGATGCCTCTGATTGGGAAATAAATTAAAAATATGTATGATGCTAAAATCATAATTCCTCTTAGGTACTCTAAATGGGTGTCTCACATAGTGCCAACTAGGAAGAAACCAGAAGAAATCAGATTATGAATATATTTTAGAAATCTTAATAAGGCTTCCCTAAAAGACAACTACCCTTTGCCAAAAATGGATCACATATTACAGAAGGTAGTTGGATCTATTAGGATTTATTTATCAAATGGTTTCTCAGGCTACAACCAAGTCTTAGTTCATCCTGATGATCAGGATAAAACATCTTTCACTACTCCATGGGGTACCTTCATGTATGTGAAGTTTCCCTTTGGATTAATGAATGTTGGAGCCACATTTCAAAGAGAAATGGACATTGTCATTTCTGATGAAATTGGTAGGTTTATTATGGTCTACTAGATGATATTATTTTCTACTCAAAAACCGATGAGGAACATTGGTTACATCTAAGAAGAGTGTTTGAGAAATGTAGAAGGTTTGGAATTTCATTAAATCCTAAGAAAATACTTGTTGGCCTTGAAGAAGGAAAACTTCTGGGTCATATAATTTCTAAAGATGGTATTAGGATTGATCCCAGTAGAATTGAAGCTATTTTGAAAATCATTCATCCTAGAAACATGAAGGAGATTCAATCATTTATTGGAAAGATTAATTTATTAAGAATATTCATTCCCATCCTTGCATAAATTTTAAGAAATATAACAAATATGTTGAAAAGGGATTTAGAAATAAGATGGAACATTGAAGCTAGAAAATCATTTGATCAAGTTAAACAAGCATTGACAAAAACACCAACCCTGATTAGTCCAGATTTCACTAAATATTTTATAATCTTTTCTTTTGCATCTGAACATACTGTAGAAGTTGTTTTATTATAGAAAAACATCGAAGGATTTGAACAACCCATTGCATTATTTATTAAGGCTTTAAGAGATGCAACATTGAAATATAACATAATGGAAAAACAAGCCTTTGCATTAAAAAAAGAAATCAAAGATTTCAGAGTGTATATCCTACATTCCCGTATAATTTATTATGTACCAAATTCAGTGGTCAAGGATATTTAAACTTAGAATGGACTAGATGGTAAAAGAGGTAAATGGATTGCTATCATTCTTAAGTATGAATTAGAAATAAAACCCACAAAGCTTATCAAAGGATAAGGAATAATGAAATGAATGGCTGAGTTTAACTTTCATGCGCTGGATATCAACCTTGTTTCTGCATTAGATGATCAAGAGGAGCAAGCGACTCCACAAAATAATGAGGATTTTATGACCTCACCTTGGTATGCAGACCTTTATTTAATTTGAATTCTCCTTTGGATTAATAGAAACAAAGGCTATATTTCTAAAGTTAAAAGCAGAGAAATTTTGCATCATAGATAATATTTTATATTGGAAAGATGATGGTGGTATTTTACTAAAGTGTCTATTGAAGGATGATACTAAAAGAAAGATGCACAAATTCCATGAAGGTGATTGCAGTGGACATCTAAATTGGAAAACCACTGCTAACAAGATCCTTAGAGCTGGTTTTTACTGGCCTACCCTTTTCCTTGATGTCCATAAGAAAGTGACCTCCTGCCTGTTAATGTCAGCATTTCCATCCTGCCAATAGTGATCAAAAAATATCTTTTCATATCATATTAGGGTTCCATTATGAAATTTTTGTCATTCCATTAGGTCATCATTCAAAAATTTGGTCACTTATTAGGGTATTTATATCATTACTACTCCTTTCACCTCCATGGTCAATGTGTTAGGTCCCTGTAATTTGTCAGATTGGTAAGACCAAGTAAACAAGGGTAACATCAAACCAACTTTGGAGTCCTAATACCTAGCCTTCCTGGACTCAGAGAGGGCTCTCTCTATATTTGTATAAAAGATATAACTTGTTTAATTTAGGATGTTGATTTTAGGCTAGTTAAAATGATAGGGTTGTTTGTTTTGTTTGGTTGGGTTGCTTGTTAAGTAGAACAGATAGAGTAAGAGAAATTCAAACCATTGTGATATGGGGTCTACGAAAGGCTTGAAAATTACAACAATAAATCAAGGGTGTTTCATAGGGCAAGTTAAAAAATCCAAATGGATCTTAATAGCTTATGTGGGTGTCAAATGAACATTAAATTGTGAGTTTAGTAGGTTTAAAGGGAAAATAAGAATCCTTTAACATATACTAGAACAAGAAGAGTCCTTAAGATCACTATGCTAAAGAAATAACCAAAGGATATGTCACACCATAAACTTCTTTGGCCTAGCTTTATCAAGTAAACTTTGAGACAATAATCTAGCAAACCCTAGAGAGTAGGGAACTCCTAAATTATCTAGCTATTTACCATCAAACAAAGAAAACATCTAAGATAAAAAATAAGTGATGATTAAAGAGCAGGGACCTCCTAAATTATTCAATCAGACTTCAAAGACCTTCAAAGTGACTACTCAAGATGGAACAAAGGACGGGGCAAACAATAAACTTCTTTAGCCAAAACCCTAGTAAGTAAACTTCAAAGAAAGGCCCTAAAAACAATGTTTCAAGCTACACCAAAGGAAAAGGCATACCATAAAATTCTTCGGTTTTAATTTTATTAAATCATTTTCAAGACAAAAAGATAGGTGGAATCAGAAAGCAATTAAGAATTCTCCAATCAGACCCAGCAAAGGAAAACATTTAAACAACAAAAAGCAGACAGACTTAAGGTGCCTCTAAACAACATTTCTTAATCTAAATTTTTTGCTCTGTTATAAGAGAAATTGATGCAAAAAGTGGAAAAAAAAAGGAAACAATAACAATATTAGGATAACATCACCATCTAATAAATTTCATGAATCATGTGAATGTGCTTGCTGCATTGATATTCAGTCCAAAACAGTTACAAAGCTTCAAAGCCAACTTCTTCATAACTCAAAGTCTATGAGGTTTTCATCTGAACAATCAACCATCCAAAATTATGAAGCAGACATGCAGTATTTATCTGCAAAATGAGGAGTTGAAACCCTATCTAGGGTTTTAGATGTCATTTATTACATAGTTAAATGCATTTTGACCTTTGAGACCATGCAAGGCCCAAGGAAAAATATCCAAAACTCATTCATTACAATGATAAATTATAACATAACTAGTAAGATAATTTAGGAATAAGTTTGAATTTAAGGCTTCAAAATATATTTTGCAATAACTCCTGGTAAGGGTGCAGCTCCAAGGTACAGCAACACACTGCAAGTGCAAACGCGCAGTGGCAAGACTGAGAAAATGGCATGTTTTGCAGCTAACGTTTGGAGGACTTCTCGGTGTCCAAATGAGCTCCATGATGGCTCATTGGAAATTTATATGAGTATATTTTCCAAATCGGATTACAATTTCCAGAATGGAACCCATTTTCCTTGCCAAAAATCACTTCTCCCAAGACTGCTAAACGTGCAACGGCAGTGCCAAAAATAGGGCAGAAAGGTGATTTTTTGGCCTTTTTGAGGGACATGTTTTACTTCAAATCCTCTGAAATGTTCTGATATTGATGTAATTTCCATTAGGAACGTGAATATGCTGACAATTTTTCATTTTAGTGACCTAAAAATAGTGCAGTGCCAATGGCACTGCACATTTGGCACAATTTCTGCAAGTCAAACTGTCAAAAATTCAAAATGTGCAAAAAGGTGCCAAAATTGGAATTTAGCTTGCTGATTAAGATTTAGAGGCTTGGAGGGACACATCAGAAAGGATATTGAGCTTTGATTTCTCTTTTTCCTTGGTCGAAGCTTGAATTTTTGCATGGGCTCGTTTGAGCTTGGCCCTTGCAATCCTGTTTCTCATGGCATAATGTTTTTCCATCTTCCTCTGCATGTCAGTGTCTCTCTTTTCCTTCTCTAGTTGACCCTCTAGGTGCAAATTGGCTCTCTCTAGCCAAGACTCTTTATCCTTGCTAATCTCCATGGGAAGCAGCTCACTTGGAGTGAGTTGGTCCGCCAATTCTGCTTCTTGTTGGATTTCTCGGGCTAAAGCTCTCTTCAGCCCAATGGTCTTTGGCCTCTGTCTAGGAAGCTAATCTTCCTCATCCTCACTGCCATAAAAAATTCCCAAGGTCTCATCTAGCAAAGCCTTAGCCTTTCCAACCTCTTTTTGAGTTCTAATTTCCTTGACCTCACTGATGGCCTGCTTTGTCTTCAACTGTTGATTCTCTAGCTCAAAAAAGTTAATCACATTATTTTCCCTACCAAGGTTAGCTTGGAGCTCACTAATATTAGAATCCTTGGTTTTGATCAACATATTGGTAATTCTCTCCTCATCCTCATCCTCATCCTTAAGGTCAATTAACTGAAACTCCTGCTCAGTTTGATGTTTATCCTCCTCCTCAACAATGACATGCTCTGTAACCTTTTCATTTCCTTTATCAACCTGTTTTGCTGATGAAGAAGGCATGGCCCCTTTCACCTCAAGTGAAGCAAACACATGCCTGTGTCCTCTCTGATAGGTCAAAGGAAATGGCTCAATTTTAATCATTTTGGTGCTATTTGTTTCAATGTTCCTTTCCGTGCTTGATGCTTCGGTATCATGATATGAGGGTGAAGGATTGTGGAAAGGTGATGAGGAAGGATCAACTTGAGGTGAATGGATGTGAGTGGATGGTGATGTATGAACAACAGGGTGTGATGGAGAAGTGGATATGGGAGGATGAGAAGATGATGGAATATCCTGCTAATGATGGCCAGGTGGAGTAGTGAAAACCTCATTGGCAATGAAGGTATCCCATGGAGTTTTTTTCTGTTGGAGTTGATGCATGAACACCATCTTGATGAGTGAACGATAAAATAGGCTCTGCATTTTCTGATTATAATCTCTCTTTTGAACAATGTAGGCCATTTTTTCAATTCTACGGAAAAGATAATATGGTATATGCAGAATCCTAACTCTAGTGAAATGCATAAGAAGATGGATATGGTATGAGTAGAGGCGGGAAAACCATCCCTCACAAGTGAAACACTTCATTATTATCTTCATCATGGGTGCATATCTATCAAGAAGATGAGAAAAAGGGAAGATGGAATTGTGGTGATCTTTATACCTAGGTTTGAGGTATGGTTCAAAATAACTCATGTCTAGGTTTGCTTGTTTGAACCACTTCTCTCCCACACTAGGTATCCTTGTAGCAGCTGTAATGGCATCAGTGGACATCTCAAATTTAACCCCGCCAATATTGACATGCTTGTCATGTAGATTGATGATTAATAGTCTTGTTAGCTCTCAGTGATTTTGGACTTGCTGCACTCTCTCGCAAAACTCAAAGCAGCCCACATGTTTAAAATGAGATACAGTGAGAGGAGAGTCCATGACTTCCATTGTGGTGATAGGTTCAAATATATTTATTTTCCCTCCCTTGTGAAGATGTATTTTTGGCATTTGTGTCTCACCAACCATGCCGCTGTATTCTTCCTCAGACATGTTAAAATCTATTTATCAAACCCTAGAGTTTAAGTGGAAATGAGATGAGGGGAAAGGAATGAAATGTTAGCTTTGAAAAATGAAGGGAATGAGTGAAAGGGAATGGGTTTTGTGACAAACTAGATGAATGACAACCCTCAAGCAATGTAATTACCCTTGTTTATGGCTGATTTTCTTTAAGGAGGATAAAATAGGAATGAAACAGTGATTTCAAGGTAAAATTTAGGGTTTCCTTTAGGGTTTCATTTCCATTCAATTAAAAGTGATAAAATAGCTTCAAATCAAGGTTCATGTCATGTACTTACCCCTCAAGAATGCTTGGAGGACTTTGGAAAATATTTTAAAGTGATTTGAAGTGATTTGGATGGCCCCAACCATTGTAAAAATCCTTTGTCTAGTAGTGCAGTGCCAATGGCTGAGGGCGCAACACCAAGTCAAGCGCGCAGTGCCAGGCTTTGAGTGCGCAGCACGAAGGAAATATTCATGGGGTCCTCTCTAGCAAGGTCAGAGTGCTTCGGAAAGGGCACAATGCCGACTCCTAGGCACACAGTGCCTTATAAAAATGTGTTGAGGAAAACATGCAAGGGCGCAACACCAACTCCCACGCACGTAACGCTAAGAAACTTTGCCTGAATTCGCTCATAAAACCCACAAACTCTTCCTTGCTGAATTCTATTGATCTTTTGAAAGGTAACAATGGTTCTCTTGAAGTGTGAAATGGGCTTTTATAGGCTTATGGACTTAGTTTAACTTTGAAAAACCCACTTTCTAATGTTTGAAGTCCTTTTCCTTTGTCACTTGTACTCTTTGAAACTTTTTTCTTTGCAGGTTGCCGAAGTCATGGAGCTGGCTTTTATTTTTCTCATTGAGGCATGATAAGTTCATTTTGACAACTTTGGGATTTAATCACATAATAACATCTTCAAAATATTCTATAGTTTCCACCATAAATTTCAAGTCATGTTTTCCACCTTTTCTACCCACCTTTTTCAAAACCCTAAGTGTCTGCAGTTCTTTACAACAATCATCAGTGTTGTCTTCTAAGTTCCCTATAGCCCTTTCAAGTTCATTCATTTTTTTCCAGTTCACCTCACCTTTTCTCCATATTCCATCAATATTTTCTGATGGACTTTCTTCATGCTTGGCCTTGTGTGCTTTCTCCATGTCATTTTCCTGCAAGTAATCACTACTTTGGCACTCAAATGGACTAAAAAGTTTATAGCCCTTGTCATCTACAAGACCAAGTTGTTCCTCTTTCCTTTGTTGTACATTGTTTTCATTCAGGAGTAGATAGTCTACATCATCAGTACTTTCTACTCATAAATCTTCCAAGACTTCTGTAGAAGTGCTAAGCTTTGTCCATTTTTCTCACTTGCAAATTATGAACTGAGAAGATAATCCTCTTTGGATATTTTAGGTCCTTCTTGAATAACCATGTTTTGAAATTCTATTACATCTGAGCCAGATTCTAGCAAAGGAAAAGTAGCGCCTAAAACATCCAAGGATTTTGGGGAGCTAGAAGAATGCTTGTCATAATCAATCTTTCTCATCTGTGTGCTGACCTCATCGGAATGAAAGGGTGACCTTGACAAACTGCAAAACCCTAATGACCTAATGGGAGTGATTTTTGACCTTTTTTTGAATCAAATTTGACTTAGAGATTTTCAAGTGAAAACAAAGCATTGTCATAGGTTATTATGCCCAAAGAGACATGGGAATGAGTTAGAAACAAGAAATCTTAGAGGGAGGATGGAGTTTATTGATAAGGACAACCACCAGTGGGAAAAATTTTAAATCATGAACTAATGGAATGATGAAAAATTTGTTCAGTATGATACACCTAAGATGCACATGAAAATGTATTTTGATCCCTGGTGGAAGTATGTAATGACTGACAATAACAGAAGGGTGAAGATGAGGAAAAGAAGTCCAAAATGAATTCTCTTAAGAGCAGCAAGGTGACTTTGGGAAAACCAACATAGGAATAGTAAAAAAGGTTTTATGAGGATAATGAAGGCAGTGAGATTCCTAAAGATAGATGATAGGCAAAGAATGCTATCTTTAGATGATTGTAATAAATCCATAGTCACCTAGTGAATATGTAGAACAATGGAGGATAACACAATGGACATCATCATGGTTAGGTCATTCATTGTTGAAAGAGTCTCATACTCATCATGGTCATCATTCAGCTCATTCTTCCATTATCTGTCATCATTAGGTCATAGGGTCAAAATCATGAAAATTGGTCATTTCACCATCAAATTCATCTTTTGAAGGATTAGTAATAGTCAAGGGTTTTCAACAAGGGTTTTAAAATCATTTTTTATCTTAATTATGATGGGTTATATGCAACTAAATTTTAATACTCTAGTTCAATTCAGAATGTGAAAGCACATGGTGGGTCCACTACACCACCAAAGGAGAAAATTAATTTTAAAAGCTACAAAGAAACTAAAACTGTTGAGATTCAACAAGATGATGAGCTTAGTGAAAAGAGTCGCCTTCACTAAGTGGGCCCCCACAGGCTATTTTTGGTGCAAAGTCTATTTTTAGACATGTCGATCATATTCTATGAGTTTCAGGATGCTATTTGTGGATGGTTGGTCAAGTTGGAAAAATAGATGGACTTCTATTTTTAGACATTTTGGGCGAAGTCTATTTTTAGACTGCTAGTCTAAAAAAAGATATGTCGGATATTATTAGCTCTTAATAATATTTGAACTCTAAACATTATCTTATTCTCTTGGAGCACTGAGATTCAGTTAACAGATTGTTCAGATCAGCTAGCTAAAGGAATTACGCATTTCCAGAGCTATTGGTGGTTCATGCATGGAGGACTTCAGTTAGAACTCAAGTGGCAGAGTTTGGTGGAGTTGGAGAAGTAGTTGGTGGAGTTGGTTTCTAGTTTAACTACACTTGTGGAGTTAAACTCAATTGAACTGATTGTGTCTATTTCTAATTGATTGATACTTTCAGTGGATTTGAGTGAATTAATTAGCTAAATTAATTCACTAAATAATAACTCATTATTTAACTGGACAGAGACAACAGTTAACTACAGTGCAGAACAAATCAGTGGAGACTCAGTGGAGAGATTGGTGAAAGAGCAAGTGTGACTATCAGTTGTGACTATAGTGTTGCATTGTATGCACCACACATTCAGTGGATATGCCAATGAGGATTTCTTGAGAAAGGTTGGAGAAATTCGAACTCATCCAGAGCCATTCTTCAGCAGGGATTGCGCAGTAGAGTCAGGCTATCGTGAGGGAAAAAATCAGTGTAGATTTTTGTTGATTGTTCTTGATTAGTGTGTAGCGATTGTATTGTATTGAGAGCTTGATATGATAAACTTTGTATGAGGATTGTTACATGATCTATATGACATATATTATATACATATAGTTGGGGTTTTCAGCTTCAGGCTTTCCCATTAAACAACTGTGTTAATGTGTGTGAATTTTTATTGTTTCATGTGTGCATTGCAATCTTGATTTAATTTCCGCAAATGATCAATGGTGGAATATATTTTGTATTTTGCATGAAGTTAAAATAGTGTGAGATCAAGAGAATCTTGCACATATAACACATAATTTATATAATTTCTACATGGTATCAGAGTAGTGTTGATCATTGGAGGAGATTGCAATTATTGAAGCAGTTGAGATTTGTGCTGGTGGAATTTCAATTTGCTGCAGTGTTTTCTTGGTGTTGAAGTTGAGCATTCATTGCAATGTATTTCAACAAATTGCGATTGGAGTATGCCCTTGAGGGTAGCTCAAATTACATAGCATGGAAGGATAGGATGGAGGCGGTGCTGGATGATAATGGGTTGAAGGAGTTCATAGATGTTGATATTCCAAAGCCTGCTTCTAGCAATGCAGCTGCACTTGATGCATGGAAAAAGAAGGTAGCAAAGTGTCGAAGGATTCTGTTGGAAGGTGTGAAGGACCACATTGTGTCCAGCCTTCATGGGAAAGCCACTCCATTCTTAATGTGGAAGGCTTTGACAGACTTGTTCCAAAGCAGAAGTGACCAGAGGAAGTTGGTGCTTAAAGACAAGCTCAGAAAAATAAAAATGGAGAAAGACAACAGTATTCCAAAATACCTCACGAAGTTTTTCCACTGCAAGGATGAGCTGGGAAGTGTGGGGGTTACTGTTGATGAAGAATACTTGGTGAGCTTGGCTCTCCTTGGGCTTCCAAATAGTTGGCATAGCTACAAAGACTCTGTTAATGGACGGGAGAAACTGCCAGGATGGGAGCGACTTTGGTAGAATCTTGTTTAGGAGGAGATAAGGTGAGGTACCAGGGATGGATCTTCATCGAAGAATGAAGATGAATAAATTATGCTTTGGCTACCAAAGCTTAGAAAGGAAAATGGAAGAAATCTTCCAAATCCGAAGCTAAAGGAAAGAAGCATGATTTGTCCAAGGTGAAGTGTTTTCATTGTCACCAGCACGGGCATTTCGCCACTAATTGCCCACAGAAGGAAGTGTTTCTTGACAGTGGTGCGTCTTTCCATATGACCGGAGACAAAGATTTGTTTAGTGATATGGAGGAAAAGGATCTTGGAGTGCACATCGAGATGGGCGATGATGGTAGATACAGTGTGACTGGTATGGGGAACATTTCCTTTGAGAGGGATTCCAGTAAACCTTTCATCTTGAAGGATGTCATGCATGTTCCAGGATTGAAGAAGAATCTGATCTCTGTGGCGATGCTGGAAGACAAGGGTTATGATGTTGTTTTTAGCGAGGGAAAAGATTTCCTGCGCCATAAAACAACTGGTCAAACCAGGAGGATAGGGATTTGAGTTAAGAATATTTATCAATTACAGGTAGATGGATGCGCTGCAATGGCAGGAAAAGCAGAAGGAGTGGTGAGCCAAGATGAGGGTGAATTGTGGCACAGGAGATTGGGCCATCTTCACCATGGCACTTTGAAAATGTTGCAGCAGATTTCTACTGGGCTTCCCAAAGGTACACTTGCGCAATCAGATCAGTGCAAGGGATGTACTTTGGGAAAATTTTTGAAGACCACTTTTCATGAGAAGGATAGTCGTGCTTCAACGATCCTTGAGAGAATTCACACAGACGTGTGTGGACCTTTCTCGGTTGCTTCAACAGTAAAGCACATGTATTATGTGATATTTTTTGATGACATTTCTCGTAAGTGCTGGATCTTATTCATGTAGAAGAAGAGTGAGACATACTCAAAGTTCTATGAGTTCAAGGCACTGGTTGAGAAAGAGTCGGGGAAGCAAGTGAAAGCTCTCCAGAGTGATAATGGTGGTAAATACATCTCTGGCGAATTCAAGGACTTCTATAGAAAAGAAGGAATTCGAAGAGAACTCATGGCACCTCATAACCCACAGAAAAATGGGGTCGCTCAGAGGAAGAACAAAATGATCGTGGGTGCTGCACGGGTGATGTTGCATGATCAAGGCCTTCCCATACACTTGTGGGCTGAGGCATGCAACACTATGTTTTATGTGCAAAACAGTTGTCCTCATAGAGTACTTTGCATAAGTACACCCGAAGAAGCGTTTTCTGGTAAGAAGCCTAATATTTCTCATTTGAAAATTTTTGGCTCACCTGTTTACGTTCATGTGATGAAGGATGCCAGGAAGAAGCTGGATCCGACCGCAGAGGTTGGGATATTTGTGGGGTACACAGAAACACCCCACAATTATTGTGTGTATTTTCCAGATAGTCGAATTACTGTCGTGCAACGGGATATCAAATTTCATGAGGAGAAAGCCATGAAGTTGTCGCTTAAGAGGGAGCTACACTTGCATGCAGAGGAGGAGCTACTTGTTCCTAAATATGAGCCTCAAGATGTGGATCATCCACAAGAGGAGGTTCATGGAGTGGAAGAAACCACTCATGTAGCGCTAAACATCAGAGGGCAGAAGCGCACTACAGAAGTTGAGCGACTGAATCTTGATGCAGTGCAGAATGTAGGAGTTCCTACATCACAGTGTAGATAGAGACAGTCACTTGACCAATTTACTGGATACATGGCTCTGATGAGCAAGTGTATCGTGATGGAGCCATTCTCTTTCGAGGAAGCTGTGGAGGATCCCGCATGGGTAGATGCCATGGTGGAAGAGTATGATTCGATTTTCAGAAACAATGCATGGGAGATTGTCCCAAGGCTGGAAGGGAAATTAGTGGTAGGTTAGAGATGGATCTACAAAGTGAAGAAAGCTACTGATGGGAGCGTTGAGAAGTATAAGGCAAGATTTGTTGCCCGAGGCTTCTCACAGATTGAGGGGATTGACTATGAAGAAACCTTTTCACCTGTCACGAGGTATTCTTCCATACGGACCATCGTTACTCTCTCAGCGCAGATGGGTTGGCACATTCATCAGATGGATGTGAATACTGTGTTCCTCAACGGAATCATTGAGGAGGGTGTGTACATTGAGCATCCTGAAGGATTCGAAATATTTAGCAGTGAGTCACATGTGTGTAGGCTCAAAATAGCATTGTATGGGCTGAAACAAGCACCTCATGCTTGGTACACATGGATAGACAGTTATTTCACCGGACTTGGTTTCGCCAAGAGTGAGGGGGATCCAATCCTATACCAGATTGTGGTGGAGGGTAAGCTTTTGATCATTGTGCTTTATGTAGACGATTTAATACTAACAGGTGATGAATTTTTTATACACTCATGCAAGGCAGATCTTGCAAAGGAGTTCAAGATGAAGGACTTGGGCCTCCTTCATTATTTCCTGGGATTGGAAATTTGGCAGCGGAAAGGTGAATTGTTTCTGTCTCAAGGCAAGTACGCGTGAGAGATACTGGAGAAGTTTCACATGCAAGGCTGAAAGCCTACCGACACTCCTCTTCCTGGTGGTTGGAGGAAGGAGGATGCTACATCGGCAGAGGTAGTGGATGCCATTTTTTATCGACAGTTGGTTGGTTCACTCATGTATTTAGTTAATACACGACCGGACATATGCTATGCGGTGAACCAGCTTTCACAAGCGATGGTGAAACCTACCAAGCTCTTTTGGAATGCAGGCAAGCATGTCCTGAGGTATCTCAGGGGAAAATTTGAGTATGGATTGTGGTACAAACAGTCAGATGAGGTGAAGCTGCATGGCTTCACGGATGCAGATTGGGCAGGAAGCCCAATGGACATAAAGAACACATCTGAAGGGATTTTCAGTATCAGATCTACAATAGTTTCTTGGTACAGACAGAAAAAAATATCCGTGGCACTCATTTCACTGGAGGCCGAGTACATGGCAGCAAGTTTGGCTGCATGCAAGGCTATATGGATGAGGAAGAGCCTGGTTGATTTGTTCGGTTCTCATTTAGATCCTACTGCGATATATTGTGATAATCATAGTTGCATTAAAATCTCGGTTAATCCAGTATTTCATGATAGATCTAAACATATTGACATCTGGTACCATCATATCAAAGATTGTGTGCAACAGAGGATCATGTTTCTTTCTTACATTCCTACGGAAGATCAGGATGCAGATATTCTGACGAAGGCGCTCACCAGGAGAAAATTTGAATACCATAGAGACAAGATCGAGGTGGCAGATAATAACTATCTTGTTGAGATTCAACAAGATGATGAGCTTAGTGAAAAGAGTCGCCTTCACTAAGTGGGCCCCCATAGGCTATTTTTGGCACAAAGTCTATTTTTAGACATGTCGATCATATTCTATGAGTTGCAGGATGCTATTTGTGGATGGTTGGTCAAGTTGGAAAAATAGATGGACTTCTATTTTTAGACATTTTGGGCGAAGTCTATTTTTAGACTGCCAGTCTAAAAATAGACATGTCGGATATTATTAGCTCTTAATAATATTTGGACTCTAAACATTATCTTATTCTCTTGGAGCACTGACATTCAGTTAACAGATTGTTCAGATCAGCTAGGTGAAGGAATTACACAATTCCTAGAGCTACTGGTGGTTCATGCATGGAAGAATTCAGTTAGAACTCAAGTGGCAGAGTTTGGTGGAGTTGGAGAAGTAGTTGGTGGAGTTGGTTTCTAGTTTAACTACACTTGTGGAGTTAAACTCAGTTGAACTGATTGTGTCTATTTCTAACTGATTGATACTTTCAGTGGAGTTGAGTGAATAAATTAGTTAAATTAATTCACTAAATAATAACTCATTATTTAACTGGACAGAGACAAAAATTAAATACAGTGCAGAACAGATTAGTGGAGACTCAGTGGAGAGATTGGTGAAAGAGCAAGTGTGACTATCAGTTGTGACCATAGTGTTGCATTGTATGCACCACACATTTAGTGGAGATGCCAATGAGGATTGCGTGAGCAAGATGGAGCAATTCGAACTCATCCAGATCCATTCTTTAGCAGGGATTGCGCAGTAGAGGTAGGCTATCAGGAGGGAAAAAATCAGTGCAGATTTTTGCCGATTGTTCTTGATTAGTGTGTAGCGATTGTATTGTACTGAGAGCTTGATATGATCAGCTTTTTATGAGGATTGTTACATGATCTCTATGACATATATTGTATACATATAGTTGGGTTTTTTAGCTTCAGGATTTCCCGTTAAACAACTATGTTAATGTGTGTGAATTTTTATTGTTTCATGCGTGCATTGCAATCTTGATTTAATTTCTGCAAATGATCAATGGTGGAATAGATTTTGTATTTTGCATGAAGTTAAAATAGTGTGAGATCAGGAGAATATTGAACATATAACACATAAGTTATATAATTTCTACAAAAACTCAAGTTCATTTGTGCATTCCACATTCAAGAGACATATATCTACCAATAAAACTCACTCCCACTCTCACAGAGGCCATTTTATGCCTTCAAAAGACAAGTTTTCCTCTTGTGTTGCGCTTTTGCCAAAGGGAATTGTGTTTCAAGGGTACCCAAATCATCATTTGAGAAGGTTGCTTCAAAAATTTCAGGTTCCAAACTATCATTTCCAAGTAATTAGCTTTGTGTTTACCATATTTGTCTCTCAGCTGTTCTTGGAAAGCTCATTTCCCTCTCCTAGGGTTTTGAGGGCATTTTTCTTGGTTTCATGACTTCCATGGTTAAAAAATGAAACAAAAATTGTATATTGATGCTCTTACACCTTCCCCTATCCTTAATATACCATCCTAAACAATTACCATCACTCATATACCTCAAAACCATCATTTTTCCATAAACCCTAGCCTATCGCTACAATTTTACCTTTCTAGAGGCCTATGTTTTGCCCTATTGGACCCCTTCCCCTCACTCAATCCTTGAAATTTCACTTTCTCCTACTTCCTAACATCCTTCCCTACCTCAAAAATTTTTCCTAAGTATTTAGAAGCCTCCAATTCCCTTTATTTCCTTTCATTCAAATAAATTTCCCAAATCCCCTGTTTTTCCTACAGTAAACCCTAATTTCCTCTCTCATTGAGCTAGGGTTTGCTATGGAATTAGAGACATCTAAGAAAAGGAGGCATAAGGGAGGTCATATCAGAAATTATGAGGCCATTCCAGCTCCTAAAAATTATGTCTCCATCATTGTTCAAGAAGTCATTCCAAGGGACAAATCATTTGCTACACATAGGGCCAGTTTTGCTTCAAAATATGTTTCTGACCAAATGGAGATGAATTTCACAAAAATGAAAGAGGTTTTTGTTAATAATATACCAAGGAAGAAAAAAATCCTTCAATTTTTACATAGGTGTTATGGTTTGGGATCAATTAGGGGAATTTTGAGGTCTAAAATGGGCCTCCTAAGGATATTATAAAATAATAATGGAAATAGTAAAATAAGATTTGATTACATCATCAATTTTAGAGGGTAAAAAGAACAAACTACTTTTCAACTCGTATTTTCAACTTATATCCCAAAGATTTTACTCAAATTTCGAGTCAGAGTACTCGTTGGATACAAAATTTAATTCCTCATCCAAGGAGTACCCATGTTGCATACTTTCAATGGATCCTGCTACACGAAAAATGATAAATACATGAAAAACGTGATTGCAATCACATTTTTTCATGTATTTCTCATTTTTGGTTTAGCAGGGTCCTTCAAACGTATGCAACATGGGTACTCCTTGGACGAGGAATTAAATTTTGCATCCAATGAATACTCTTGCTCGAAATTTGAGTAAAAACTTTGGGAGATAAGTTGAAAATACGAGTTGAAAAAGTAGTTTTATTATTTTATTATTTTTTAATATTGTTACCCTTTTAATTAAAAAATGGTGAATCACCCCCCATGGTTGACATCATCATATTTAATCCTATTGGTTCTTATAAATTTTATTTTGGTTGTACATTTTTCTTAGGAGGCCCATTTTAGACCTCAAAATTCCCTTAATGAATGCTAAAAATATAGTTGCTATAGGAGAGTTGCTGCACTTATGGTGTAGTAGTGTAGTTCCCTGATGGGATGTACAAATGACTTTCATGATGAGTTAAATGATAACTAGACATCCATAGATTTCCAATGAGCTATCATAAGCTCAATTTGGAGTTCATGAAGGCCTCCAACAGTGGCATGCAAGAGCACACTACACTTTTTACACCCCCATTCTGCACTTTTCGAACATTCTTGGGAGAATTGATTTTTGAGGGGCCATACTTGATCGTTTTCAGTGGTTGATAGTTCCATTGTGTAGCGGTTAGAGAGATATTTTGAACGAGATATCATGAGCTCAATTCTGAATTCGTTAATGCATCCAAACATGAGTTAGAAGATGGCACTGTGCTTTTGCCAAAGGGCGCTTCACTTTTGTCAATGGCGGTGCGCTTTTCCCAGTTCACTGATATTTTCCAAAGTTTTACTTTTTCTCAGTTGGTGAATGGATTGAATGCATTTTTACTAATGTAATTGATGAATGTAAATTTAATTATGTTCCTAAAGGTTACTAGAGGTAGATACATTGGATAAAAGTGTATTTTTGGATAAATGAATCAGTTTCACCATGAATCAGTTTCACCAAAGTTAGGGATGAGTTTGCTGACCTCCCTAGTCTTTGGGTTTCCACCTAAGCACTTCGGTGATTAGTTCCACAAGTTATGGATTTGACCCCTGAGAGTGGGAGAATTCGTTTTCAGCCTATATCTTTCATTCCTTTTGACATTGCAATGGTTGGATGTTGTTGGATTGATCACTAAACACTATTATAATCAAACTTTTGGCTAGTAATAACAAATTGAGTTGCAGCTATTTTGATGGAATTCTTGTGGTAATGTGATTTGAAATTGTTTCTTCTTATGTTTTTAAAATGTGTGAATGTATTGTGATTTCATATCCATGCCATCTCTATATGTAATTGTTTCCTAAGTCAGAAATACATAATTGATTAAGCTTATGCTCTATTTTCGAGGAATAGTTACAGTTTGTTTCACCTTATTCTTGGTAGAAAAGAATTCATATTTCTTATGATATTTTCTCAAACCCTAGTAGTCTAGACCACTCCATCAAGATATCCTTTGTGTTGAATTGCTTACCTACCTTGCTACATCACATCCCTGCAATTTTGATCCTTGTTTTCCCTGATCTGATTTCTTCACTGATGTATTCACCATCTAGCACCTCAAAATTAAATCAATCAAACCCCTATGATACTATACCCAGCCTAATATCTCATTGATCCAGTCATATTGACTAAGATCCATTGGAGAGAGCCCTCTCCTGCCTAGTAGGGCTAACTACTTGGAAAAATATTGGTTTTTGGTTACCTTTGCTAGTCTCTTCTCAACCTCGGAGATCTGGTAGAGTGATAACATCTTGGCAACCATACTGGGGAAGAAAGTGACAGATCCTCATTAAGTTAATTAGAACATTAATTTTGATTTCCTTTTAGTAAAAATAATAAAGTGGGTAAGGGGGGCCATGAAGAAGCATAATAAACACTCCTAATGTGAAAAAGGGTCACTTAAGTGGCTTATTTGTCGTCTCCTAGTGTGAAAAGGGGAAAATACAAGAATACTAGGTTCAGTTTGACCAAGTCAAACAACGTTACATGGAGGGAGTGAGTCGCCAAGTGGGACAACACAGTTTTCATAGGAGGGATATTATTGGATGAGAGAAACCGTAATGGGTGGGGTCCATAGCAAGGAAGCCTCCTCTTGGCATAAAAGAGGGAAGGAGAGCCATTTCTCATTATGTTGAAGATTTCGATTTTTCTCTGCTCTCTCCAGTTGTTCAACTGGGATAGTTTGTGCTGCTTAGCACAAGGGAGATTTTTGTTTAGAATTTTCCTCTCCTTCAATGGGAAGCTTTGGAGGACCTGATCTTCATTATCCTCACATCCAAGCTTGAGGCCAAGGTAACCATCTTCAGCTACAACATTTTCCATCTTGGCAGAAACATTGAGTTGCTAGGGGTTGCAGTGAGGATTCATTATCACCCACTTTCAGAGCTAGTTTTTCAGAGGAGGAGCTCATTATTTCTCTCGGAGATCAGTGAGGAAGATCCCGAAGCTTCATTGAAATTTTTTTCATTGGGCCATATGTTTCATCTCATTCACAGTGCAATCTCTTCCCTATATTGCATTATTTTCATAGGGCACTTGGAGGAGGGGTTCACACTGTGGATTGGAGGGTGTAATATTCAGTGAAGGGATCAACCTTTCACTTTGAAAATCATTGGAGAAGGTTTCTTCATCATTTGTAGCATTTCCATCCTTCTCCACTTTTTTATTGTTATTGAGTTGTTGCTGCTACCTAGCAACTCCAGCATTTTTCCATTTTGTACATTCTAATCAATCCCTTGGAGGATTGTTGTAGTATTGCTTTCTGGCGTTGAGATCTTGCTCCCCCTCTTTATTTGAGCTTGTTATTGTCACATATTTGTTTACATATCAATTTGAAATCATTTTTCCTTATGGATTGCGTAGTCATAACTTGTTGCTCGGCTGTGTAGCTGTGTACTTTCACTATTGCATGTACATTTATCTTGGGGCTGATCTGGCCTATGTTGAGATGGATTTCCTCAAGTTCTTGTATATATATTTGCTGCTGCACATAATATAATGGCTATGCACTCTTCTTGCACCATATCTATTTATATTTCACCACTGCTTCTTGTTGAAGTTTATGTATTGCTGTAGCTCTCCATTCTGAGCATTGTTTGAGATACATAAGATTGGAGGATCTGAGTAACCCTCCTAGGGCTATTTCTTTGAGCTAAAATTTTGGAAGTGTAATTTATGAAGAGTAAACAAAGGGATCCAAGTCTCAGTTCAACTTATTTTTACATTGGCTTCCTTATACAACGTCCCCATTGGAAATTTTCCAGGAATTCCTAAAAAGGAACATTACAGTGGTATCAAAGCTTCGAACTTGGCCCAGCCTGTGGAATTTAGAATTGCAGAGACAAAAGAGATCAAAATGATGCAGAGGATAAGATTACTCACATCAGTTTTTAGATCCAGCAAAGGCCTCTCCAAGGAGGTTGAGAAGAGGATGGACCATGCACTTCCTACTCTCACCAAGGAGGAGAAATGGAGCATGAGAGACACTTGGAATTAAAAATTCTAAGTGAGTATCTTGCTAAGTACTGAGAAAACCCTAGATCCTTCCAAGAGACTCTATATTTTCCACAATGTATTCAGAAGAAAGAAGAGAGAAGACCCCACAGCTATGGGATGATGAGAGGCAATAGATTTCTATTATCCACATTTGATGGATCACTCACATGTGCAGCAGAGGTTTGGGTGAAGAAGCTAGAGGCTTTCTTCCTGCTACATCCTGTAGTAGATAGAGAGGTTGTAGAAGTTGCAGCGCTGCACCTTGAGGGTGAAGCAAAGACTTGGCGGTTCAGCCATTGGGACCATACAAGGGTTTCTACTCTTGCTGATTTTTCTCAAAGATTGATAAGGAGATTTGGTCAAAGGAGGGAGGAGCCCTCACCACCAGTTGAAGAGGCACATACTAGCGCTGTCATAGTGATGGGGAAGCAACCTTCATCTCTAGAAATGGAGGCATCCAGCACTATTGAGGAAGAGAATCTTGCTACAACACAAGATTCTTCCAAAACTCTTCAAGGTGTGCCTAAGATCTTATCTTTCATGGAGGATTGTATATCATTGCATGTTGATTTTTTAGAGCAGGAAATTTTCACTGCATTGTGCCATCATCCTTATACATCATTGATATGTTTTGTACCACCATTGAGGTTGGGGTTTAGAAACTTTGTCATGCAATAGATTGCATTTCAATGTCCCATAAAATGCAAAGGCCAAAATCTGTTTTGGGAAGATGGTAGCCCTTGTTGGGAGGAGACTAAGATGCAGGATGAAGGGGGACATCCACAAGGAGCTGAGTGGATGTGGATGGAAGGCAAGAGGATGGTGAAAATTTCTCAAGTTTATGACACGGGGAAGCAAGAGGCAATGTTGCGTTGGCTACTCTTGAGAGAGTTTGGCCAGCATAGGACCCATCCTTTTTCATGGGGTATGAAGAAGGAGGTGGACTGGAAGGATGCTTACACCATGGGGCAGAAAGGAGCATGGGTGCATTATGATGAGATGGAATTCTTATTACCACTCGCTATG
This sequence comes from Pinus albicaulis, assembly GCA_034641835.2. Lineage (NCBI taxonomy): Eukaryota > Viridiplantae > Streptophyta > Pinopsida > Pinales > Pinaceae > Pinus > Pinus albicaulis. The sequence goes on from CM076573.1 coordinate 955,628,124, forward strand.
CCACCTCCGCATATTTTTTATGGTGGGAGTATGGAGGAGCAACAAACATTCTTGTTGCTCAGATTGTATTGAGATGTTGCAGGAGAAGGAGGAGGCACTAGAATAGTGAAAAGGGGTTTCTCCTTGGCTTTAGATGCCCAAGAAATACCTTATTTATGGGAGGATCTCTATATGTTTAGAAACATGATGAGTAGATTCTTTGACAAGATCCATGTCAAATAATTGAGCTTTGAGATGACAGTGGCCCTACTCCACAGGCTAGCAGCGCTGTCACTTCAAAGTTGGGATTACTTGTTGAAGTGTTTCCAAAACCACTTCATAAGGGATGTATCTTGGAGACATGTAGGAGATGAGGACGAGGGAGTAATGGATGGCAACATTCCTTAATATATCTTGATATTCTTGGCTTGGGTTCACAAGCACAAGGGGAGACACCTACATGAAGCATTTATGGATTCTCCTTTCATGCATTATTATGCATACTATTTGTTGATGGAGGAGTCCACTTGGGAGGGCATCCTAATGGATGTGTATCATCATATGGATATATGCACAGCCTAAGAGATGATGATATGGTTGGCACAACCAATTCCCTACTCTGTTGCAGTAAGGGAAAATTTTCATTTGAGCCATTTCAGCTCAAAGACCGGAGTACATGATGAGGGAGGTAACTATTTGCTTTATGTTTTGCACTCTCTTATCTTTTTGAGCATCATATA